>CM071642.1:20786930-21386930 GCA_036419045.1 Scirpophaga incertulas
AACCTTTTTAATAATAATAATAATATGTAATAAAACTAAGCAAAATTTGCTACAAAAAATATTTATCGACGATTCGAATCAAAGTAATTAGAAAATGTATAGTATTCGGTGAACCAGTTTTGTTGATTAAACCTTTTCTGGACTACCACAAATAATTCAACACCAAATATATATATATATAATGTATATAAATACCGAAATTTTATTGGAATGAGTTATAAATAAAATCAATATTTTTTCTTCAAATAGGATTATTGCAATCATTTTTGCACGTCAAAAATGCTACACCGTTGGTTCAGAATAGTCTATAATGGAAGACCTTGTACTGAAAAGAACCAGCAAGGACTAGTTTTTCTACCTCTATTTTTTAAAAAGTGTTCAATTAGAAGCTAGCCTCAGATAAATAGTCTGAACTCAGATGAATAGTACAACACCAGGGCGGTTTGTTTGGGTACCTCCGCCTTACCATAATAAAGCAGAAGCTGCATTGTTGCTAATTTGAAGGGTAAGAATCTGATATTGAAATTACTAGATACTAATGTCGTGATTACATACTCTGTGGTGTTTATGTCAGTTTGTTGCGAATTATGACTTAAAGGTGTATGTTACCAGGTCATAAAGTAAAAATAAAATTGTTGCGAATTTCACAGTAGTCACATGTACTATTAGCGGATGTATCCAAATTTCATCTAGTCTGATTTTATATATAAAAATATATGAACAAAAATCCTAACATTCTCTATTTATAGAGAGATATATGAGTAATTAATTAATTCAAAACGGTTAATTGAAATATCAGTTAAGAATGGTCGTGTAAATTTTATAAAGCTGCCAGATAGCAATGTGTGGATATAAATTGCTCCGGAGGGCATGAAACAGAAGGATACTGGTCCACACATCCCTTCAAATCTGTGTCAACATCCGAGGCTGCTAAAACGAGTAAACGGCACGATCGTCGCATACAAATAATATTTTTGAGAGAATTCGGCCAACACCATTCTTGTAAATCATCCAAGTGTATTAATGTTAATATAAGATTATCTTTAATAAAGGAAAATTATTGTATGCAATTACATTGTAACTTTAATCAACGTTGGACTTATTATATAATTGTACATATATAGGCAGAGACCACAGTTTTCCACTTTCTTCGATCCAAGCATACTTTCCTAGTGTTGTGAACAATATCAACGCCCTAGAAAGAACGGATTAATTATTTAAAGCAATGGAAGAATATTATTGTGACTTTTATGACTTGCACTCTTTCGACTGACTGAATAATGTCGTTGACCAAGTCATATCTAATCATTACACCTCTTAAAATCAAATGGGCAACTGTCTTCCGCACGTGGCACACTGTGCTGCCATCTTTTTTTTTTATAGGATAGGGCAGCAAACGAGCAAACAGATTACTTGATGGTAAGCGACAACTGTTGCCCATGGATACCCGCAACACCAGAGGAGTCACAGATGCGTTGCCGGCTTTTTTAAAAGGGAACAAGGGGAGAAGGGGTTTGGGCCTCCGGTACCCTCACTCACTCGGCGAAATAACGCAAGCGCTATTTTACGCCTCTTTTCTGTGAGGCCGTTATATCACTCTGGTCGAGCCGGCCCAATTCGTGCCAAAGCCTGGCTCTCCCATGGTACTCGTATCTATTGGATAATGTCACAAACAGAAAAGCGACAGTAGTCAAATCCGCAATCTATCATCATGGTATAACTACAAGCATGAGAAGTAGAATTGAATAATTAAGGTTTTAACACCTAGCTTCCTCAACTCTCATTAATACTTTCATGTTTACTCGTCGGTTAAGGATTTTAAGGAAGATTTTTTTAAGCGAATTGAAATTTAAGGTATGCCTATCCTCACTTAGAGTACTAACTTAGAGTAGGCACGTACCCTCGATAAGGACACTCCCTTGTTGTATATGATTTGAGGTGAGCCGCGCGGTGGGTGTAACCTTGTTCTGTAAACTTTATTAATAGTTTTTTAAAAATACCCTTTTTATTACCCTTTATATACCCTTTTTTTTTTGTTTCCCTGAGGAAAATGCATTAAATTGCATACCCCGGCTGTGGCGAGCCGGCGGTTATATGGGGCTCTCCTCCCAGAAGGGGGAGGCCTACCCACTAAAAACCTCAGGGATGGCCTTCTTCAGGCATGTAGAGCCCCCGGGAACATCAAGCCACTTCCGGGAACCCCCAGCCTCCGCTCCCCTGCCTAGAGGGGAGCCCTCCTCGGGGGAGGCTACACTACCTCCCCGGTCTCCTCCACCGACGACGTCCCCGGCCACAGAAGGGCGTGGTCCATCCCGGGTCGCCGTAGCAGTCGCGACTTCCTCGCGCCCGCCGCGACCCGCGGACCCTTTATATATCCTATACACCTTTTCTATTAAGCAATTACTATAATAACCTAAACAAGGAGTAAACTATAGTTCAGTTAGTCACTTGTGTAATTGTGTTTTTTTTTATTTTTATTTCTTTTTACTACGACAATACTTATGTTATATTAATAAGGATGGTATTATGATTAGCATTAAGTATAATTAAGTTTGTTTAACGCACTTGTTAGACTAAATAGTAAGGTTTGTATAGCTTTCATATTTGTATTTCTTAATTTTCTCCACATTTTATATTTCAATGAAAAAGCTATGCTTTAAAGTGGTATATTGTGTCACGAACTCCGTACCTATCTGTCAACAAACTGGAACACAGTTTGGCAGATTTACTTGTTTGTTAAATTGAGTGCTATTTTGAATAAATGCTTTTTCATTTTCATTCATTTCGATATGGTCTGTCACTGTAAATACAAAATCTAACGACACCTCTCAAGCTAAAATCCATTTAGCCATAATAATATAGTCTGCAGGGGGTGGTACTATTTAAATATGGTGCCTAAATCTGCCATTTTGTTCTTTTTTTTTCATTTTTATATACCCATTGTTACTCTCGAAGTAATTAGGAATCTAACGATACCTCTCAAACTAAAATCCATTTAGCCATAATAATATAGGTTGCAGGTCGTGCCAAACTTTTAAATTTGGTGCCTAAATCTGTCATTTTGTTAATTGTTTTTTCATTTTTATATACCCAGTGTCACTTTCAATGTAATTTTGAATATAAATACATCTCTCAAGCTAAAACCGACGAGCCGTTCAGGGTGCATAGCGGGTCAAACAGTTATACAAACATATATACTCAAAAACCAGAACCTTGGGTAAAAATAGCGTAGCCCACAATATTTTTTATTTTATACATATTAAAGGTAAACTGTTGCAATAACTAAGAAATACTGTATAATTCAGTGTTCCTACGAATATTACTTTCAAAGACAGCGACATGTTTGCGGCGTTGTCGTGATTCGTTATAAAATGCTGCAAACGTTGGTAAAGTCGGTTTTTTTATGCGTAAACAAAACTAATAAAAACTTTGTTAGCAATATATTATTTCGGTAAAGGCAATACTTCCTACAACGAACGTTGAAAGAAAGAAAGTTAGTGTGAGAAAGCATAAAATGTGTTTGTTTTATGATTAATATTGTAAATAAACGTATAACAACAAAAAATACAAACAAAATACTTTAGTCGGATTAGCAGTCACAACCACATAAAAAGATCTCAAAATTGCTTACATTAAACAAGCGTGTAATAAAAACATCCGAACTTAGTTATGAAATAATTTTCTATTAGTGATGAAAATGTTATAAGTTGATATATGCTTAGAGAATTTATTTTCTTGTTGCAGGCAAGCAGCCCTACCCAGTACTTTTGGTACAGAACCACGCTGCAAATATCCGAGGACATCAACCACCCACAAGGGTTCAACTACAAGATCGCGCTTGCGCTCGTTATCGCGTGGATTCTAGTCTACATGTGCATGATTAAGGGCATCGCCTCATCAGGGAAGGTCGTGTACGTAACGGCCACTTTCCCCTACATCGTGCTCGTCATATTTTTTTTTCGCGGCATCACCCTGAAAGGGATGAGCGATGGATTAATACATCTTTTCACGCCGAAGTGGCACACGATTTTGGACCCTGTAGTGTGGCTGGAAGCAGGGACACAGATATTCTTTTCGCTTGGCCTCGCCTTCGGCGGGCTAATTGCGTTTTCCTCGTATAACCCTGTGGATAACAATTGTTACCGCGACGCCATTATGGTATCGATGACAAATTGCCTGACGTCTATGTTTGCTGGGATCGTAGTGTTCTCTGTGATTGGGTTCAAGGCCACGATGGTTTACGAGAAGTGCCTGGATGTGAGAAACGAGACGTTGCTGGCGACGTTCGGTCCAGCATACAAGTCCATGGTGCTGCCGGAAGCCGGGCAGATGGTGGAGGTCGAGCTGAATGGGAATCTGACGAGGCTTATGATGCCGCAGCTGCCGGAGTGCGATTTGCAAAAGGAGTTGGACAATGTAAGTAATAATTGTTACTTTTGAGAATATTTTTCTACACTTGCGTTGGATCACATCTTTCATGATCACTAAATGGGTGCCTCAAAATGGCAGACCAACATTTCTTTACTGTTTACTTCAATTTAATTATGAGTAGAGATCGGATAATCGGATGCATATTTACCTAAAGTTAATTTTTGGCTCACAAATTATGGAAGCGGCTTTTTAAAATACATTTCGTTAAATAAAAATTCTGGGAAAATACGGGACTGCAAATTTAACGTAGTGATATTGTTTGAAAATGACTAAATTAGCACGTGGTATTTATTTTCAAAAGACCGAGACCCGGGTTCATTTATACAACTATGCATACGTAGTTACATGAAGATTAGTTTCAGTTCCCCGTGCGATTTATGAATGTACGATTTATTACATGAAGAGTGTTATACGAAAGTAGTGAGCTAGTTTGACTAAAACAATAATCAATTAAATAATCGAATAAAAAAACAGAAATGGTGAAAAATTTTATTTAACAAAACAATAAAAAGCCGTTTCCATACTTTGTCTTAAACTAACTTTAGGTAAATATGCATCCGATTATCCGATCTCTAGTTATGAGATTGCTGATGTTAAATTTATTGTACTACAACCACTGTAGAATCGTACAATTTCTTTATTTAAGTTGTAAAAACAAATCGCGAAAATAACTTCTATTTTTTTCGTTTACCTACTTTATTATATACTAGCGACCCGCCCCGGCTTCGCACGGGTGCAATTTTCATACTAAATACACTACAGAAAGACTGAACGTTGTATACAATCGTTTGCAATGTAAGCGGAAAATATGTAATTATTTACGACATCACATTAGAAACTACAAAAATAACAGTATTTCTGCACTATTTAATATTTGTTATTATACATATAAGACTTCCTCTTAAATCACTCTATTTATTAAAAAACCGCATCAAAACCCGTTGCGTAGTTTTATACCTGATTTACACTCGCGCGCGAGTCGCGAGACGAGGCGCGAGCCGAGGCATGAGACGAGGTGTAAATAGACGCTCGCGGCTCGTATCGTGTCTCGTCTCGCGCCTCGCAGCGCTCGCGTCCGGAGCGGTTTTGGACACGAGTCAAAGAACCTCGCAACAAACGCGAGCATGGTGTTTATATTCGCGCGCTCGCGTCATTCGAGTTTTAACCTTGTGCCGCACAGGTTGTGACTTGCAAATTGCCAAAATGGAGTGGTCGCAAGAAGAAACGTTTCGGTTTTTGGAACTATTCCAAAAAGAACACATTATTTGGGATCCCAAAGATAAGTCTCATAAAAAATAGTAAAAAAGTGAACGATGCTTGGGAGAGGGGATTTTTTTTAAATTTTCAAGTCACTTGAAGACATCTACCATTAAAGATTTAAGCATATGTGTGCTTTTGTTGGGATATAGGGACAGAGAAAGCGACTTTGTTTTATAGTATGTAGTGATAATATTTTCAAAAGATATTTTCTTGCATTTTCAATGTTTCACAAAGTTTGATTTCCAGGTTATTAATAATTTAAGGGAAGCGTTACTATAGAGCAAGCATGTCATTATGGAAAACGGCGATTTTGTAGGTTGAAAACTTATTGAATCGGAAATTGGAAGCCTGTCTCTCAACAATTGAGATTTGATGACATGATACAAAATACGACGAAAAAGATTTGATTTGTTTTTTAGTAGGTAACATTGTAAAATTATTGTGAACTAATTGTATTGTATTGATCCTGGAACGTCCTCAACGTGCCGTACTAAAAACAATGTTGAAAATACTCCTGCGTTTTCCCACCACGGAGTTATTTCAGGAATCATACGTTCTGAATGTTAGAAGACTATATCTTCTGAGAATCTGGCTCACAAAAAGATACTGTTAGCATTTATGTACCAGAACCTTCGGATTAAGCGCATTTTCCGAATCACTGTACCCTCAACCAACAGCTCCTTTGCCAGACGAGCCACTTTTTTTAGAAAGCCTTATATTTATAATAGGCTCAACCACGACTTCAATATTTGGAAACTAACTTTTCGCCAGGCGAGACTTAAAGGCAGAGCTGCTCTCTTGTATTGGACATTCCAGCAATCAGAGCACGTTTTGACCCGCTTCGAGTAACTGGTTTTAATATACAATTTGTTAAATATTATTGCAGTTAGTTTTAATTTTTTATTATGAGTACTCTATTTTTTTATTTTTATTTGTTTGTAGCGTGTTGCTTTTCTTATTCTTTTGTTTCTTCTTTGACTGAAACGTAGGGTACCGCATTCTAGTGCCTTTAAAACCAAATTGTTGAAATTCCTACAAGACAGGCACAGCCTAGTGTGGAAGCTTTTAATAAATGTCAAATATACATTTAAATTGAAAATAAATTTATTATTGTCGCTTATGTTACGCGTCTTTATAAGACACGGTCCTTTATAAGGCGTACGCAGGGATACAGATCCAACGCGTAGAGGCCATTTAGGCAAAATTTTATGAAAGTGTGCGTGGAGTGTACCAACTGGGCCTAATCTCAATCGGCACCATGAGAAACGCAGCTAAAGACTACATCCAGTTAGATGCACAGAAATTATTGTCATTTGTGGTCTAAAAGTTTGTGGACTATTGCATTTCGATTTTGGTGGTAATGAGAACCGGGCTATGGCAGAGACTCCGGTCACCTGCCTTCTCAAAGCCTCCTAATTGATTTTAAATATGGCAAGTGGTGACTCGCCGCTCACTAAATGCCCCCCCAAATAAGCAGACCAATATTGGTGCGAAGAGAGCAACATTAATGTGAACGGCTAAGGGTGTAGAGAGGTGTGTCTGCGACAGCATCGAGACGACGCCGTCGGCGTTATGACATTATTACACTTCCACCGTTCGAGCATCTGCTCTTGCGGCTCCACTATGTCCGGCTGGTCAAAGCAAGACAGAGTCGGGTGGCATACGCCCCTGAAGCACATCAGTTCCCTCGGTGATGCAACTCACGACAGCTCGCCACAAGCTGCCCTGAGGGAGACTGACTGCACTGATGAGGCATTTATGGCAGTCAAGGGGCATTATTATTATAAATAATAATAATTTTATAAATTCATTGTGATGGAAATGGTTTACATGATTTTAAATTAAATGCCTCGTCTCTCCCACTGAACGATTGTCTGCCCAACATATCCACAATAATTCAATTTTTTTTTGTAAATATCTATCGGCTGCATGTCAATAGTAAAAAATATTATGAGTGATGTAATAAAATGAGCTGATGCCGCGACTTTGTCTGCTCAGGATTTACATACCCAATTTGTTATTTCTGTTACTAACTCGCTTCGATAGCTTTTAGTAAATAAGTATATATAAAATTATAAATAATACTGCTGGTGGTCGTGCAACTCGTATATTGACACCGTCAAAAAACATGACATCTCTCCAATACATAAATCTATCATAAACAAAAGTAGAAAAAGTATAAATATGTACCAGTTTGGCACAATTTCAGAGTGCAATTTTTATTATGTATTATTATGTAATTGTCTAGTTTATGCAGGAAACTTCTAACAATAAACTAGTATCATTTATTTATCAATTAATTGAGCAATTGCTATCATAGAACTAGATATACAACAAAGGAAATGGACAAAAAGTGGGCCTCAATCATGTGCAGAGACGTAAGATATATCAATCGATAGGTAATTTTATGTTCATCAATTTACAATATATTATTATATTATTATATTTTTTTAAATCCCCCGTTTTATATAATTTAAATAAATGATAATTTATTTGAATCTTATTGAAAAATGGTTATATAGTTAACAAAAGTAATTATAATTTAAGTAAGTATATTCATGAAGTTCTAGACATGTTGTGTTACTGACCACCCTGAATGTACATAGTCTGTGACCAATGATCTGTGACACTCGTCCGCTGTCAATGCGACTTTGACAGCATGTCTTGCGCAAATTAATAAAAAGAAAAAAAAAAACTAATAAAAAAGGAATCCATCAACTTGCTAGTATTAAATAATTTAAATTATTAATTACAAAAAAAACGGGAGATATTTAAAATCTAATCTTTATCCAGATGATCTACAGTAATTACAGTAATTTATACTCTTCTCTGGTAAAGTTTCGTCGCTGCACATTACTCAGGCCCACCGTCCATACAAATTTTGACCATCACCTTTTGGGAGTGAGGCTATTCAAGTGACGCGGTCTGTATATAAGCTTAATGATTGTAAGGTTTCAATAAAATCCATTTAGCAGTTTTTTCGTGAAAGAGTAACAAATAATATTAGTGGCATAGTATTTCTCGGAATTTACTGACAGCTTATAAATCCGAAAGTTTAAATTTAGAGCTTGTTGTTTGCAAATCAATTCACCATTTGATAGACACCGGAAACAACTTTTGATTGACTGTGTCGACGAAGTTTCTTTGCCAGTTTATTTGCAAATTCCATTTGTGATGAGTAGCGCGGCGCTCTTTTATATTAAGTTCTCTGTAACAACTTACAGTAGTAAGTTTCTTTATACAGTATGAGGTTAGGCTGAATGAATGACTTATTAATTGATTAGAATGTAACTTTTACCGGAATGGATTATGTGGTGCCCGCGATTTTGTCTGCGTAGGATGAGTATTTCGAGTAGCTTATATTAGTTTCTTTATACAGTGTTATGAGGTTAAGCTGAATGAATGACTTATTAATTGATTAGAATGTAACTTTTACCGGAATGGATTATGTGGTGC
Source organism: Scirpophaga incertulas (assembly GCA_036419045.1). Classification (NCBI taxonomy): domain Eukaryota; kingdom Metazoa; phylum Arthropoda; class Insecta; order Lepidoptera; family Crambidae; genus Scirpophaga; species Scirpophaga incertulas. The sequence goes on from CM071642.1 coordinate 20,796,078, forward strand.
CCGCGATTTTGTCTGCGTAGGATGAGTATTTCGAGTAGCTTATATTAGTTTCTTTATACAGTGTTATGAGGTTAAGCTGAATGAATGACTTATTAATTGATTAGAATGTAACTTTTACCGGAATGGATTATGTGGTGCCCACGATTTTGTCTGCGTAGGATGAGTATTTCGAGTAGCTTATATTAGTTTCTTTATACAGTGTTATGAGATTAAGCTGAATGAATGACTTATTAATAGATTAGAATGTAACTTTTACCGGAATAGATTATGTGGTGCCCGCGATTTTGTCTGCCTAGGATGAGTATTTCGAGTAGCTTATATTAGTTTCTTTATACAGTGTTATGAGGTTAAGCTGAATGAATGACTTATTAATTGATTAGAATGTAACTTTTACCGGAATAGATTATGTGGTGCCCGCGATTTTGTCTGCGTAGGATGAGTATTTCGAGTAGCTTATATTAGTTTCTTTATACAGTGTTATGAGGTTAAGCTGAATGAATGACTTATTAATTGATTAGAATGTAACTTTTACCTGAATTGATTATGTGGTGCCCGCGATTTTGTTTGCGTAGGATGAGTATTTCGAGTAGCTTATATTAGTTTCTTATACAGTGTTATGAGGTTAAAATGAATGAATGACTTATTAATTGATTAGATGTAACTTTTACCGGAAATGGGATTATTAGTACAGTCAATCTGCAATTTTTGCTCCGAAAAATGACAAACGGGATTTGACTTGACGAATCGTTAGAGGGGCAAGTAAAAAGCTTAATGTCAGATTTCCGAAGTCCTCCCCCCTGCTGTTTTTGAGAAAATCCAAAAAAATTTTGAAATGCATTTATCTCGGAAACTATTAAGGCTAGCGACTTGTTTTTTTTTTCAAATTGTAAAGGACACTCAGGACTACATTTTCTTTCATTGAAGCAACATCATCCGACTGAAACTGCAAACGCTAGATGGCGCTAAAGTTTTGAAAAATTGGTTTTTTGCTATTTTCATTGTAAAATATCAATTTTTTTTGCAAAAATGTAAATGAGAAAGTTGTTTGTAATAAAATTAGCTACAACTTTTGTTTAAAACATTTTTTTATAAAACTTACCGTTTTCAAGCTATATAGGGGAACAAGTGCAGTTTACAAGCTGAAGCTTGTCAAAGTGTACAAATCGTACATTGTGTGCCTTACTACAGTGTGTTTGTCACACAATTCATGGATACATCAATAAATTGTAATGTTTACTTATTTTTTAATTATTAAACTTTTAAAACTTTGTTTAACAATTTTTTTTTTAAATAACAATGAAGTTTTTTTTAGTACCTTTTTTAGTTTTTATTATTCACCTTTTGCGCTGTCGATAACAAATAGCAAAAAGTTAATATAAAATTCATCAAAGTTAAAGCTACTTGCAAATTTGATTATATATTTTTTGATTTTTGATTTTTGCATTAATAAAATTTCATTTTATATGTACTGTTACTAATGCATTGTATTAGTAAAACCGCTTCAAATAACTTGTACTAAAAAAACTTCATTGTTATTTAAAAAAAATGTTAAACAAAGTTTTAAAAGTTTAATAATTAAAAAATAAGTAAACATTACAATTTATTGATGTATCCATGAATTGTGTGACAAACACACTGTAGTAAGGCACACAATGTACGATTTGTACACTTTGACAAGCTTCAGCTTGTAAACTGCACTTGTTCCCCTATATAGCTTGAAAACGGTAAGTTTTTAAAAAAAATGTTTTAAACAAAAGTTGTAGCTAATTTTATTACAAACAACTTTCTCATTTACATTTTTGCAAAAAAATGATATTTTACAATGAAAATAGCAAAAAACCAATTTTTCAAAACTTTAGCGCCATCTAGCGTTTGCAGTTTCAGTCGGATGATGTTGCTTCAATGAAAGAAAATGTAGTCCTGAGTGTCCATTACAATTTGAAAAAAAAAAACAAGTCGCTAGCCTTAATAGTTTCCGAGATAAATGCATTTCAAAATTTTTTTGGATTTTCTCAAAAACAGCAGGGGGAGGACTTCGGAAATCTGACATTAAGCTTTTTACTTGCCCCTCTAACGATTCGTCAAGTCAAATCCCGGTTTGTCATTTTTCGGAGAGATCGATTTTTTTAACGACATATTGACTGTACTATATGTGGTGCCGCGATTTTGTCTGCGTAGGATGAGTATTTCGAGTAGCTTATATTAGTTTCTTTATACAGTGTTATGAGGTTAAACTGAATGAATGACTTATTAATTGATTAGAATGTAACTTTTACCGGAATGGAAAAAATAAAACTTGTATAAAAACATTGCACGTCCTGAGGACGACCCTCGCGGTGATTCCAGAATGCTAGAAATCCACTTCGAGTGCTCGCCAACAAGGCTAGAGAAATCAATCTCACCCTTTCCGAACTAATCAATAACAAGGTGAAGTTGCAAGGCGCAGATGGCGATGGTCACCAAATAAAGTCTATAGTTCCAATCATTCCAACAAGCATAACTTATGCCAACAAACTTTATGACACACTAGCTGTGCCAGCGACTTCATCCGCGTGGGATAGTTATTTTGAGCATCATATTTATTTTTGCAAACAACCACCTCAGCTGTTACCCGATCTTGACAACGCGACATATCCAAATTTGATTACCATAAAAACGATTCTAGTGAGTTGACATTAAAAGATAGACATATACTGTCGCGGACATTTTTTTAGATCATTTTAAGAGGAATAATTCTTTCATACATATTTTTTTGGTATCCAGAACCGTTTTCGCAGCGCACGCAACGGAAGTCCTCAAAGATGAATAATTTTCCCCGTTTATTCCACATTTTCCATTATTTCTTCGCCTAGCCTAAAACCTTCCTCGATAAATGGACTATTCAATAAAAAAATAATTTTTCAATTTGAACCAGGAGCTCCAGAGATTAGCGCGTTCAAACAAACAAACAAACAAACTCTTCAGCTTTATAATATTAGTATAGATTGGAATACAAACGAATTTTAGAATACGTAATAGTTACAAGTGATAAGTTGGGAAACTGTTCTAACAATATACATACATACATACATATATGTCACGCCTCGTTCCCAATGGGGTAGGCAGAGACCACCTCTCTCCACTTGCTACGATCCTGGCACACTTCTCTTGCTTCCTCCACTTTCATGAGCGTCTTCATGCATGCTCGTCGGTTACAATATGTATATATTTAATTTATGTTTTTTTTTCACTAAACAATTAAAAAATAAACTAATTATTTTCGAGATTTCTTGTCTGTTCTTCTCAAGAAGATTCACAAGATTTTTAAGGGTCGGCTGAGTAGAGTTTGTATTTTACGTTAATAAGTACGTGCAAAGGCTTATGTTGAATATAGACTCTTTTATTTTTTACCTAAGGTCGCTTTTATGTCTGTCCTTTACGAGTTTGTTTTGTAAAGAATTGTTTTCCTTGCCTAAACTAAATGTAGTCTCAGTAAAATGTCAATTCTAGTCAACAGAAATAAAATCTAAAATCCTTTTCGGGGGTGAGAGATGTACTCTCTAAGCTTGAAATAACTCAAATGACGCAGAGCTTTCAATGAACAGAGTTATTGAGAGGCCGAATCCCTCTTGATTGACGCGAGTGAAACATTTTGAACAACTTTCTCGGAAACAAATACATTAGACTTAACGGTTATTTATCAAATATAATACGTACACGAAATAGCAGCTTTATCGCTGTACAAATGTATAAGCTTATATAGAAATATATGATATACTAGCTTTTGCCCGCGACTTCGTCCGCGTGGAATAGTGACTTCCGGCAGATTTTTGGTTAACCAACAACATATTTATATTTATATTTGAATAAAGATTAATATTATTATGTTGATACAACTTAAACAAATTATTTCCACCAAATTTGGTACCATAAAAACGGTCATTGTGACTAAACCTTAAAAGATAGACATATGCCGTCTTTTTTTTTAGACCATGTATAGAGGAATAATTCTTTCATACATATTTTTTGTGTATCTTGAACCGTTTTCGCAGCGCACGCAAAGAAAGCCTTCAAAAATGAATAATTTTCCCCGTTTTTTACACATTTACCGCTCTGTCTTTGCTCCTATTGGTCATAGCGTAATGTTATTTAGCCTATAGCCTTCCTCGATAAATGGACTATCCAACAAAAAAAGAATTATTCAAATCGCACCAGTAGTTTCGGAGATTAGCGCGTTCAAACAAACAAACAAACAAACTCTTCAGCTTTATATATTAGTATAGATATGTACATATGTTTCCCGGAAATTGTATCAAGTGAGCAATATTGGTTTTATATCTTCATTCGGAAAATCTTAGAGGCAAAGAAATAATTTTAATTTTGACTACCTCTGTAGCTGAATGGTTCGTACACCGGTTTCAAGGTCATCTCTAAGGTCTCGGGTTCCAGTCGCGGTCGATGTTTGTGTGATGTATGCGAGCATTTGTACTCAAACCATGGTTGTTAATATATGTTTATATAAAAAATATTTATATACATAATTCGTCGGCTTGGAAGAAGACAAAATACACAAATTTTTAGGCGATTCAGGTTAATAAGTCAAAATACACAAATCTTCAGGGGCAGTATGTAAATTTTACTGGATAAAATGTACTCAGATCTCGAGCTTATTAAATAATTAGTAACCATATTCTTTACAGGTGACTTTATTATTATATAGACATTTATTATTATTATACACAAATTGAAGTTGTTTCATTGCGAAAACATAACAATGCATTCTTTTGAGTGATTTTTTTGAGAGATGATTTGTATAAATTATGTACGTCTATCCGTTGCCCTAGATCTCATAACACAAACCTTATAGACCTTACTATGTACTAGACTAATTGGTTTAAGTGTAAGAACTATTTTATTATTATTGACATTTATACAGGGTTACCTGGTAAGTCGTGCGAACCCCGTTAGGGGGTCGTGGTTCCCACCATTTCTGACAGATTTCCCCTTGGAACCCCGCCCCCCAACTTAACCCTTTTCAAGTTATAAGGCTTTAAAGACTTTTTTGAAAAAATGACCGATTTTTGTCTATTGGCCCATTTTTTTGTTTATTATAATTCAAATATTTAGTTTTATACTATTTTTGTGTAGCAGATTAGTTTGTTCATCATAATGCAAAATAAAAATAGAGTTACCTCAACTAAATAGGTTGTAGATAGAAGATTGATAGTTATAGCATCAAACAAAAATCAGTACAAATCAAACTTCAACCAGCAATAGTAAAAAAAAAATCTATGACACGTAGGCTGCAGACACCTTTAAAAATATCTACGTTTCATTAGCTATTCAACAAGGTATAACAAGGTAGGCTGCTATTAGATTTCTTGGAATAATCTTTGGTAAAAGTCCTAAAAGGAGTAGTGAAATTAATGTAAAATTTATCAATTATGTTACAAAATAAAATAAAACAATTTAAATTAGGTTAAACAAATGTATTTTATTTTATCTTTCGTGTTCAACATGTCCACCTCTGTTTCGCACACACACTCGCATTCTGTTTCTACTCGTAAGTCCACTTTTAACCACCGATGTTGTTAAACCTCTTCTTATTTGATCTGCTGCCATTAGAATCCTTTTCAACATGCCTTTACAAGCACTTTTTTCCTTTATATAAATAAAAGTTTTCGAGTCCCGTTGAGGCAGATGTTTGTGGAATGAATAAAATGAAAATGAATTCGTGCCTTAGTCATGGTTGTTATATTTCTGTCAAAAAGGATTTTATCCGTTATCCTAGATCCCATAACACAAGTCATACAGTGCTGACTTTACTTAGGTTAATTAGTGTATGTGTAAGAAATATTTATTTATTATTACATTTATTTAACTCACGCAATGCATGATTAGAAACAGAAATCTTAATTTTAAATCTTCATTTCTGACTGTACTCGTATTAGGTATGATTGTATCTTATATTATATTGTATTATATTATTATAATTAGAACATTGAAAAGAGGAGAAAAAAAATAGAACTTCAGAGTTTCTTGCCTGTTCTTCTTGAGAAGGCTCTCCCAATTTCCGAACAGGTGTAGAGTCAATGTTATTATATTATTATATGACAAGGTTTTTGTTTTTTTAAGCTTTCTTTTTTGTTTTGTTTGTTTTGACGTCAGTAAGTACCTGTAAAGGTCTATGTTGAATAAATATTATTTTGATTTGATTTTGATTCATTGTTTCTTTGCAGACGGCGTCAGGCACCGGCCTAGCGTTCATAATCTTCACGGAAGCCATCAACCAGTTTCCAGGCGCTCAGTTCTGGTCTGTTCTGTTCTTCCTGATGCTGTTCACACTCGGCATCGATTCCCAGTTTGGTACTCTTGAAGGCGTGGTCACCTCTATAGTGGATATGAAGTTGTTCCCGAACCTGCGCAAGGAGTACTTGACTGGTGGTCTCTGCCTCATATGCTGCATGCTGTCTATGGGCTTCGCTCACGGCGCCGGCAGCTACATCTTCCTGCTCTTCGATATGTATAGTGGGAATTTTCCGCTGCTCATCATCGCATTCTTCGAGTGCATCGGCATCGCCTACGTGTATGGTGTTAAGAGGTAAGTTTAAAGTTGGATTATCAACATTTCTGTTTAAGCACATCAAGGTTGCTGATTTTCCCTGATTTCAAAAAAATCTAATCGCAATTCTTTCCCGTACGAAAATCACTGTTCAACCAATTAGAAATGGTAAAAATTAGATCGAGCGCCGCCATTTTTAAAAATAGCATCGCTTAATTTGGCTCCAGTATAGTCGAGTTTGGTTCTACCCAATTTTATCACTTTTAATTCAGACAAAGTCCATACATTTTATCTGTTAGTATCAATTTAAATACTTATAAAACTATTTGTTAGTAAAACCTATCAACAAACCTACCCAATGCTTTTGTATGGGGCATTCAAAACTATCAGCAATAACCTTTAGAATGCTATTGGAAATACTACGTAGCCTTGACTACGCAGCAATGATGCTGCTTTCTTGTAAAGTATCGCTGTGAAGCCATTAAAAAGAACAGAAAATCGTAGTAAAGTTTAATGATAAGTAATGGAAAAATCGTGACAGAGCGACACATAGATTTTTGTTATGACTACATAACGGAAAAGCTGTGATAAAGAGCGACACATAGAATAATTGTCATTATCTGACTCTTGATATACCGCCCCGAAGAACCGATTTCTTTTCATGCTTTTTTTTCGGTTTCGGCCGTCCGTCTATGGAACTCTCTCCCGGAGAGTATTAGGAGAGCGGAACGCTGAAGTCCTTTAAGAATCAAGTCCGTATTCACTTCCCATCAAAGATTGTTTTACTTAAACTAGTTATAGCCTATTGTCCTGTCCGACTACTGCACCCATTTTCTATTTACATCTCCTTTTAGTACTTCAGTGTCCAAGTCTTGTTGTCATTGGAGTCCAAGGTTGCTTGGAAGAGATTGCTGTTTAGCAATGAGGCCGCCTTTTGTACATTTGTTATTGGTTGTTTTCTTTTTTTTGTCTATGTTCTTGTTTTTGGTGTACAATAAAGAGTTATGTTATGTTATAGATTAATGGTGATACTAGGCAATCCAAAAATCGGGATAAACTACGACATATAGATTTGTGTTAATGTTGTTTACATTGCTTATGTTGCAAATATATTGTGGGTTTGATGAAGTTTCTAAAAGAACTCGAAAGAAGAAAAGAGTTATATAAAAAATATATTTGTAGATCTGCTGGTCATAAAAAGTAAATAGGGTAGACGACTACAACTGTATACGGCCGTTTTTATACTATAAATTATTTGATTTGAGCAATTTATATCTAATGAAAGTATGTCAATATAGAAATTTCAGTTTAATTATTAATTTAATATTGTTTTTAGATTTCTAAATATGAGAAATTATTATTTACGTAATTCTAATGACGAACACATTTCTAGCATTCTCACATTAAATGTAACATTTTTTTTATATAGAAAGTATACCTATAAACGTACAAATAACAAAGTTATTTTAAAATTTGTTTATACGCTCATACAAATTAGGCGAGTTTACTTAGTTATGACGTCACGTTTGCAGTGTTTTTAGTATGGAGCGTTTTTGAGCGACCCGCGACAGCGCCGCAAACATGTCGGTGTATCTTCAAAAGTAATAGGTGCAGGTGTACTGTTGGTTCTACAATATTTCTCACTTAAAAGAGTACTTTTATTATATATAGAATTTAAAAAATCGTCGTCTACCCAATTGTATTGTTTAAAATTATATTAAATTAAACATATAAGCTATAACAATAAATTAACTATATATTACTAAAAAGTATATGTTATACTTCTTTCAAATGCTCTTTGAAACGGCTTTTTAGTGAGATATAAATTTTGCAAGAAATGAAAGGCATCGATATCTTTCACTATTTGCATTCTTTGTTTTTTTATCGCGATCGCTTACGTGAGGATTCATTTTACTATAGAGAAAATGCTAAAGTCATTGAGTGATGTTACACTCTTAATGCTCCATAATGGAAAAATCGATGCATGGAATCTATCGTACCTGTGACTTTGGTGGCTACTGATGATAGGACTAGCGACCGTATCAGGATAACTATGAAGGAGAAAACGAGCTTGTCTGGAACTGGAGTTCTCTTTTATTTATGTCCTTATCCGGAACCCACAAATGATTCGTAGCATTACCTCGACTAAGAAATTATTTCATAGTCTGACAATATATCTACTTCAATAATATATGAAGAATAGAAGGAGACTTTTTTCTGAGTTCATCTGCTTGGGTACCTCCGTCTTCTCTATGTCTGCCCCAAAACTACATTGTTCGCATTACTTATATATAAAGGAGATAATTTTTTCTTGTATGGAGAATAGGCCCACTATAAAATGTAACGTTTATTAATGAGACATACGTTAAATAATTTCTTACTAACCCTAGATATTTTAAGGAACATTAGCTTGTTTTTATCTAACGGGAATATTGAGAAATCAATTAAAACATGAAGATTAAATAACCTAAAAATTCTTAGTAGTTAGTAGCTTTATTTTGATTTGTATTCAAATTGTTTTTTACGTAAATGCTATTTAACACTTTTTTTTATTATTGAAAAATACAATCTTCTTTGGCCACTACCAAACGCCCGAAATACGCTGCTTAGCGTATTTCGGGCGTTTCACCAGTACTGCAGTGCTCGCGGAGCGTCGACGCGACCTCATGCATTTACGTTAAAAAAATGCAGTATTAACAAACCCCTAAATCGTATTATTTTTTTGAATTGTAAATACGGGATACGAGAAAGAAAACGAAATCAAGCCGTTGGAAACGTAAACACAGAATTCGGTTGAAAACAAACCGACGTCAATTGGATGTCAGTGTAGGTACCATTCTGTCGCTGTCAAAAATGATGACGCGTTCCGTTTCACGACGATACTGGACTGACGAACTAATAGTTAAAATAATCTAAAATAGTATTATAATAGTATTATAATAATTCCATTCAAGCCATAAGGCCACTAGGGCCAAGGCTAGGCTGAGTTTAGTCGGTAGGTCTGTTGGATCGAGCCGCCTCGATTCACCAGCAGTCCGACATAATCAACGCATCCCTGCTTGCCTGTTGCGTTGGTATCCATGAGGATTCTCAGCCTCCTCTCCTGAGGAAAAAAAAAAAAAAATATTATAATAATTATTGAGAGTTCAATACTTTTAAATAAAATAAAAAAAAATAATACACTATCCTTTATTATTAAATTTATATATTACTAGCTTTCTGCCCGCGGCTTCGCCCGCGTGGATTTCGGGATTGGGTCTATAGAGGGTTAAGGGTCATAGCTTTTGCCCACGGCTACATATGCGCGGAAGTCGGTTTATGGCGCGAAGGTTTTATCGCGCTTCCCGTGGGACTAAACAGATAAAAAATACCGCAAAACCTTGCTCAAGAATCAGTCTATCTATTGATGAATGAAATCCGCATGAAAATCTGTGCAGTAGTTTTCGTGCGAAGCCTTTATTGTGCATCCCGTGGGATCTGTCGATTTTTCCGGGATAAAAAGTAGCCTATTATTTAATCCGGACTTTTATCTTTACGTCTGCTAAATTTCAAAGCAATCGGTTCAGGAGTTACGGCGTGAAAGCGGAACAAACAAACAAACAAACTAACTCACTTTCCGATTTATAATATTAGTAAGGATTACACTGTTAGTAGCCCGCCCGTGTTAATTTAGATCCCACGGGAACAGATAAAAGGTGTCCTATGTCCTTTCTCGTTCCGCAGACTATGTGTATGCAAATATTAAATATTATTAAATAATTATATTGTTATTTCTTACCCGTGGCTCCGCCCGTCGTTGCTCCGTCCGCGTTAATTTCGATCCCACGGGAACAGTAGCTACTTTCTTCCGGGATAAAATGTGATATCCTTCCCCGTACCACAGACTATGTGTATGCAAATTTTCGTGATGATCGGTGCAGTAGTTTAAGCGTGAAGAGGTAACAAACAAACAAACAAACAAACAAATAAACAAACAAACAAACAAACACACTTTCGCATTTATAATATTAGTTGGGATTTGTATAATATTAAATCATCTTTCACTTTGATTTAAAAAACGTTAGTTCCTTTACCTCAAATGTCAAAAGTCATTACTAAGTTTAATTAATTGATTTTATCATTCCCGTTTCTTTTTTATTCATAATATCGTGCAATTGCTTTTAATAATAAATTGATATTTTAGAGTTCAGTAATATCAATAAACGTTGCCGTTTTCTAGTGGGCCCAAAAAAAATTATGTCCTTTCGATTTGAAGAGTAAGATAAGGAAGTTCCTGGTAATAATGACTTTATAAACGATGAACGACGATCTTAAAGGCACCGCGTTTTTTTTCCCTCAGGAGAGAGAGGCTGAGAATCCTCACTAAGGAGCACGAAATATCCCAGGATAGCCCCACAACGGCAAGTGTCACGGATCTTATGTTTGTCTCCACAATATAATGGAATAAGCAATACGTTTTTTGCAGTTACTGTATAAGAATGTTGTTTTTTTAAATAATACCGTTTACTTTTATAGTCAACAATAAAGTCCTGGGTTGTAATCATTAATCACCCTATACCAGTTCAGTTTGCAACCAATAAAAACTGTTATTATGTACTTTGACGCTATTTAACAGTGGGGAACAACAACCTCGGCAGAATGTTAAAAAATTAACGTGCGAAATATCTCGTAAAACGCGACCTTCCGACCTTCATAGGTTCAATTTTAATTATTGCCATCGTAAAATATTCAGTCGTAAAGTAGCTAAGTTCCAGCGTAGGTCTTGGAAACGTTTGTTGAACTAACTTTATTCTCTAATTAGCTGATGCTCGCGACTTCTCTGCGCAAGATTTGTGTTTCGAATAACTTATATTAGGGTGGCGTATTATAAATTGCCTATGTGTTGTTTTGATGTATTAGCTATTACATTTGTCAAGTTTCATTAAAATCCATTCAGAAGTTTTTACGTGAAAGAGTAATAAATATTCGTCCATACAATCTGCCGCGTTTATATTAGTAGGGGTTAATGGGATAACTTGTTTTAATAAGAGTTTGAGATAAAGTGAACGATGATCAATTTCAGATGATAATAATTTCATGACACACATCACAAAGTATTTTATTCTGTATGCACTACATACATATATGTCACGCCTTGTTCCCAATGGGGTAGGCAGAGACCACCTGTCTCCACTTGCTACTATCCTGGCACACTTCTCTTGCTTCCTCTACTATCATGAGTGTCTTCATGCATGCTCGTCGGTTGCGAGTAGGTACTCTTGACCCGGCCTTTCTTTAGGACATCTTCGATTTGATCGAGATATGTCCGCCTAGGTCAACCTGCACCGATTCGTCCTATCATTCTTACCTTGTGTATCTCTTTCGTTAATCTTCCTTCATTCATTCTTTCAACATGGCCGAACCATCTAAGCATCCCTTTCTCTATCTTTGTCACTACATCTTCAACTACGCCGCATCGCTCCCTTATCACACTGTTCCTGACTTTGTCCTGTATGCACTAAGTTTCTAAAAATGTGAACTTTGCCTCTTTGCTGTTAGATATTTTTAGATTACCTTTGAGATACTTTCTTGTGGTATTTTACTTTTTTACATACGACTGACAATAAGACCGAAGGTTGCTTCGAAAGAAAGAACAAAAGAAGTTAGTTAAGTAGAAAGAAAGAAAGTGAGACGGACTTCCAGATAAATATCTTTCTCTGGAAGTCCGTCTCACTTTCTTATAGCTAAAAAAAGTAATTAAACTTTTGATATAGTGTAAATTCGATTTTAGCTATCTACAACTTTTTCTTTACATACCGACGGATTAAAATTTATGAAATACTATCTATACCACTGATTCCCAAACTCTATATTGACCCCTAGGGGTTTATGACCTGCCTGGGGGTCCTGCAAGGGGTCTACCTTAGCGAAACAGAAATACTGAATCTATCCCCTATTTGAATCTATTTCTACTTCCCTGGTCCAAGATTGCCTGGAAGAGATTACCGTAAAACAATATAAGCTCGAGATATTGAGAAAAGATCCGACATTTACCAAAGCACAGCTAAAATCAAGGTTACGAATTGCTTTGCTTGAGATGGTAGGTTAGTTTAAGATAAGAGATAAGAGCGCATCTCGCCCATAAATGTAAGGTTTGGCGAGAATATTTAGAAGAAATGTTAACCTATATCGTAGAAAATAAATAAAAAAAATAAAAATATGAGGCCTTTACAATAGGCAGATTTACAATAGGTTAATCTGTTATTTATGGTATTTTTTCCAACATTTAAGTTTTTATGTGTATTAAAGAGTTATGTTATTTTTTACATGAATTACAAAGGATATTGTTTTTTGCTGATTCCGCGCAGTTCATGATGACTTGTCCAACAAGCAGACAAGGTATAAATACAAGCGTGCAAGGCGCCGCAAGCCAGCCGCTGGTGAGTCACCGAGCGGGCAACAAATCCTGAAGATGTCTCGCTGAGAGACGAAACACGTGTCGACCTTGTCTGCTTGTTGGACAAGTCATCATGAACTGCGCGGAATCAGCAAAAAACAATATCCTTTGTAATACAATGGACTTCCACAAAATAACACCTGCTACAATAGAGTACTTTTACATGAATGTTTAGTTGTTAAAGTTAAATAAAGTCTGATTTGGACTAATGTAACAAATTAAAATATACTCGTATATGTAAATGATTTTTCTGTTGAATTTGAATAATGCGTCAACACGTTTTTTTAACAAACCTAACATAACCGTCAAGAAGCAAAGAATAGCGACGACCTTAAAAGTACAGAATCTCAAACCTTAATTTGTCAAGGTCAAACTCACAACGCCACCGATGGCAATTTTAGTTCTGTATATTAATTTCACAGACAAATAATAGTAAAACGAGTGAAGCCGTAGGCAGAAAGAGTATTTAATAAAATATTGCAATAACGTTTAGTCTTGATAAACAATTTACTTAAGTAATTACGTCGCATGCCTAATTTCTCCGCTACCGAACAATGCCTCAACTTGACTATTGGCTGACTAAATTAAACTATTTCTCCAAAACTATGCTAATAAATAAGACATTTTGCCAGTTACTAAGCCTATCTTGTAACTCTTATGTTATATGACGTTACTTCAAAATTGATTGAAGATTTTTAAATTCATAGATTTTTCTGCGATAATATAACTGCAGTATCTGTCAGTATCAATCAATTATTTTATAAAGAAACAATGTGTCAATCACCTTTACAAAGCGGCAATATAATTTCAGTATTTGTCAGTTTCAATCAATTTTGTTATTAAGATACAATATGTCAATCACCTATACAAAACGGCAATATAACTGCAGTATTTTTCATTTTCAATCAAAATTCACAGTTTAGACTTCCTTCATAAGTTAAGATGCACACTTGGCTAAACTTTTCCAGATTCGCCGATGATATCGAGCTGATGACAGGCACGCGGCCGGGGATCTACTGGCTGATCTGCTGGAAGTATCTCTCCCCGCTGGCCATGCTGTCTATCTTAGTATCGTCGTTCGCGGAGCTGGCGATGGAAGGTTCGGGGTACGAGGCTTGGATCCGCTCGGAGGGGGACACTGTGAAGAAGCCTTGGCCAGTGTGGGCTATATTGTTGGTGGTGGTGTTGGTGCTGTCCTCCGTGCTGTGGATTCCGGGGCTAGCTATTTGCAGGTTGCTGTACAAAAACCTATACCAATATTATCTTTTTATTTGTTTCTTTTTTCAATGAGTAGGTAATGCGCAAAATTTCGTAGTACCCGTTAGCTAGGTAGATGACGGTGTCTTTCCTGAATTTCCTTACATTTGCCAATATTAAGAACTCTTTCTTTGAACACATCCTATCAAGTATAATCTTACGTCACTTTGGTAATAACGCTGGTTATCTTGTATTTTGTACGACGCTTAGGTCAGGTTACTCCGATACTGTGATACGCGAGCTGGAGACCTATTTTTGAATTACGAATGCGATTTCGAAATCACCGCTGACTAAATAGTCAGCGGTGACTTTGAGGTCACGGATTCCTAAACATCCAATTTTTGAAAGTCGATCGCAGAGATGCCAACATAGATAAAGTACACACATAAATATAAAGAGTTCGGTTCCACGTAGAATGTAGCCGCTGCCGATTATTGTCGGCTTAACCATTATGGTTATTATATATATAATATATGCTACATTCATATATATCTATGTATATATTATAGGTATATAAAGGTTATATATATATGTAAATAAACCTTTATATACCTATAATATATACATACATGTATATATGAATGTAGATTATATATATATATATATATATATATATTATATATATATATATATATATACATTATGTTACAATATAGACTGAAAAATCAAACAAAACACAGATAACATTTCCACAAGTATGACTTGATTACGAGTGGGTGAGGGCACTCGTAATGAAATCACACCTGTGACTAAGGTAGTCACATCAGTGATATTCAAAAATAAGAATGATTGAAAATCGGTGATTATTAGTCACATCGGTGATTTCGAAGTCGCATTCGTAATTCAAAAATAGGTCTCCTGGAGTACAGCTGTTATTAAAACCGTTATTCGAAACTAAAAGTTCGGCAGCTTCAAGATATATTCTACAGATACCGTCACCCAATACACTATATTTATTCTGCAAGTCAGCCGACGCAATCAATACTTTGATATTAAAAGTGACTTAGTTCTATTGAATTATGTTCGCAGGTACTTTGGTATCCCGATAGTCGACGACGAGGAACGCGCGTGGTTCCCCGCGGAGGAGCTCCGTGACTTCCACGGCATCGAGCCGCGGCCCGTCACCGCCACGGAGACGCTGCTGTTCTGCACGCGGCCCGACGGCGCCGAGCGCTGCTGCTGGCCTGGCTGCTGTGACACCGACGACGATGAGTAACCGAATATCATCGCTGTTACGACTGCACTTATGATTATAGTCGTCTGACAAGAACATATAGACAGCCACCCCAAACTTCATAACGAATCGGTACCATTTATATTATGCTGTCTCATATACACAAGTATAACTAGCGAAACATAAATAGTGACAACAATCTCCTTAAACTCAAAAGAACAAAAGACAATATTGGCCCGAATGCTGTATACGGGCAGCGACGGTAGTGTCATCACTTTTTCTTATTTATAGCTATAAAAATCAGAGAAGAGAACTACTCAAACACTCCACATTTATTATATAGTTTTATTATTAGTAGATTTACTCATTCAGCAAGAACAGTATCATTTTCGATAGGTAATTGACATGTACTAAACTATACAAGTCATGTCAATTAATTATTATTAGTAAAAAATTTGTTAAATTACCTTTTTTACCATTAGGGGCGCTGTATAGTCTCCATACAAAATTTACGCAGTCCATATCAACTGCAAACGAATGTTAATTCATAATAGCTACACAGATCTATGACCAAATACAGATCAGAAGAATCTGTATTATTATTGTATGTATAATCTGTACAATTATAACTATTATAAGGAACAGATGACTACAAGCTTTGATAAACAGGAACGTAATTTTCTGACTATAACCTTACATTTAACAGACAAAGCCATAATCACACAATTCTGAATCTGAATGTTATAAAGCTTATGCTTTATAACATTCAGAGTTATTACTATTCATCTAATTATTCTCTAAGCATGCCAGTATAACCTGCATTACTATTGTATGTATGATCTATACAATTATGAGGCATAGAAGACTAGATACATACTTTGATAAACAGGAACACAAATTTTTGACTATAACCTTACTCAGTTAACACACTCTACAATAATAACACCACGCTTCATGTTTCGTAACATTCAGAGTTATTACAATGCATCAAAGTTTTATCTACGATTATTTAGACTCAATTACGAAAATTTAAATTGACTATCACATTAGTAAATAACGACTCTTGCATCTTTACTCATTTAAAACACAGTTTAAAATGCCTTTAAATATCACACTAGGCCCGAATACTCAAAAGTACAGTAGTGAAATTAATACATTTTTACATTCCGAACATTATTTTCTAAAATGTAATAAACGTAGCAATTTTAGTTATTAGATTTTTGTTATGATTTACTTTTGCTAGTTCTCTTATAATTAGTTTTCTTTATAATAATATACAAAATTATATTAAAGCACAATTTTAGAAAATTCTATATTATATATCTTCCATTAGTATATTAAATGTTATTTTAACATGTTTTGATGTATGTTTTCCTATATAGAATTTACTACTTCTTATTATTATTAATTATAAAGATTTTTATGGAAATTTTAACATGCGATAAGCAATTTAATTTTGATACTTTAAATACTTTGATACCTTTAGATCTGAACCATAAAATATTTATAAAATTCTGCCGCATTTTTATGTATGTATACATTCTTGTTATGGTTGAAAATAAAGACTCGTATTTATAATATTTTTCTACTACTTACTCTAGGTGATTGAAGGTAATACAAATTTTAACGAAATAGCTATATATTTTTATTATATATATATGTATTTTTAAGTTGACTATTTACATATCATTGTTGATCATTTATTTAGAAATATTTTTATGTAATAGTTACATATCACACCTACTTATAATTATAAAACATAAAATAGCAGTGCCCGAAAATCATAAGGTTTATCTGTATATTTCCAGTAAGAAAATTTATTGGTATTTTTTAACATTTAGGTATTTTTTATTAAGACACAATACACATATTTACTTTACTTCATGGATTAAAATGTAAAATCCGACTAATGAAAGAAGAAGACACAAGAAAAGGTCTAATTTTTGTAACTTCAAAATTATTGTGTTGTGATTTGATGAAAATATTTTGATACTTCATAATATTACTTGATATATTTATTATGTAATAAATATGTCACAATATCTTTGAAACTACACAAGTTTTTCAATTTTTGCCAGCTATTTCTAATGGCTCTTATGATATATTTACGCATTGTAATTGATGCGAATAGTATCTTGACAGCAGAGAGAAAATTACTTATCTGTACCCAATAATGTCACACAGACAATATACGAAGAGAATATCTATAACTTTTGATGAAATTATACTTAGGTTCTATATTAGAAGTTAATATGCATGACAATAAATATTATGTAGGTACTCATTTATGGGATGTGGTAGTCAAAAATCATCTACAACATATCGCTCATTTGGAGCAAATGCAAATCAGCAAACTTTACACCAGATCAGAATAAAGATTATTTCGTAGTTCAAACGGAATACTAATGTTACAAATACTGCCCTCTATCGGACGGTTTTTGAACATACAAATGTGGCGTTTTCACTGCCAACAACTGCGACTATGCATAGTATTTTGGTATTAATAAGTCACGTAAATTTGCAAATGTGTCACTGTCGCTCCAAATGAGCGATATATAAAAATAAATATTTGTTATTGAATTGAAATACAAACATCTTTGAACAAGACAATAAAGATAAAAATATAGATGTTATATTTATAGTGATTTTGATATGTAGAAATATTATTATTATAATGATGTCTATTCAAGTCGTTGTTTGTTAGTTAGAAGACTTTTATGACAATAATCCGTAATGCTATAAGTAATAGTGTTTTATTATTGCGTATTGAAGCTTCCATTTCTAATTATGTGAAATTGACATTAAATTGTAAGTATTTGTTCTTATCGCGTCACTTTCTCGTTTGATCTGTCTGATTCTATTATAATAAAACTTTTACGAGATCCAAAATATAATGCAGCATAAAATAACTTCAATAGATCTCATATTAAATAAGTTATAAACTTATTTATATAGAAGAAAAACAAAAAGAAATATATTAGTATAGATAGAATACGCAACGTGTAACATAAATCGTGACAATAAAATTATAAAAGGCGGGACAATATTTAAAAAAATAAATGGTTACCAAATTTATTAAATTTTATTATATTTTTGCGAGTTTTCTTGGAAATATGTAACTTGTACGTAACGTGACGTCTTGAGACCTATTTTTGAATTACGAATGCGATTTTGAAATCACCGCTGACTAAATAGTCAGTGGTGACTTTGAGGTTACGAATTCCTAAACATCCAATTTTTGAAAGTCGATCGCAGAGCTGCCAACATAGATAAAGTACACACATAAATGTACGAATTCGGTTCCACGCAGAATGTAGTCGCTGCCGATTACTGCCGGCTTAACCATTGCGGTTATTATATACACATATATATATACATTTCCACAAGTATGACTTGATTTCGAGTGGGTTAGGGCACTCGTAATGAAATCACATCCGTGACTAAGGTAGTCACATAAGTGATATTCAAAAATAAGAATTATTGAAAATCGGTGATTATTAGTCACATCGGTGATTTCGAAGTCGCATTCGTAATTCAAAAATAGGTCTCCTGGTACTTGTAGTTTGTGTTCATAAGAATATTTCAATATTTTTTTCTAGAATAATTCAGTGTATTTAACTTTAGATTAGTGGATAAATTTAACTATTTTAATTTGATTGGAGATGACCTTATGTGTTTGTTAACAAATTTGTTATTATGTGAATCACTTAATGCATTATTATAGTTTTAATCTTCTAATCGTGAATAATAATAGTTTTTTCATTTGAATTTGATTGCTTTTAAAATATTATATTGCGTAAATTATAAAATTAATAACAGTAAAAAGAAACCTAAAAATTGAAAACTTAAAAAACTAAATAAAAAAAATCTGTGTCAAATCGACAACGTGCCTAGAAGGCTGGCAACATTACCACGTTGTATGGCAATGCTGACTCGCTGCGCCAGATATGATCCAGCCTTCCGATCATGTGTCAATCCCCTTAGATCGAAATATTATACGTATTTTGCTTGTCCGTGTATATTTATGTTATATTATTAAATAAAAATATAAATGACAATATACTATTATGCCTACGTGCTCCTTATGTATTATAACAATAATGTAATTATTAAATGAGTCTCATTTACAAATAGGTCTGTCCCATATTATAGTAGGGCGCTTGTAAATTGTAAGGTGTTCTTGCGATATAAATCTGGATGTGATAATGTTATGACATTGTTAACTTTTTGAATCATATTGTTATTTACGTAGGTCTCCTGCCACATAAAATTATCAGCTGTAAAATATATACTTCATAGCGTGTATTTATTGTTGTTATACGAATCTTAGTACGGGTTCTAATATAATCCAATAGTATAAGAATACATTTAAAGTGTGTTATTAATATTAAATATCGTTTAAAATATTATAAGCAGTTTTTCATGAGCTAGACGGTTGGCAGTCCACAATAGTGCGTACATAACATAACATTTCCTATAGAATTTTCTGTCCCGTAGTACCAAACTGTATAACTAATCGTCGCCTGCAGTATTTCAATACAAAACTTTAAAAAGTTTATTCCTATTTAAAATGGGCGTCCATGCCATCCATGGGCAGTGGCAGCTTACCGTCACGTGATCCGTCTACTTATTTGTATTGAAAGAGTAATATTGACATCTTTTTATAGGTTAACATATTAAGAATATACTATCGTCAAATAGACACACAAATAATTTATTTATATGTTGAATAATTAACTCTCAATATTCCGTGATTTGATATTGAATTTGTTTAATTTTATAGATGTATTGTGCTTTAGTTGTTAATACCCTTTTAATACAATAAATTAGTACAATTATGTATAACATATTTATATACTGATATTATCTTATGCACACGAAGCGTTTGACAGTATTTTGGTAAGCTTAGCAACTGCCCAATTTGTGGTTTCAATATTTAGAAAAAAGTAAGCTAATAAACAAGTCTTACTCTGTGGTTTCTAATAATTTTAATGTTTTATTGTAGACTTTAATATAATATAATTAGAAATAGAATTATCTAGAATAGTTTCCAATATTTAGAAAACTGTACATTCATAGCTGCTCCATAAACTGTGACTTTAGAATTAGGACTAATTTTTCAGACATTGTTCAGTAAAATTCGACCAGTTTGATGACGTTCGGATATTGTTCAATGACATTCGGATATTTATCAATGTCAGTCGGCCATTTTTCAATGTCAGTCGGCCATTGTTCAATGGCAGTCGGCCATTGTTCAATGTCAGTCGGCCATTGTTCAATGTAAATCGACCATTGTTCAACGTCAGTCGGTCATTGTTCAAAGTCAGTCGGCCATTGTTCAATGTCAGTCGGCCATTGTTCAATGACAGTCGGTATTGTTCAGTGACTCAGACACACAATTCAGCTATTATTGTCGACTGTCAGTTTGGGATGTCTAAATAAAAATCATATTATAGATATTGTGCAGTTACATCGTTGTTTTTTCAATATGACAATGATCTTCATATTACCGTAACAATGTAAATATATAATAATGTAACTGCACTAACTGACAGTTTTAAATAAAATGTAATAGCAACAGTTACACAATCAGCCAACAGAAAAGTATAAGCTAATTATATACAAGTAGATAATCGAATTCAAAGCGTCATTTGATCATGTCCTCATAAGCTAAACAAAAGCACGAACCAAGGTCGCCGAAGTCTCTATTTACCAATAAAAATAAAACCAAAGGGCGTCCTGAAAAGCCCTTCGTTACGCACTCGTCTTTAACATTTACGCTTACAGCCGTTTGAATGTCAATTACATGTAAGTATTTATCGCGCAGTCTTATTAAGATAAGTAAAAGTCTAGCGCACAACTACGTTACTTACACACATTATTATTCAGTGTTAGTTGTTTACTATAACTGGAGAATGTAACACAAATTAATATTCAGTATGTGTTGTTTACAGCTGGGGAATGTGACACACATTTATGTTTAGTATGTGTTGCTTATAACTGGGGAATGTTACTCACATCAATTTTCAGTGTGTTCACATTACTTTAAAAAAAAAAAAAACTATAGTGAGAATGCATAGAGGAGAGGAGTTATAATAGGGTATTACAGTCTAATTCAAAAAGTGTTTTAATTTAATCTGTTATTGATAAAATACCACAAAAAAATATAAATAATTTTTTTTTATTCCAATTATTTCATAAAAACGTGTTTTAATTTTACAATTCAAATTTGGGCGCGAAAACGCCAATTCTCAGGCCGCCATGTCTGTGACGTCACGGGCATTGTGAACATTACGCTTCGCTGAAAGAAATAAACATATTTTCGAAATAAATAATGAGTTCTAGTGCAAGAAACGTGATAGTAATAACTGAGAAACTTCGTTAATCTAATAAATTACACAGTAGACATGTACAGCAAAAACCGAGGTTGTTTATTTACAAGTCCAGTGACGTCACAGCGAATGCAAACATGGCGTACAGCGTTTTTGACATTCGAAGCACAGATAAAAAAACTTGTATTTTCAAATTGAAATATTTAATTTATTTTGCAGTTTTATGAATAGAAATTAATATTTTTCGTTTGTTTTTTCATAAATGAACTATAAAAACATAAATTTAGATTTTATTTTTCATAGTGCGTAATACCCTATTTTAATACTCCAATAAAGGAATGTCACGCTATTCTTTGGGGATATTCATTGATAATATTGGTAATTTCACGCAATGTTATTAGAACTACCTATGTTGAATATAGTTAAGTATTTCATATAATAATCTCAATAATATTCTAGAAAATTGAATTAATTGTTTCTACATTATTTTAAATGCAATTGAAATTTTTGTCGATATTAGTTTTTAAAAATTAATAAACACTGTATCGTGTATCTATAGTTTTGATTACAAAAGTACTCATTTATATTGTTAAAACAACACAATATATTTTTGTCTCGTTTTGTGTTGGGTGTTTTAAAATTAAGTGTTTATCATATTTGCAACATATTTGATACTTGATGTTAACTGATATAAAGTACAGCTTATCAATTACTTTGTAAATAATACTTACGTAAGTGTTGTACTGCTTTCGAGATGTTGTTAAATTATATATATAACATAAATTTCTAGATATGATTCTGACGTCCATATCATATTTACCTAAGTGTTTCAATTTAAACGTACTATGACGTATATGAACTTGTATGTAGCTTATTAATGTGCCCTTTTTAAACAAAATAGATGGTACTTCCTTCCTGTTAATGACATTTTTCTTCATAAAATGTACGTACACACACACACATATATATATATATATATATATATTAGCTTATTGTGGCCGCTAATTCAGCTTATTGTGGTTTTATCTGTTGCAGTCCATTTAAACTTTACGATTGAAAGATTTAATCGGTAAGAAAAAAGGAAAACGTTGCGAGGGAAATAAGCTTCTGTTCCATAGCGAGACTACAAACTAGTCTTTTAACTTTATTATCGCGGGCATAACCATTTGGGGACTTTTGCATTTCTAGTAAAAAAACATTAACAACAAAAAACAAATGATGATTTCTGCATTTTTGTGTTAGTCTTTACTACTTAGGAAGTCCGTTTTGATAGGTGCCATTGCCATAGTTTCAAAACTATGACACCTGATGACATCTGTCAAACTGAACTTTGATTGTGGAGACTGATAGAAGCTCACTCAAAGAATACGTTCGAGAGTAAAATTATGTTATATTAATTATTACATTATATATTTAGGTTCATATATAGGTATGAATATAACTGAAGATTTTGCAATTACTTTAATATTTAAAATATATTTTAATAAATATATTTATTTTCATTTTTCTTTTATATTTATAATTGAATTTTTAAAAAAGGTTTGTACATGTCGTCATGTAGCTTTTATTATAAGTGAAAAGCGATTTGTTTCCATTCAAAGTGACTAAGAGAATTAAGCTTTCCCTCAGTAAAAATATGGAAAATATCTTTTTACTGTGGGAAATAATATCCTCACTTTCCCCGGGTACCCCATACTAAATTTCATCAAAATCAATGCAGCCACTTTATATCAAACCGTAACGGATAGACAGTTATTTTCACATTCAATACAGATTAGTTATTAATAGACAAACAAAATACGCGAGCTCGAGCTTTCAGTTTAAATTATTAATCTCTCTTAATGTCACAACTATGATGGAAGCACTATCTTACTATTTGTTGATGTCACCGAACTAAATCTAGTTTACTAAGGCAATAATAAGCAATATAATGTTAATTGTATCAAAATAATATAAATAGATTGTAGCCTATGTCGGCGCGGCCGAAGCCACTTGTTGTCTCTGGAATTACAAATTATTATGTATGCCAAAGTGTTAATGGAAAATAAAATGTTCTAAAACCATGGACGCATTTTATTTACGCAAATTATCAAAATGCAATCACAAATTGAACAGATGGAGACTATAGTAGCTCCAATAGTCCTCCTCCTTGCGTCGATATCCCAGTTACTGAGAGTCGTGATCTCTCTTGTTGAGCACCTTGCTCATGATTATTGACCGCCACTGGTGTCGATCTGCGGCAGTGTGGAACGCGTTATGGACAGTGGATTCCAGTGTGGTGCGTATTTGGTCTGTCCAACGTATAGGGCTTCTTCCTCTCGGACTATTTCCTTCGACTTTGCCTGCCTGTGACTACAAGTTTCTCGAGGTTGTCATTTCCCTTCCTAGCAATGTGGCCGAAATACTCGAGTACCTTTCGCAGGCATGAGGTGGATAGCCTGGTTTGTACTTTGAGTTCCCTTAAGATGGATACGTTGGTACGGTGAGCTGTGCAGGGAATGCTTAACATTTTTCTCCAGCACCACATCTCGAAGGCGTCAATACGCTCTCGGTCAGCTTTTTTAATAGTCCACGTTTCAGCGCCGTATGCAAATATGGAGAATATGAGAGCACGTATAAGTTTGGTCTTGGTGTTGCGTGAAATGCTTCTGTCCTTCCATATTCTTTGCAGCTGCGTCATAGCGGTTTTAGCCATACCGATCCTTCCCCGGGATTTCGTATTCACAGGACCCCTTGTTAGAGATGCTAGAGCCCAGGTAGATGAAATTGTCAACGATTTCTAAA
Source organism: Scirpophaga incertulas (assembly GCA_036419045.1). Classification (NCBI taxonomy): domain Eukaryota; kingdom Metazoa; phylum Arthropoda; class Insecta; order Lepidoptera; family Crambidae; genus Scirpophaga; species Scirpophaga incertulas. Next base: position 20,820,602 of record CM071642.1, read on the forward strand.
TCAATAGTTCCGGTGAGCTCTAGTTTACTCGATCTATCAATCACCATCATCTTCGTTTTAACTCTGTTTATGGAGAGGCCCATTTCCAACATTTAACTAACATTTTCCATTCTGCTCAACATTGAGACAAGTTCGGTTTCACTTGTAGCTAGTAAAATGGTATCATCCGCGTATTGCAGGTTTGATATTTTGCGGTCACCAATTATAATACCACCATCCCAATTGTCGCATGTGCGTCTCATGATATATTCTACATAAATGTTGAACAGGATGGGAGAGAGGACGCAGCCTTGTCGTACCCCTTTCTTAAAACTGAATGGGTCAGATGTCGTCCCATCCACTCTAACCACTCCTTGGCTACTGCTGTATAAGGATTGGAGCAGTGCGGTCAAGTGATGGGGTACCCCCAGTTCCCGTAGTACTTTCCATAACTAACTCCAGTTAACGCAGTCAAAGGCTTTGCTATAATCAACAAAGCATATTATAGCAGGAGTATCGTACTCGTAGCACTTTTCAATTATTTGCCTGATGATGAGTATTTGCTCTCGAGTGCCCTTGCCCTTTACAAATCCCGCCTGCTCTTGCGGGATCTGCCAGTCTAGGTACTGCCGAATTCTCTTGTTTATAATATGGAGCAGGATTTTGCTGGCGTGAGAGATTAGGGCGAGCGTGCGGTAGTTATCGCATTTTCTGGTCGATCCTCTCTTGTGTAGAGGAAGTATGGTCAATAGTATGAGCATCGAAATACAACTCACAAATTTACCAGAGGTAGACTTTAGTAGCTCCGGTAGCATGAATATTGAAATGCAATTCACAAATTATTACTAGCTCCAGTAGCATCCTGCCATCTTGAAATGTTCCGTTTGATCTTTCACGTCGCGTTGTTGTTTTCTTGGTTATTTCCGTATTATAATTTTCTACTGCATAATTCTAGCATTTTCATTGCTGCGTTCCGGTGTGAAGGGTAAGTTACGCTGTGAAATTACTGAGTACCATTTTACATCTTATGTCGACAACATGTTACATCACATGTATCGTATCTGCAACCCTCTCAAAAAAACCAGTGTTTTTGAGAGGATTACAGATATGCTGCGAATCTGACAGGCACCACATGTAGCTTTTGCTTTGCGTTGGTCGAGTCTTTATCTTAATTTGCCCAGTAGCAATAAACACCGTCTCCAACAAATCTTAGTGGAGAGATGTTTTCACAAACAAAAATTATTCCGTAATTTAGCCAATATTATGTAAGTAGTGTATAATAAAACACAAGGAGCCGTTAATATATTTTATTAATTCAGCTATCTACGCAATTAAGAAACAAATTCCAGTCTTATGATTATAATTAATTAACGCGGTACAAAAATAAACATCGTTTTTATCAGTGGCAAATTACTAGTACATACATACTATTAGATCAATTATTTCAAAATGACAACTTTTTTGTACCATCTAACTTGTGTTTGTTTACGATATAAGCGTCACATATTTCCGTATCTGTCTAATAAACCGAAAGGTATTTATACATATTATTTGAATGCATGAAATGGAAAGTATGCATTGCTGGTGGGACTATTGGTCGTTGGAGCAGTAAGATCCTTGAAGAGCAAGCGTATTCTATATTATGAAACGCAGCACTGATAGGATTTCCAGAAGGTGGAACGAGAGATGATCGTAGGAAACGCTAGAAACTAGCAGCGTAGGACATCCAGCAGCGGATATTTTAGGTTGAAATTATAGACGATGCAGTAGAAACAGTGAGAGCGATAAAAAAAAGCGTCGCTGTTAAATTTTCACTAAATGTAATAATAGTGACATTCCAAATGAACAGTCAAACTGCAACAAGTCACATGCGAAAGTCAATGTGTATAAAGCTTGTTAAAAAGGACAAGATGGATGTATGTCCATCAGAAATACAATTGTGACCACTGGAGGTCCTTGAATTTGATTTGATACTATCATTATATCAATTATTCAGTTATAAAGAGACAAAATGTCATAAAGTGAAATTTTCTTATATCTAAAGCCCGACCAGTAAAATAAAAATCCTTGGCATTAGAGCTAATTTCAATGGTGCATGTTAGCTATTTTCCGGATATTGTAAGTTATTTGTACTTTAAAATGCAACAAATAATTAAAAGCTATTTAAGATGAGTTATTTACAATACAACAAACTATTTGTCAAAATGTCTAAAATATTAGACTCCATTTCTCTAAATAATCCTGATTATTCAAATAAAAGAAAAGTAAGATATATCCCGATCAGGGGATCGGTAATTAATGGAGTAAAAAAATTGGTACAAAATTTGTTATAAACGTTGACGGCAGTGATACTGAAACATCTAGTCTTACAACAGACAATGAGTCTGATAACCATGAAGATCATGAAAAGTCGTACAAATCTGAAGAATACTTATGTTCTAAACTACTCATGTTTGATGATTAGTACTTATACAACTGTTGTTTGTTTTTTTAACTTGAATATAGTTTTAGTTTAGTTAAAGTATACTTCATAATACATTAAAATATAATATAAATTAAATAGAATTTCATTTATGCAATTGTTTATATCATAATAAGAAATAAATATCTTGAAACATATAAAAATATTTGTACACTAGCCAATTCGCTCTAGTTAATTTAGCGTCCTCGGATAAGTTTGTTTTACTGGTCGAGATTTACAAGTTACAGTGTCTAACGTATGTTATGTAAATGAAGTCAAACAGCAAAATGACCGAGTATTCATACTAATATTACTACTAATTCGCTTATTGTAGTCAATGTAGCTTATTGAAATATGTAATTATATCATTTGGACCAATTTTATCAGGTAACATTCCATAATATTTTCGAGTCATGTACAATGCAAATGCAAAAATAAACAAGTATTAAAATGTCCAAGTGTCATGGACATCTTAACACTTGTTTGATTTTTGCAATTTTATTTAACCGAATTCATAAAGTTGTGTCTATTTTGATATATTAACCAATGTCACCTAAAAACATTGTGCTATGTACCTTTTGTATTTTTGTCTGTCTTATTAAGCTTTTGGCCTTTATCTCACCATATAAAGTACGCAAGATAGACACAGCTAGCAGGTACGACTGCTTTATGTTAGAAACATAAAATAAATGTACTCATTATCATTTCATTCAGTACAATTTCCCTTAAATCACTTTTTAGGGGTAGTTTAAAACAATCTGTTATAACTGCATTTATACAAATCACCTATAGCCATATTTCTAAACGAATATCTTTGCTACAAGTGTTGGAAAATGTGCACCAATAATGTTGACATTTTAGACAGACCATTTCATCATTTAATATACAAATATGAAGTTAGAAACTTTGCTGAATAATATGATTAGCCAATGGCATGGACTGCAATGGTCAATATTACATAATTCATATTTAAGCAATTTAATTGGCGACCCATCTGAAGTTAAATATCAGACAGCTATAAGTGCTACATACCTTGCAAGACGACGTTATATATTCTACAGCTTACACATAACAAATAGACATTACTTGAAATTTTAGGATGTAGAACTGACATTTTTGAGCTTAATGCAATTTTAGTGTCTGATGATATTTTAACAAAATGGGTCATAAATTAAACTTCTTGTATAACAATAAGTTAAGTTCAATAATACTAAAACTATGTGAGCATTTCTTCTGTATTAGAGTCTGACAATTAAAGTATATGGAAGGTTAACAGCTAATTAGCTATATATATATAACATATATATACTAACTATACATATATATAACAATTTACTGTAGTGTATTGTCAAACTAATGTATACACTAATGAATTATTTCCTAGTTGTCCCTTACAAATGATTATATAACACTACATTACTATTAATAAGAAACGGTGGATAAGTTTGAAAAATAATAATACAATAATAATAATAAGTACTAACAATTAAATTCAAAGGAAGTACATTCTCATAAGGTTTGCACAAATTAATAAATTCAGATTAAAGTCTACAATAACAGTAAACTTAAGATGAAGTAAATGATTACTGCAAACTTTTAAACATTATGAATGAATAGACTATTACCGTTTAAACCACACTGTAAAGTATCAGTCAGCTGCAGTGAAATAAATTATTACTAAAGAAAACTTTCCTATGGATCATCTGTACCACTAGTATCTGTTTTTTTCATCTTTTTAGCCCGAATATCTGCCATAGTTTGTTCTATGGAACGTTGGTCCTTTTTATTTTCACTAGGAACCTCACCATAATTCTTATTCATATTAGTTTTCTGTGCTGCATTTATAGCAGCATCATGACCAATAAGGTGCGCATACTTCTCTTTATAAAAAGTTCCGCTGATTTCATCTTTACCTCGTTTACGTTTCTTGTTATTTTCTTCTTCAGCCTCTAAGGCTGCTTGTTTTTCCATTTCTAAATGTCTCTGAGCCATTTCTGTAGCCTTCTCTTCATCCCATATACCACCTGCCCGTCTCACTGTCAATTCATCTTGGGATGGACCATTTTCTTTGGTATACACTACAGCATAACGATCAATTCCTTCTTGCCCAAATGAGAAAACTTGTAAACCAGCAGTTTCTGCTATTTCTCTGATAATAGCTCTATACATCTGTTCCATGGGGTCAAATTGCAAATGTGGTTTGGAGGCATCTTTTATAAAACTCTCTATTTTTTCTTCAACTCTTTTGCGAAACTTGTTGAGCATAGCTTTTTCCTCTTTCTTATGTTTTTCCATCACTTCTTTCTGCTTTCTCATTGCCGATTTTTGAGCTTCGCTTGCTGCTGGCGGTGTTTGCATGGAATTTAAAATTGAATCCAGTAGGTCCATTTTTATGCACAAATTAAACTTGATTCTCGGAACAAAATGATGTGTAAGCAATTATTTCAGGTATACGCTGTTGCCAATGTTTTTCAAGTCTGAAATTCTCTACTAAGTTTTCAGTTTTAAGTTGTTTGAATGTAAGTACATTTAAGGCAGAATCAATTTGTGCACACACCGTTCCCCCAAATGTTAAGGTGTCCTCAGCAAATTCTAGTAATTGTTTCAATGGTGGCTGTAAAGGAGTCCCTCTCACTAATGATGTATTTAAATTCAAATCAATGTTTTTGCAGGATACCAATAATATTTGATTTTTGTAACACAATTTCTCAAATAAATCTTCTATTTTAGACCTGCAAATATAATAATAAAAAAAGTTGACACTAGTTTTTTTCAGAGGTGTTTATTTTTTTTTAAATATTAGTATTACTATAACTCTAATCAGATTTATTACAATAAAAGAGAAACTGAATTAGTTTATTAATTTGTACCACAAAGGATAGTGTCTTAGTGTCTATAAGTAGCGTTTTTTTCTTAATGTGTTATTTTTTATTAATAAAAATACTTACAATTCGCTCCTTATTTCTAGAATTTCATTAGATATCCTGTTGTGTAATGTTGCTGACAATTTGACTTGTAAGTCAGGAAATTCTTCAAATGGAGTTCCTTTTAGGTCAGCTCTAAAACATTGAGTATCAGGATATCATCAAATAACTAACAAAACATTGGATAACAATTGTTTATGATACAAGAAAGTTATACGGTATGTTAATATTTACAGTGCATAAACTGATTATTTACGCATGCAATAATGACGAAAATAAACAATAAATATTTTAGGTTATGTCTTCACTTATGGTTCAACAATAAAAAGACTATTCAAATTATATACAATACGGTTTCCATCAATATACTGTCAGAATACTCACTCCTCTATATTTCTGCAGCGTTTAATCAGTTTATTTATAGAAATTGCGCAGTCCTGGCAATTCTTCAAACACAATTTTGTAGTGTTATAAAACTCTTCAAAAAACGAAAAATAATCAATAATATCCTTTTGAACTTTACTTTCCATTATTTAAAAACAACCCCATTGTAGTTTTAATGTCACAAAATAAAATGAATTTATATTTTTATAAGTTACGGTTCTGGAGCTCAGTAATTGTATTTTTTCTGGAAAACAATAGCCTGTCATGCAAACGTCAAACCATTTTTATTGAAGCTATGATGGTGATGACAGCATTCGATTTGAATTTTTTAGATTTTGTACAAAATACTTTGGTTTTGTTTACTAGGTGTTACTTAGTAAATAGTAAATAAAAAATGTAAGAAATAGTACAGATCCCGAAATCAATCTTTGTAGTGACATGAATACAAGATAACTAAAAATAAAACATATATCGCCCTTCGATTATTCGATATAAATAACGATACTCAGATGGAATGGAACATAACATTAATTCATCATATATGTTATTAAGAATAATTGGAATTGGAGGTAGGGTTGTCCTTATATAAATTAACAAAAAACCGATTTTATGGAAAAATTATAAAAAAATAATTTATATGCTTCAAGACGAGTAATTCTTATTGCTTAATTATCTATGTTTGAGATGTTCATCTCGTCGGGTCGATTCGGAGACAGGTCGATTCCGTACGAAGAAATGTCAAAATTTTGCTAATGACATATGGCAAGAACGCCCTATTAGAAAATAGTCAGTCTTGTGTCTTGCCGCGTGTAGAATGTATGTTCGTCATCGCCGCGGGTTATTACGATACAAACTCGTCATATTTTGAGATAAAAAAGTGTTTCCGTGAATATTTTTGTGCGTAATATAACATGGAAAATGCGTGTTTGATGTGAAAATTTTTTTTTGTGGAGGAGCTATTGTAAAATCAGTGAGTAAAATGAATGGCGAAACCGGTGCTTTCTCATCTGACAACATGCGCGCCGAAATATTGAACCCTTTCGTTCACAAATTGGAACTAGATAATACATACGATAAAATTAAGGTAATGTTGCTTTAGAAATGTGAAATTTTAGATTTAAGCACTAATCAAAGTGTGCAATATTAAATGTAAAGGTAACCAATTCTGAAATTGGAAAGCCTCCATTTGCGCAGGCTCAGAAGGTAATAATGTAAAGTAGTACCTAGACATTGAAGAAATGAAAGCTGAAGGAATTGGAAAGGGAGAATAAAATACATGTTAAATTACTTTAATTTTCATTTTATTTTAATTGCCGACAATAGTTTTATTCAGTGAACACTATTTTTTGCATGTTGCGTGTGAAAGTAGTCCTGATTCCCGAATTTCCAATGTTGATAGTATAGGTGTCTAATGTAAGAAATAGCAATGCTAACTACTAATGTTAGATAAAGGTTTCTTGTAATTTTAATTGAAGTTATTTAAACATTATTCCTGATACGAAAAATTGTTTTTGTGTAAATGTCAATATTAATCTAGAATACGAATATCAAAATGATTTCAGATAGTTCATTAATAGTATTTTCTTCTAATTCAAAAAATATCAAATACAATGCTAACATACTAATTAGTTATTTTATAACATAGTTTTATTCTTGCTATATTTAGGCTTAAATCTGATGCGCCATTCACTTCACTTTTATATAGAAATAAAATAATAAATGATTTACGCAACTAAATGTTATATGTATAATTATGTCAATTTATTACAAAAAGTTAGTAGGTAATACTGAGCGGTTTGGAAATTCTTTTGTGAGACCTTATACCCAACAGTGGGTGATTATTGTCTAAAATGATTATAAAAAATTGTATATACAGATGCAGTAAAAAAATATAACAATATTTTAATATCATACTGTAAAGTTGTGGAATGAATTAATTTCACCTTACTACCTACATTTAGTATAAAGGGAAAGTTAATCCGCATAACATAAACCTCAATGACCATCAAGCGCATTTAAGTGTTCGTCTATCGAGCAGCAGGTAGGTATGATTTAATGAGACCAAAAAATTATTACTAATTACTGTACTGTAATTGAACTCCAAATATTCTGATAAGTGCCAGTCGACAAAATAGACTCAAGAATTGCCAATGGCGAAAAAACCAGCGATGTGATGTGAAAATATTATTAATTTTAGGAATTAAAATTTGTAAATTCGAGGAGATTAGTTCATCGTTTGAATTTAAGATTGCAAATATAAAATATAGTTTTAGTAGTAACAAGAAATAGTATCAACAAGTAAAACACTTTCATTATTGTTTTAAATTCTGTTTTATTTTGGTATCTATATTATATTTATTAATGCGGTCTAAATAATTTTTTTTATCTATGTTACTTGTACACTTAATTTCTCATACAACACAGTGTGTGTTGGCCTCATCAGTAGTCTCAACGTCAGCAGCGTCAGGCCATTGGTTAAGTTGAGCCATTGACTTAGATTTTTTGAACTAACAGGCTGTACTAAAAAGCGTAACAAATTGCTCCCAGAAATCTAACAATATTCCAGTAATGTCACGGATTATTTAATACCTAATAACTGTTAATAAATAAATAATTTCTCCTGAAACATTACAATTACGTCCGCTTATAGAATTTAGGTGTATGTTTTTTTTAAATATATATATTAGTTTAGATCCTTCATAATGTTGCGACAACGAATCAATAAACTTATTCTCGAACATTCCGAAACAACCGGGAAACTTCCAGTATATCGTAGAAGCAAACGAGCACATCGAACATTCTGGAATAAACATCGATGCTACAGAGCGAATTACGAAGTGATTAGATAGTATTAATTGATGGTTAATGTTAATTAAGTAAATTAATTAAAAAGTGCATTTTAAGGTTATTATTTATATATTATTTCCTGAGAAGAGCCACAGTCCATAATTATTATATTTAATCGTAAGCACTCTAAAGTAACAATATTGATAAGGTGTTATTTTCTACTATCCTAAATGTTAACAGAACAGTCTGCAATGTATATCATGCAACATAGGAGACTTGGGCCCATATTACAGATTTAAGTCGCGTTTTTTCTGTTATACGGCTGTTTGTGTGCATACTTTGTCCTACTTATATTAATGTTAAATAATCATATCTCCAAATTAATATGTTATACGATTTGAAAGTGAATTTGCAGACAATTTACTGTTTGTTGTTTTTAAATTCGTATTTACGGTTATTTACGTTAAATATTTTTAAAAATAATGTAAGGAGTTTATGAGTTGATAAAAAACGGCCCTTTTGTCTGTCTTTTACATTTAAAAAAAAATCGTACTTTTAACCAATACAACGTTGTAAATTTTAAAAAGATACAGTATTTATTAATATAGTACATATAATATAAGAAAAACATTATTATTCAACTAACACTATTTGAATACATACTGATATTCGTATATCGATACTGTTCAATAACATGTTTCTTGTTACGTCTACATATCAGCTAAGTTAAGTCTTAAGGACTTAAGTCCTAAGGACACAGAATCGGTGGATGTCTTCGTCTTTACTAGACGATACAAATATATTTTCAACGTAGTAAGGCTATTTCATGGCTAGGATGTATCTGGAAGGAGTTCCACCACGTTTTGTAAGAATATATGCTGTATAAGCGACCAGCACGACACGCTGCAAACGTAAATACTAGAAAAAACTGGTGTTATGTGTGATACACCTCCTCCGCCATCTCACAGCGATCTGAATCGAGTGTTCAACGTTGCTTGGAATGCGTCTGACAGCGTCAAAGGATTTTATGCCAATTCACGAGTTTATATATACTTGTATATTCAAGAGTTTTATATATATGTTTTCATAATACTCGTAATTTGCGGAACGCAAAGTTCAATATAAAGAATTTTATTTATATTGCATCCCGCAAATCAGAGTTAAATATAAATTAACTACCTACAATAGTGATTAATATATAAGCATTGCTGTGGTCTTGGTATTGATCTTGGAATCGGGAGGCCATGGCTCCCGTTACGTTTTTGAATTTTATCATATTTATCAGAGGCATCAAAGATGAATAAATACATCGTGGCAACCTGTATACACTTGAGAAGAAATTTGAGGGTTTATGTGAAATCTATAATCCATACAGCCAGCGTGGTTGACTAAGGCGTAAATTCCTTAAGGATTGAATTTGCGCTTTATTAGTTCTTTTTTAAACGAATGTATTTTATTTAATTTTACTAAATTTCATTTTATTTAACTCAATTAGTTTTATTGAATTTGACTTGCTTAAATTTTAAAGCTGATTTACTAATCTAATAATCACCTACTATAATACAATTTTATTAATATTTTAATTTTCTCTCTCCAAAATTCAACGTGTTACAACACTTAGCAAATTTCGTAACCTGTGTAATAAATAAAGTGCATCTTTTTTTTAACTTTGAAACCTTAAAAAAGAGCATATTCCCGTTTAAAAGGCCGGCAACGCATCTGTGACTCCTCTGGTGTTGTGGATGTCTATGGGCAGCGGTTATCGCTTACCATCAGGTGATCTGTTTGCTCGTTTGCTGCCCTATCCTATAAAAAAAACTTGGTTTCAAGTTCATTAACATACATCAATAGATATTTTTATTTTTATAATTACTAATAATTGATAAAAATTTAATAGCTGTGTCTTTGTTAGATCAAATGTTCCCCGATCGAAGGATTTTGCATCAGTAGTTGAAAATTTCCCGAATCTAAAATATGTTGGCATTTGAGAGAAAGTAATAGACTATCAAGTTAGTCTATTACTTTCTATTTCTTTTTCCGCGTATCAACGCGGAGCAGTAAATAGCATTGCATTATGAAAATGTATACTTAATTCAATAGTAAACATTGCGACAATGACCTTGCGGCAAATCATGGGCATTGATGTAGTATAGTACTATTTATAGGGAGCAATTTGACAGTGACCTTTGCTAGTGCCAGACACGCATTCTATATTCGTTCTTCCACACAGAACATAAAGATCTCTTAAAATAAGCTTAAGACAGGAAACTGATAACAGTGCAAAAATAATTTGATACTTATTTCTTAAAAAAAAGTGGAATTACATTAGACATTTCAAGAAGTGATATGTAACTCGGCTAACACAACCATACCTGTGTTTATTTTAGCGCAAAACAGATTTTTGCTATACGTTAATTTTTATTCAAGGATAAACTAACATCGAATAAACTACATAAAAATACTATGTGCTCTAGTTTGAGAAACTTAGCTGTATTATGTCCAAAATGATTGTAACCTTATTTTAGTACAAAATATTACAAATTTCAAAGTTCCAAGACAGACACCGCCACATTGTCTTGTATTTGATTCAGCCTTCACGGTTCGTAACAAGGTGACTTACATAGGTTCTGTTTAAACTAGATTCTGTCGCTGCCCATGTTTAATCAAATCAAATCTTTATTTGTGTAACACAGTTTTGATGTCAATTAGATTGTGCCTAGTTTGGAGTGCAAATATATGTTTATCATTCTAATCATCATAATCAATATTATTGTGTCAAATTCTTATTGACCCATATCGGAATATTTATATATATTTTTTTTTATGCTTACACCTTAGCCCAAAGTAAGCTCTGTAAGTCTTCTGCTATGGGATCTAGGGTAACGGATAGATATACATATATAAATATTTTTGATTCATGATCTTAATAAAACACTACTTTTCACTAGTACTATATAATATTTTATATTTATTGTGACCGGTTTCGGAATATCATCGTCAGACAATAAACTCAAATTTATTTGTAAAAGGACGGGTATATTTAAATGAATGTTCTGTCAAGATAACTACAAAGTTTTAAAAAATTATTATACAATATACCCTCTTAATTGAACAGAAATACCAAACTATGTCACAGTGCAGTCAAATTCCGTATGTCCAAATGAATAATAATTTAAATAGTGCATTGTCACAATTGATTCAATATTAAGTTTTTATGTGGGCATGTCAAGTTATTAAAAATAAAATTATCAATGTCAGGTTGGTTCAATGTCATAAGTAATTAAATATCAATATTAAGATTAGTATGTTGTTTAAAATGCTCATGAAATATTATTAAATAATAGGTTACAAACAATTATTACATTAATATTCCTGTCCCAAATGAAAATAATTTAATAAGGTTGACGTTGACAAACATGTCTGATCATTTAAATTTTTGATTCAAATATGTATTAACAAGCATGATAAAGGGGCACACAAACATCTACCCCCACTGGGATTCGAACCCGGGACCTCAGAGATTGTGACCCTTGAAACTGGTGTACTAACCACTCGAGTATGGAGGTTCTTAAGGGCTGCCGTGAAGGTTGTAAGGGATGCGGCGGCTTAGACTGCGCATGCAGATCTTGAAGGTCGTGTGTCCACTGGTTAGGGGGATCGCTAAGAACGTGTCACGGTCTGCGAAGTCTGCAGATTTTATTTGAGTGTTTTATTTGGGTAACTGAGAGCCTTCTTATAAGGTCCATCGTGAGAGGTTTAAATAAATGAATAGTAAAATAAAAGAAGACAAAAACCCTAGATATCACTTATTAACAATTGAAAGAGAAAGTGTGATAACTGAACTCAACGATTCGAGCAATTTGGTTTGAAATTAAGTTTTAGGTTACTTAAGGATAATTTTGTAACTACATTGCAAACATTACATTTTAATGGTGGTAGAGGACAATCACCAGTACTTACTTATGTGGGAGCGAATGGAGCTATTAAAAAAAAATATTTTCTTTGTTACAGACGGCGATTTTTACAGTAATATTGCTGCCTTTCCGAGTGATAGTCATTTGTTACTTAATAGTGACTGCTTGGTTCCTGGCTTGCATAGGCCTTTATGGCTTAAGTGAACAGGACTTGCGGAAGAAGCCAATGACGGGATGGAGAAGGTTGGTATTGTTTGAACATTTATTGTTTAAATCTATTGAGAAATAACGCTTTGACTATTTCATGAAAGTAATTAGAAGACTCAAGGTGTTACTCATACAATAGTTACTTACAAGCCATGAAGGTTGTCTGCTTATTGTTGCAAATGCATTTTTAACGATTTCAGCTTTCGACATTGGATAGTGACACTTGAATTAGGCACACAGTTTAAAGAATAGAATTATGTTGATCCGCACTTTAAGGATACTACCTGCTGATTATGTAACTCTGTTGCTATCAAATTTCATAGGAACTGACAGAAAGTACAGTTACATTGCTGCATTATTAAGGTTCAATGTTATAATTATTTTCTTTAAGCAGCAATGACAGCTACAAAATGTTGACTGATTTATAGATAAGTTAGTTGTGCCGTCACTTACATTGAACTTAAAAATGGTGTTGTAAGTGCAAACAATAAACTGGGTACAACATATATAAAAATACATTTAAATATAATTCAACTTGATAATATGCAATTTAGTACGTTGATTTCCCCACTATCATTAACATCTTTTAAAATAGCTTTATTAATCGTATCAAACTAAATTGAACTAAGTAGATAAAATAATATGCTAGTGATAGTATTAAATGTAAACCAATTGTTTTCACTTACTCACTATTTACCGTTACTTCGTCTGCTACGAAGTTATTTATTACCAGAACCGTGACGAAAATGATTATAAACAAGAGAAAATAATAAATCGTAAAGATAAAAAGCACCGCCAGACACAAATAAGCTATGTAGTTACAGTTTTTTAATCTTTGATCTGTATGTTAATTTAATTAACATATGTTTTGTATTTTACGCTGCCAACTGAACATATGTACAGTCTGTATAAAACGTCCGTCATTTGTGGCAAATAACGTCTGATTAACAAAACGTGCTTAGATACTTATTAGAAAGGCGGCAAATTCAAAAATGCTTAAAGTTACCATCCTTATAATACTTTAAGAAAAAAAAAATGTATACGAAACTGCTAGATATTCAGCCTATTTAGCTAGATTCTATTGACTTGTAATTTCTTGTATTGCATTTTCAGACACTATTTGTGAAAATACAAATCAGAATCAATCAAGTACTTGAAGAAAATATATATACAATTTCATAAATCATAATCAAAATCTTTCGATACGATAGATCGCGTACGATTCGTTAATCAGACTATATGAACTTTTGACAATTGATTGACCATTTAAAATAATTGCTATAAAAAAAAGTTCGAAAATAAACCGCGTCAGTTGTTAATTTATAATTGTTGCCATAATAAAACTTTTCGAAAATAGACCGCATCTATTCGTTGGTCAGACTCGAATCATTTCGAATATGACCATAGCGGTAAATATCATGAATCAACAATTTCATTTTGTGCTGTCAAAATCGAATTCAGGTACGTCAAATAGAATAGTTAGTCTAAAGTACTACGTTGGAAGTTAGAACTTGTACCAATGGTTTCGTTGAACTGCATTCATTGCACTTGTCTCGATGCGACTTTCATTATAATGTATGTCACGCTGAGGCACTGCGGCTGAGATGTGGAACGATCGTCGTTGCACGATTTCTTCGCAGTGACCTTGATGACATGCCGCTTGGAGTCGAGGTCAAGTGGTTATTTGACTAACGTTTTAACACCATATTGTTCAGCAAATCTCAATTTTATCGATAAAAACTGCGTAGCTTTCGATCGTGTAAACAATTGTATGATGTTGAAGATACAATTAACATATGAGTAGGTACTAAAATAAATCATATAATATGCAAAATACTTGTTTTTTTTAATAAATTAATTATTTAGCAAGTTTTCTCGGTTAAAACCGGAATTTTTAAACGTGTCAAGTCACTACCCTACTTGCAGTATCGATTATAATATTTGAGCTGATTTTTAATCTATAGGTACAACTGAAGATCAGCTGGTCTATTATGTAACTTAAATGTCAAGTGAAAATAATTATAACCGTTAATGATCTAAAATATACTGCTATTTGAGATTAGTATTTGACATTTTCTTAACCTATAATCAAGTAATAAAATTGATTTCTGTGCCATAATCGTTTCCAGCAATCATCGGAAAAAAAATATCGGAGGAATATTGTTCGATGGAGGAAGAGTGATGTTTTGAAAATATTTAGTATAAAACACTTATCAATCCTTGATATTTATAACTTATTTGTCGATAAGTAACTTATGATAAGTGCGGAATATTTAGACAATTCTAAATAAGATGTTTCTAACTAGTTATACAAATAAATTCTTTATTGAACATAATAAAAAAAAATTACAATAAAAAATACTACCAAGTACAAAGTTAATTGGTCCAAAGGCGGACTTATCTCTCAGAGAGATTTCCAGCCAACCCTAGATGACTTGTGATATTTATAAAATTTGCAGGATTAAACAACATTTACAATTGTTTTTAAAGTATAAATAATAGAAGTGTCATATTTGTGTACATTATTAAAATAGGTATGATACATTATAAAAATACGAACGAATATGAACTTAGGCACTTCAGCGCTTTAAAGAACCAATGGATTGACAATCTTGAATATTGGCTGGCAGCTCATTCCACACTCTAGCAGCACGAAAAGCAAGGGAGTAGAATTAGGAGTTCGAAAGAGGTACATTTAAAATAGGGTATGACACACAGGCACGCTGAGTTCGGGTAGAAGGCGGCAATAAATCAAATATACAACATACTTATTGAGGAAAGGTAGGGGTATTGAGAATCTTAAAAACAAGACATTGGCATATCTCGTCGATATCTGATGGCCACTTTAAACCAGAGCGATATTCATAGATGTGGTTGAATCTATGTGAACAATAAATTATTTACGAGATATAATTCATATTTTTTTAATTTTGGATCACATATTATAAATTACAATTTTCTATTTATTGCATAAAATTGATTACAAGATAACACTGAAATTGTCCAAATAAAATCAACCAAATAAACCTACTTGATTTGTATCCTAAGAACAAGCCATTGTTCTTGGTTTGTATTTAACAGCTGACGAAGTATTGAGGCGATTTAACGATAAATAAATCGATGGCTTTTATTTTTTGTATTAATACATTCTTGTATCCATTCCATTGTCACCTACTAGTTTGATAAATCTTACTTCCTATTGATTTCGTTTGTCACTGGTTTGTATAAACATAGTGCTTGTATAACTTTGTGGCTGCGCTTAACCTAATTTATTTATCAGTAGTAAGACCAAATATTAATATAGTAACAAAACTAATCAGAAATAACACTACATAATTAAATGCGCGATGTTAATTATAATAAATATTTAATACTTGCCTAATATAATGCATAATAATAATTAGACTGAAAATCTTTCAATCCGAAATTGGTGGCAATTTTTATTTTACAATTACTTTTAATATTGTACAGTGAAAGTGTAAGTATCAAACATTTCGTGTTTATGGTCCATTACGTAGATTCCATCAAATAGAGGTTTGATGTCGGGAGTGACTGTGTGAATTTCTAATGTCTGCAATCTCACCAGTGAAAAACATTAGGCAATCAATTTCACATCAACTATCTGGACTTAGTCTGATTTCTGAAGCAAATATCAATTATTGCAACGCCTTTTTCCATGAGGGTAGGAAGAGATCACAGTTTGCCACTTGATACGAAATATACATGTATCGAATGCATAGGCTATGTGTGCTAAGTTCTAAATATGAATACATTCAAAAAATAGAAACGGTTTTAGTAATATAATTCAGTGCTAGGCTGCAAGGATTTTAATTCCCTTTGTCAGTGTTTAAAAAATATTTGAAATCATAGACTTCGAGTTCCAGCCATAGACAATGCGTCCGTTTTTGTTACGTGTCAACGATTTGCAGCAAACTCCGCTCGACGATCCTGTTCCTCATGCGCTGGGTGGTGGTGGTGGCGGGGTTCCACCGCGTGAAGGTGCGTGGCCTGGAACACGTGCCGGCTGACACGCGCAATGCACCGGTCATCGTCATGGCGCCGCATTCCTCGTTCTTCGATGCGATCGCGATCGTGTGCCTCGGCGCGCCCAGCGTGGTGGCTAAAGCTGATACGGCCTGTCTGCCGTTTATTGGACGTACGTGGCGTCTGGGATTTCGCTTCCATTCGTAGTTTGTCATGATTCTATATTATTAATTTCGTAATAATTATGTTTGTATATACAAAGGTGTTCGAAAAGTAAATAATGTAGAGGTGACTGTAAACTAACTGTAGGGAAGAGTATTCATTTGACTTTGAATAATATTTATACCTTGTAAAATTTGAGATGGTAATTTTGACATCTGTCATACCCATAGTTTGTCAATGCGACAAATAAACTGACGTTGACAGCTGTCAAAAATATAATTCCAAACTTTACCAAGCTTAGTTCAGATTTTCAAAAGCTCAGCTATAATCGTTAATAATACTCAGATGCCGAGTTGTTGTTGACGAGCTGTCTAAGTCATTGTGTTTACTGTCAGTTTTGCATCATTTTAATTCAATTGAAATATGTAACGACTACGAATGGAAGCCATAATCTGTGTGTGTTTCGTGATTAGATGAAGAGATTGTTTTGTTTCGTTTGCTAGATGCTTGTCGCGTAGTAGTCCTTATTTGGCTTCTTATTTTTGTGGTCTGCTTGCTCGGAATAATTAGAATTAATCCAGCGTCGCAGCCAAGGCTGGCGAGGCATGCACGTATTGTTTGCATGCAATAATTTGTTTAGAATGCATGTGTGTTCGTAGGTAGGGTGTTATATATTTTTCACCAGTGTCGATTTGTTTGTTTGATTTTTGTTTTCATGCAGTAGGTGGTGTCTCTACGACGCGCAGTAAGTGTAACATACAATAGAGCGATGTATTAGTCTAAACTATATCAATATTCTTTACAATATTTAAATACTGTTCTATTCAAGACGTAGGGCTCATATCTCGTCGAGCTGCCTCAATCTCTTTGGAGTACGACTTTATCACCGTGGCACTTGGTTGCGGTGATATCCTTGAGGATATTCAGCCTCTCCTCTCCAGAGGAAAAAAAAATGTTTAAATTAATTATTTTAGTTAGAAAAATAAAACAAATATTTGATCTCTATGTAAGGCAGAACGGTAATAAGGGTATCACATCAAGAAAGGGCATTTTCTTCAAAGGTCAGGCGTTTTTAGGGTTCCGTACCTCAAAAGGAAAAAACGGAACCCTTATAGGATCACTTTGTTGTCCGTCTGTCCGTCCGTCTGTCAAGACCCTTTTTCTCAGGAACGCGTGGAGGTATGAAGCTGAAATTTATATCAATTACTCAGGTCTACTGTCCCTTGAAGCTGTGAAAAAATCAAACTTCTAAGCCAACGCAATCAAAAGATACAGCCGTTTATGCCGCAAATTTGGTACGAAGCAACGTCTTATAGCATAGATAAAGGAAAAATTACGAAAACCATAAATTTTTAGTTACATCACATAATATATATTTTTTTAATAATTTTAAACTTACTACCCATTTCCTCATAAACGCGTAGAGGTATTAAATTGAAATTCATACCAAATACTCAGGTCTATAATACCTTTAAGCTGTAACAAAATCAAACTTCTATGTCAACGCAATCAAAAGAAACAGCAATTTAAGCTGCATATTTTGAAATTCGCAAGTACTCGCAAGGGAATCAAAACCTAAAGGGTACTTCCAGTCGACCTAGAATCTTGAAATTTGGCATGAAGCAACGTTTTATAGCACACATAAAGGAAAAATTCAGAAAACCTTAAATTTTTAGTTACATTACAAAATATATATTTTTTAATAAATATAAACTTATTACTTTTTTCCTCATGAACGCGTAGAGCTATCAAGTTGAAATTCACCTTGCAGGTTTGTACGGAACCCTCGGTGCGCGAGTCCGACTCGCACTTGGCCGGTTTTTTCAATAGAAAAATGTATTCTCAAATTAAGGATGGCGTTATTTTAATTTTTTACGGTTTACCATAAAACATATTTTAAAGTATTGTTATCGCACATGTGTTTAGTTTATTATAATTTCAATCAATACAATTTACTTTTTATATTCCGTAGTACAACATATAATTTTATATAACTCTTACTTAAGAGCTTTCTAGGAATTTCTTCAAAGCCTTCCCTTATGTTTGTAATTTTAGTTTTGAGAATTCACTTATTATGTAAGAATTAATAGCGAATATGAAAAAGCTAAGAAATGTTCGCCGTGTCAGTGTCAGTGTTGAAAAATAACATGCATAAAATAAATGAAAATTCTCTGAGATATTCGATTTGAAGTTGTAAAATTTGGCACAATCAATCTGATCGAGTTTATGTAATTAAACGAAATAACAGAAACATCGACTACAAATGTGTCTTGTTAAATATGTACAAATAAACATATATTTTTTTAGATTCATTCTGTGAATTTTTGTTATTAAAGCAGTCAGTTCTGAATTATCAATTTTTTTTTTGCATTGGCACTTTACTAAATGGCAACACCTTACTCCTTTTCTTTGTTGACTATTTTAATAAGTGCCGTCTTAAATTGTTTCTTAGTGTTCCTTTCTATTTCTAGTTTCGATTCTTTATCATTAATGACACACTTAGACTTGGAACTCACTTCCACTTAGCACATGGTAATGCCAAATTATCATCACGAATCATCATTAAGGAAGTATTATATTATATATCCATGTTGTATATATATATTTATATACAGTTACAAATACTTTTCCTTACAGTCTCAACTCGATGGTTTATTGGAAGAGATTTAATTATTTAAATAAAAAGTTTCTTTATACATCACTAGCTGACCCGTGCCCACTTCGTTGGGCATAATATTAATAATCCTTTTTTAGTACAGAGTGTTATGTATTAATTTCTAATTGCAATATTAAATAACCTACTTTTTGTAATTTAAATATAAAAGTTAGACATATGCTGTTGTTGACTTTTTTGTAGGCATTTTCAAGCTCCACATCTTTTCTCTAGAACTTAAAACTATATTTTTCATAGTTAAAGCAGCGTTCGTAAGAAACGCTTTCATTCGGCCGTTTTTTCTCCGATTCACTTGCAAAACGGACTACCCCGTAAAAGCCTTTTTATTTTTCGGTTTTTATATAACCTATGACACTCAGCAATAATGTAGCTTTCTATTGGTGAAAGAATTTTTAAAATCGGTTCAGTAGATCCCGAGATTACCCCATACAATGAAACAAATATACAAACACACAAACTTTACTTCTTTATAATATTAGTAGGTACATCATAAGCATCTGAGATAGTCAAATATTGAAAACGGACAATTCCGATTTAACTTTAATCTGTGTCAATGTCTTTGTCCGTTATACAATAATGCGGTTTTTAAACGCTTAGATTTCTCGATCACTGATCAACACAATGAATCGAAATTTTATTTGAATATTAAAATCCTAACTAATATTATAAATGCGAAAGTTAGTAATAGATAAATGTTTGTTACTCTTTCAAGTTAAAACTGCTTAATGAGTTTTAATGAAACTTCACAATTGCTATACATCAGAATAACACTTTACAAAGGCTACGATTTATAAAGATATTGCGCGAATTGTCCAAAATATTATATCATAATGAAAGTGTGTTAACAATATCACGGTAGGAAACGATTCCGAGAATATGTAAAGAGGTTGCTTAGAAGTTTGTGTCAGATGCAACAGTAGAACCTTCGGAATCAAGATTTGGTAATCAGGAAGTAAGTAATACTATTTGAATTTTAAATTCTCCCATCATACATATGTGTTTACTAGCTTGTGCCCGCGGCTTCGCCCGCGTACTAATCGTATTTTTCAACCGTCTACATAAAGGGGCTTCTCAGTATGACCCGTATGTTTTATGTACGTATGTAAGTATGTATGTTTGTCCGCGAATATCTCATGTTTGGCTGAACCAATCAAGAAATGTTCATGTCCACAATATTCAATCTTAAAATCGATGCCATTTTCGTAATGAACGTCCCAAAAAACCATAAAAACGATACCCATATTGATAGTTAGACATTTCGACCCCATTTCACCCCGACAGGGGGAGATGTTATTTCACGTCCGCCACGTTGGATTTTAAAATCATTGTTGTTTTCGTAATCAGCGACCCGATAAACCATAGACACAATACCCATTGTCGATTTTCAGACATTGACACCCCATTTCCCCCTTTTAGGGGTTGAATTTTCAAAAATTCTGAAAGACGTGTTTACTCATTTATTGTTAGGAGTACTCCTGCGAAGTTTCGAATAAAATATTCAAACAAATCTTGTTTCTCCATACAAACTTTGGACCCTCATTTCACCCCCTTAATGGATGAATTTTGAAAAATCCTTCCTTAGTGCACCCCTACACCTTATAAGGAACCTACGTGCCAAATTTGTAATCTCTAGGACCAGCGGTTTGGGCTGTGCGTTGATATGTCAGTCAGTCAGTTTCTTCTTTTATATATTTAGATTTCATTTATGAAATTAATGGACACGTAGTTATTTTACTCTGAGCTTACATTTCGTTCTAGACTGTAAGTATGCACTGATTATAAACTGATGAATATAACATTTCTAAGACACGATGGAACACTAATTTAGTCCGCGTTTAACCCAAGTTTTCTGTAAAACGATATTTATGTTTTATTTTATTTAAACGGTAAAATTGAAGGTTACTGTTAACTGACTGGTAATTATAACAACTATTGAACCTGTGTTGTTGTAACGTTTTAGATATCGTTATGAATTTTAAATTTGGAACATCTTCCGGAATCAACAAATTAATATTTTCAGATTATATAAAATCATCATTATCTTATTTTAAGAACTAATAAAGTCGACAAGAAAACTATTATAAAAAGTCCTCGTCCTCGGCAGATATAGAAAGCATTTTAATGACAGCAGACATCAAAGCAGCAAATTAAACGTCTAATGGAAGAAGCCGTGCTTATAAGAGTCACGTTAATGTGTATTGTATTAATACGAAGTGAAGTCTTTCATTTATCACACTACAAGTAAACTGAACTCTGTGTGTTTACTTTCAACTAAATATTAACTTAGTGGCAAATAACATGTTAATACTACGGTTTTCAGAAATATGTTCATATTGATTTCTTTTAGGACCCTTCTTTTTGCACTTCTTTGCGTCGTCGAATCAGTACCTTACCTCTAACTGACCTACAAATGTTCATTCAGAACACCAAAATGAACGAGCCAAACCTTTATAACGACTTACCTCATTAGATTAAGCGGTAACATCAACCATAATGTGTTTGCGTGCTGATCTTGTTCTCGAGTAATGTGCTTGAAAGCTCGTCTTATTTATATAAGAATAAGTTTATTGCACGAAATATACGAGTAAATTACCCAAGATTAGTCATAATATCATAAAACTCTGACAAATATTTCCAGGAGTTCTGATATAATGACGATATGTACTGTGGTAGTGGAATAAAGATATTATTATTTTACAACGATTTTTATACATTTCTTGTAATAATATACATTATCTTGTCATAATTAACGCTTGTCAATTTATTTTCATTTAATATATAATGTATTTTTTAAGTTGGATGTAATGAAATGCAGTATTGTGTCTGGCATTACCACTGGAACGCGATATTAAAGAGTAATTTAAGACTTTGATTTGTTAAAATACAAAAAAGAAATTCAAGATGGCGGGTATACTGCACGATAAACGCGTTATCGTATATTGTTTCGTGGTACGGGGGCTAGTGAAGTTTTATAATAAGTCAAGCGCATAATGGTCGGTAAATAGTCTGAGCTTTTAGATTACCTATTCACTAATAAAGTCTCACCAAACACGTATAGTATTGGCTATTCAACATTTCTTTTGAGAGCCATACAAAGACATGCATGTCGAAGGCTCTTGTTAGACGTGTTCAGTTTAACACGCTCCGAAGACACATTGTCATTCAAATCTTATTCAGGGAAGTTTCGGTATTATTCCCGATTTCACGCTGATCTCATGAATGGGTCGACGCTTTTGTTTAAGGCTACAGTAAATCTATCTGTCTGGACGAAATTGTCGTCTGCGGTATTTTCGAACCGATGCGATATTGAGAATTTTGAAGAAGAGAGTATTTGCATGTTACATCTCCTTGGTAATAATTAGTCGAAGGAAAAGAGAAATTAGGTGAGTCTTGTTGATCAGACAACTTCATCAGAAATTAAAAGTATTCATCTCTTTTTTTATAATTAAAATTAAGTATTTCAAGCAATTATAGCCCATATTAACAAAAAGTATAGTGTGTATGAAGTAACAGTTCACTTATAAAATTATAAATCATATAAAATAAAGTTAATTAATATTAATAGCGATACGATATTTAGTTAAAGAATCATAGATAATTATATTACGTAGACGATTACGACTGATTATGGCCGTTTTTATACAATAGTTATCTGATTTCAGAAATTTATATCTAACTAGCTTTCTGCCCGCGGCTTCGCCTGCGTGGATTTCGGGATTGGGTCTATAGAGGGTTAAGGGTCATAGTTTTTGCCCACGGCTACATATGCGCGGAAGTCGGTTTATGGCGCGAAGGTTTTATCGCGCTTCCCGTGGGACTATCTGTTTTTCCGAGATAAAAAATACCGCGAAACCTTGCTCAAGAATCACTCTATCTATTGATGAAAACCGCATGAAAATCTGTGCAGTAGTTTTTGAGCGAAGCCTTTATTGCGCATCCCGTGGGATCTTCCGGGATAAAAAGTAGCCTATGTTACTCGGGGATAATGTAGCTTTCCAAAGTTGAAAGAATTTTTGAAATCGGTCCAATAGTTTCGGAGCCTATTCATTACAAACAAACAAACAAACAAATCTTTCCTCTTTATAATATTATAGTATAGATGAAAGTATGTCAATATAGAAATTTCAGTTTAATTATTAATTTATATTATTTTTAGATTTCTAAAAAATGAGCAATTATTATTTACGTAATTCTAATGAAACGAACACATTTCTAGCATTCTTACATTAAATATAACATTTTTTATATAGAAAGTATACCTATAAACGTACAAATAAAAAAAAATTGTTTATATGCTCATACAAATTAGGCGTGTTTACTTAGTTAAGACGTCATGATTGCAGTGCTTTTAATATGGAGCGTTTTTGAGCGACCCGCGACAGCGCCGCCAACATGTCGATGTATCTTCAAAAGTAATAGGTGCAGGTGTACTGTTGTTTCTACACTATTTCTCACTTAAAAGAGTACTCTTATTACTCGTATATATAGAATTTAAAAGATTGTCGTCTACCTAATACATGGTTCGTTCGATTAATATTATTATTATATATTTTATTAATATTATTAAATGATAATACAATTATCATTATAGCTAATCAACCTAACCTAAAAGATTGTTACATCATATTGCTCGTATTGACATCATGTTGTATCGAGTCGGGATGTAATCATCGACAGGACGTTGTCATTTCTCACTGTTACTTGTTTTTTTTTTTGTTTAATTAATAACATAGAATGATACCTATACCTACTTTGTTTATTTCCAATAAAAGGTCAATAAACGTACTTTAAATTATTTAGGTAGGATGCTGTACACCTTTGGAAATTTAATGTTGAAAATTATTTTAACCGAGGTGCAATTTTTTGATGCCAAGTGTACTGCGGGGTGCTCCGAGGATTTGTTCGGATTGCTCCTTGCCGCTAGTTTCTGACAGTGTTGCCACCTTGGATTTTTTTAAAGCACTAGATCATGGGCAAAATATCACCAGATTTAAGAAATTTAGATTAAAAAATAAACACCAAATTCCGCTAAATTATTGTCAAAGAAACACAAATTTAAATTTAGTACTGTATGATGGTATGTAGATGTTCATATTAATTAAACAATGTTTGTAAGTATTTTTAATTTTTTTTAAACAGTATATAATAAAGAGTTTTTTCACTGAGTTACCTACAATTTGTCAATCATCAATATTATGTGTAATCAGCACATTTAGTAATTTATATGGATTTGCACTTTAACTTTCAAAGGTTTTGACAGCAATCTGCACATTGTTTAATATACTTTTTAAAATAGCATGTAAAATAATTAGTTTCGTCTTTGTACATAGAATATAACAGATCTGCAGGTAGCATTGATCTCTCACAAGGTCAAAATGTAAAGCCAGCTCTTTCTATTGCGCTAGAATTCTTTGGACTGCTGGTTCAATGGACAACCAGCGTGTGTCACATATTTGTAAAATCTTCAACGGTGCTTGACCACAATTAATAGTTTCGTAAATGTCTATATATTCATTTTTACGCAGAATGAGCAAACCAATTATAGGTTTCCCTAATAAAGAATTCAATATTTCTTGGTAGCGTTTGTTCTGACGCATGTGACACTGCAAGTTGTAAAGAATGGCAAGTGCATCTGATCAGAATTAAATTTGGTATATCATTTTTGAGGATTCTGTACACACCATTATTGATTCCAGTCATGACTGACGCATTGTCGGTTCCCAATCCAACTATTTTATTTTTCTCTAAGCCATATTTTTGTAAGCAAGACAGAAGAGCTTTTACGATTCCGACTGCATCGCAGGCTTTAAGTGGCTCTAAAGCTAGGAAGGGAGACACTACTTTTTTTAGATTTCGACTAAAATACCTGATCACAATACCAAGTTGTTTGCTCGTAATGAGACTGTACTTTTGTTGTCCAATGTCCTTTAATAGCTCTTCAACGAAGTGTGTTGCCAAGACATTTTTAATAATTTCAGTACACTTAGTACGATGTATTTTTAAGTCATCCGTTGCTTTGGAATCGGGAAACACTGATTTTACTAAATCTGATAGATGATCAATACAGGAAACTGAACTGTGTTCTGCAATGTAAAGAGCGAGCATTGCTTCGGCTTTCCGAGAATTTGAATTTGAAACTGTTTCAGCGGGTGTGAATTTTATTGTTTGATTGCCTGATATAAGTTGAATTTTTTTTTTATGTTTTTTTGTTTCTGTGTGTCTTTTCAGGTCTACTACTTTAGCTAGTAGTTCTGTTTTACAAAACGAGCAAAATACCTTCGTATCAAATGTACCAGGTAAATGTTTAAGCCAAGTTTGGAATTCACTTAGTGATTCCCACTCTTTTCTATATTTTTGGGCATAATTTTTCTTTTTGAGTGGAACTTCCATTATAAGATGATGTTTAGAGCTTCACACACTGTTTCAAACACGAGTTTATCAATTTACAGTTTTCAGTAGCACGACACGAACCAAATTTTAGACATACAATGACTAAAATGAAATTATTAACTTACAAGTGTCTAGAGATTCCCCGATCATAAGTATGCATAGAAAATTATGAAAGTCCGAAACGTTAGGGGATTCCCCTTTCAAAAAAGTGCCAGATTTCATATTGAAAAAACCGCTAAATACCACTGAAAAAAAAATAAAACACTATATAATAAAAAATACCACCAGAAGCCTTGAAAAAGCACCAGTTCTGGTGGAAAATCCTCCAAGG
Source organism: Scirpophaga incertulas (assembly GCA_036419045.1). Classification (NCBI taxonomy): domain Eukaryota; kingdom Metazoa; phylum Arthropoda; class Insecta; order Lepidoptera; family Crambidae; genus Scirpophaga; species Scirpophaga incertulas. The sequence goes on from CM071642.1 coordinate 20,846,799, forward strand.
TGGCAACACTGGTTTCTGACGTTCTTCCACTCGAGACAAAACGTTCATCCTCATAAGACTATCAGACCGTTGACAGTTTACAGCAGAGCGTTTTTCTAGAAATTTTCTACATCGTAGTACCAAACTGTGGAATTGGCTTGTGTTTCCTGCTAAATGTGATATCTAATTCTTAAAAGACGAGCGTATTCCCATTTAAATGGCCGGCATCTTGACTCCACTGGTGTTGCAGGTGTCTATGTATGGTGGTTGCGGTAATCGTTTACTATCAGGTAAATCCACTTGCACATTTCTCCCTTAATGACTCAAAAAAAAAACAGTACAAAATCTTGGAGAGTCGCTGCTCACTGTCTTCGAATCGGAAGGATTGGGGTTCATCTTGCTAATGTGTACATCTAACATGAACATTGTGGAACAACCTACATACACCCGCTATGAAATACAAAGCTAAGTATTCGTATAGTCGCATAAATCGCACTGCGCCAGAGTAGTTCACTAACGTCTAATCGCCCTTACATAGAGGGTAAGCTCATGCCCTTTGCTTGGGACGGGTATGATGATGATCATTTGCAACCGAGAATGTCTTAAATACCAACTTCGCCGGAATCAATCGTTTGTTAACGTCACTTATCACTTTGGCAGGTTTTGTATAGAAATGAAAATTTTATATATTTTTGGCAGTCAGAGATAACTGACGAAGAAGAATTGAATTCTGACTTGCTTAACGTACAGCAAGCAATAAGCTACTCGCGATACCTTTGCCATGTCAGATTACAAGCTTATGTAAAAAGCTCGTGTAATTTAAAAGCCACAAAGTGACATGTTGAATAATATGGAAATGAAGAATTTCGAAGTGGCAAATACAAAGTCTCATTTACTAGCCGCGTGCTTGCGTAACCAACAGTCGTAAAATAGCAAAGGAAAGCTTTGTAAACGTCAAAACATTAGCAAGTGTATACAATATTCTTAAATAAATTTAATTTGTAAATAAGGTTATTTAATGAAAAAATAAACTTTGGGAAGGATCTGTACTTGTGTCATCAATACATAGTATAAAACAAAGTCGCTTTCGCTGTATGTCCGTATGTATGCTTAGATCTTTAAAACTACGCAACGGATTTTGACGCGGTGCGGTGCGGTGTTTTTTTAATAGATAGAGTGATTCTTAAGGAAGGTTTGTATGTATAATAAATGCATAATATAGTAGAGAAACACTGATAAATTTAAAGGTTTCTAATGTGATGTCGTAAATAAGCACGTTTTTTTGCGCTTATATTGCAAACGCTGGCTGAACCCTACGAGATAGACCAAAATAATGTACTACAGTATTGTACAACTTACAAAAATCCACAAAAAAGTCCGCGATGGTATATGTCTATCTCTTAGGGATAACCCACCATAACCATTTTTTCACTGCACCCGTGCGAAGCCGGGGCGGGTCGCTAGTTAAATATAAACGTTCTGGGGCAATGAATAGTCAATTTTAAATCTTGTCAAGCCGGAATGCGAGCATGGAACGTTTAAGAACAAGTTTTGACAGCTTAAGATCCGCGTACTCAACAAAAGTCGGTAATTTGGATATATATTCTTGCAGTGTGACTAGGATGGATGCTTTTGTCAATCGATATATCACTTCTATATAAAAGTTTCCATAAACGTAAAACAAAAACTTGTTAGATTTAAACTATCGCCAATTTTCTGGATTCGTCTAAGGAAATACGAATATATTCAAATGATGGAAAATTAAATTTTAAAAAATTTATATTACTACATAGTAAAAAACAAAGTGCTATCCGCCTCTGTCTGTTCCTATGTATGCTTAGATCTTTAAAACTACGCAACGGATTTTGATGCGGTTTTTGTTTTAATAAATAGAGTGATTCTTAAGGAAGGTTTATATGTATAATCTTATATATAAAAATGAATCGCATAATGTGTTGGTAAGCGCATAACTCAACAACGCCTGGACCAATTTGGCCAATTCTTTTTTGTTAATGTTCGTTGAAGTTCAAGGAGGGTTTTTACAATGAGGAAAATTCGAATAATTATCGGAAATACCCTAAAAACAGCCCTTTTATTTTCCCATGCAAACGTTTTCTAACTAAAACGTACAGTCGAATTGAGCTTTATTGTTATTGTATTTAAGTTCATATTGCAAGCACTCATTGTTGTCTAAGCAGAATGTAGGTGTGTTCCTAACATCAAAGAGTCAATTTGCGCTTTATTAACGCTACATATAGTTGAAATTCAATCATATCTATCAAAACAGTGTGCGTGCGTGCGTTGGAGCACAGAATACATCGTTGGAGGATTTAATGTCACGTTCCAAAATTGAATAGCCACAAAATGTAATAGTTCATTTAGACTTTTTTTGCGATTTGGTTGGCTATGCGACATTATCTATAAAATAATTAGGAACAAAAAACTGCCACTGTACAAATCTTTTTGACAGGACGAAGTCTGTCGGGTCCGCTAGTTGACTATAACATTGGCTGGTCCGCGACTTCATCTGTACAGGATTAGTGTTTGAGTAGATGTGTTATTCTGATGTATGTATATATAGCTATATTATTGTAAGTTACTAAAAATCCATCCATCCAATTTTCGTGTTTATAATAACTAAGGATTAGTTTTGGACTTTTGGAATTTTCTGCAATTGACAGCTCACATCTATACATTATCTGTAATACGGTGCGAAGGGAAATTAGTTTCATTTAAATGCATTGAGAAAAAGGAACACTGTTTTTTGTTATTATTTTTTACAACTACATGAAAATTACACTAATTGGCCGAATTCGAACACTTCTGTTTCGACGCTCTAATGCAGGGATGGGCAACCTTTTTGTAATGCGGGCCATAATTGAAAACAACCAAACTTGAGCGGGCCATTAACATTGATTTTGTAGGTTAATGAAAATTATGTTCTCAGAAAACGGTGAAGTTAATTTTTTAAAGTAGAACAAATATTTAATATTTCTGATAATTCATTTATAATACTTTTTATTACTGCACTACAACATTACAAAAAAATTATAATAAGTCGTACAATTATATTAATGTGACACCTTCCACTGCTTATTTGTTGATAAGGTACTTATGTCTGGTTCAATTTTAGTAGTAGAAAGTACTAACCTACTTTCTAAATTCTCGTCTGTAATTCGCCATCTAAATTTTATTTAATTAGGATTTTTATAGGATTTAAAAAAAATCATGTTCAATAAAATTTGTTCGCATTTCTTCTTCAGTAATATTAAAATTTTTATCAATTCCCCTTATAAAAATGCATAATTGGGAACTGTCAGTTAAATCTTTACTCTCATCGACCGCTAGAGACCACTGAAAATCTTTTATTTTTTCATTTAATGTCGGTTTAATGTCATTGGAGATTTCATCAATGCTATGTTATTTACTTTAGTAATGAATGTAATTATAAATAACTCAATATTTTGATAAATATCATTAAAACATTTGAATAAGGGCCGGCCACCATATAAATTTTAAATATGTTCGCGGGCCGCAGTTGGCCCACGGGCCGCAGGTTGCCCACCCCTGCTCTAATGCAATATTCTTTCTACATAACATTAGTGTTCATAGCACATTAAAAATGGCGTACAAAGACTGAAAAGAAATTGGGGAGCGACGGCAAAGATTAAAATCACAATTAAATTGATATAACTGAATAATTAAATTGGTAGTTATTAAATACATAGCTTCTCTGACTTTTATGTGAAATCGATTAATCCATCTTTAGTGTTTAATTCTAACTTACAACAGCATAGACTCGTGTAGACGTTGATAAAGTTATGGCAGTGTTCGTAAGAGACCTTATGGGTATCTGGCAGAGACGCGTCCTTCCTCGGTACGTCCTTCATGATGATGAAGTCCCCTCATCTAAGGAGGACGCACCGAAGAAGGATCCAGTCGAATGGTGCATATGTAAGGGATATTGTTGGGTTTAGACAGTTGGCTTGCGGTCTATAGCTGGTGCTCGATCCTCAAAGACCTCGTGCTTCGGGACTAGGTTATGTAGACTGAAGTGTGCATGCGGCAACCCTAAAAATCCAACAAAAAAAAGTATAGTCTCGTGGTCCTTGATTTGAGTTATGATGATAGTAAATTAATTTAAATTTTTCTCACACAATAAGTCATAGGTAAGGCGATACTCTACAGTAGCTATGGCTATAAATTTGGTAACATGTCTACTTTTACTTTTTAATTTACAAATTAGTGTGAAGCAAAGGGCACTAGCCATACAGCTTTATCACTTAGATTTTTTTTCTTTTTTATAGAGCTCTGAGGCCAGTGATATGTTTCATCGGTAAATTATCATATCTGGCCGGTGGGATGGCTATCACGGTGCGCGGCCGGCAGGCCAGTCGGCAGGAGGCGCCAATCTTGGTCGTAGCTCCCCACTCCTCGTTTCTCGACAGCTGCATAGTTTACGCCACCAAGATGTCCTCGGTCATCGTCAGGAAGGAGAGCATGGACAACTACGTTGGAAGTAGGTGGTTTTGGTTTCACTGGTGGTGGGTTGTGCTGGTTTCTTCTTGGATAAAAGCATTTTCTTTCAATTACTAATATTTATTGTCTAATACTAACTTATTGCTTGATTTGCCTACTTGAGGCTCATTGATTTAATCATATGCACTGGGAATATCTGATAAACTTTAGTATGACTGGTTACGTTAATTTGTATATCTGTCAACCAAAAACACTTCTCTTTTTATAAATACTCTTCTACTTTATACAATCCTTACGTGATAATTTTTTATACATCGGAGGGAGACTATATCAGGGTCAACCTTCGTCAAACCTATTTCTGCTGCAAAATAGCTGTGTTCGAGTTGTAATGTTCCGGTGTGAAGGGTAAGATGGTATTGAAATTACAGGGTTTTTGTGGTGGATGCAGATTGGCTGTGAATCTCAGAAACCGTATAGACAGCTATGAACACTTGTTATCAGGTGGGCATTTTGATAATATAGTTCCATAAAAAAATAACGTTAAACATACGCGTTATTTCCAACGGTATCTTCGTTAATTAACAATTAACGGTTCAGTTGTGATTTCACACGATCTTATTTCGCATCACTCTAAGATAAAACCGTCATAACTAGGTGCTACTGTACAATAACTTTAGATACAAATGCTCAAATACCTTTGATTGATCACTTTAGCGAAAGTAAGGCTGCGGTGGATTTTGAAGCTTATATCAGTTGATTAGGCAACAAATTGTATCAACCATGATACTCATTAGAAGGAAATGGAGTTGTAACAGTTAAAAAGAATGATGTACTTCATTCCAAATGATTGCTGGTTTGAAGTAAGAATAATGATAAGAACATTAGTAAATTAATCCATCATTAAAACCAACGGTACTGCATTTTTTAGATTTCTGTGGTTGCTATTTGTGTAAAAATAAATTTCTTTCCTTAATAACTGTGTAGTGTGCAAATGTTTCGTAAAGTTTGTATTCATTATAGTTAAATTAATAATATACACATAAATAAATGATGGTAGAATCGATTGCCATACTCTATAATATAGTTTTTGAGTTAGTAAAACTTAAAATTGTCGCTCTAATCCTTAGTTCGACTTTTATGTCTGGATGGCGTTATTGTATTATCAAATTTAGTCTAGAAATGAATATGGTTTAGCGCCATCTATCGAGTGCTTTTAAATATAACGTAGTAAGAGCAGAGCAGAATAATCTGTCATCTGTTGGCTTATGTACAACAGACTAGTTAGTTAGTTTAGCTGGGCTCCACGGCACTTAGCCTCATGATTGGGCCATTGTGCGCATAGGAGAAGGCTCCTGCGTCTGCCTCCTTCCTACTCCATCCATCCCAGTTCCTCCCAGAACGCCAGCAGCCTCCGTGGGCTGCTGCATGCTTCTGGCAGGGACGCCGGGGAATGAAGAAGTTTCTCCCGTTGGTCGGCCACACTTGCACATTCCATAAGAACATGCTGTGGCGTTTCCTCAGCCTCCATGCACCCTCTGCACAAGGGGCTGTCTGTTATACCAATTGTGTACAGGTGTTTGTTTAAAAGGCAATGTCCAATTATGGTTGCTATGACCTTTCGGATCTTGTCTCTCTTTAGTTTGATAAGGGAACGGGCAAACTTCTTGGAAGGTACCCAGACTGCTTCCTTCGTTCGCTTGCACCCCTCCTTGGCTATCCATTCTTTTAGGTGTAGTTCCTCTACAACAGACTACTTCGCTATATTAAGCTGTAGATCTTAGGAGCCAGTGCCAATAAAGTTGTATAAAACCCGCATTGTATATCGAACTGTGTATTGGAGTCTTCGATTACTCACTTAGTAGGAACTCTAGACTTTCATATTTGTATATTTAGTCTTTTCAAAATTGGTTAATGTGTTCAACAAGCACCGTTAATTAGTCTTTCTTCAGTTTTATGGAGTAATCAGTTTCAAGTCATCGGTGAAAGTTAGGTGTTAATGGTTCTTAGAAATGTAGCTCGTTAAGAATATAATGTGTGTTTAATTTATGCATTTATCCATGTATAGAATATTAATATGTTATGTTAAATAGGAACATTGTACATTTTACTATGTTTTATAGTAAAGTGTTATAGATTGTTATCATATTTGATAACATTCCTATTTAATTCGACCGTTCTAATTTATATTATTATGGTCCACCAAAGAATGTATGGGGTCAATTTGTTGTCCTTCTGCCAAAACCTTTCTTAGGAATGTGTAGAGGTACAGAAGTTGCAATGTATATCGAAACCTTAGCTCAGCAGTTCTAAGTTGACCCAATTAAAAAATCGCTTTTTATGCTCTGTTTATGCCACATAATTTAATACTCCCAACGAAATCAAAACCTATATGGCTCTTTTTGTTGACTTACAATCATGGTCAACTTGGCATGAAACAATTTCATATAGAACAAAAGAAATAATTCTAAAACCGTAAAATTGTATCAGACATAAAGAAATTGTGGCTTCTAAACATTTGCAGGGGAATTTATGATTAGTCATCAATATATATTTTACTTGCAAGAAATACTGACCACGGCTAGTATAATATGATTAAAGTAGCATATCCTAAATTCAGCTATGAATATTTAGCGATAAATAGAAAAAATGTTTCATCTTTAAATATTTGAATAAAAGAATTCATGCCTATTTACGATGTATATATTTTCGTAGAAGTTCTTCACCGAACGGTTCTTCCAGGATGTAGGCCATTGATATCCTGTGTGATATAACCACAAAAATGTTTATATATTTAATCTTATCTGTCTTATTGTACGTACGACTAGTGTATTATGACATATTTAGAATACACGTGCCATCCGGCGGATGCTGGAAAAGCCGCTTAAGCAGTTTTCCGCAATCATATTTGCGAAGTATTCAGGACAAAGTATCTTAATGTGAAAGAAAAAATAGTATGATTTGGACCAGAGTTCATCCTGACTCTGGTCCAAATTGTACTATATTTTGTGTGTGTCGAATTTGAAATCCGGTCTAACTCTATTATATTACACACTATTAATGACTGAGACATACAGACACTCTGGTTACCTATATAAAACCTGCGTTCAACCTAAGTTTAAAGTAGATCATTCGCTCAAAAATTGTTTTAATGCTCTTTTGACATTGCGGTTTATGATCTGTTTCGTTGAAGTACCTAATCCTTGATTTTATGTAGATTATTACATTGATTCTAATATACCTATTAAATTAAAATACAATATGAAAATAAGTACATAATAATATAATAATCATTGTATTTTATTCAAAAATTATTACAGTGTTATTTTTTACTAAGATACAACGCCATATTTACAGCCTGTACTTGGTATTTCTACAAGTACTTAAGATAATTTTCACACAGGCTTATACATGATCCAATGTATACAATTTGTATCTTGAAATTAACAGGAAACGAAATGAATATCAAAGGCGAGCATTTACCTCACAAGCCGATGTGCATCAAAATAGGTTTAGAAATGACAGTTGCTTACAATGTAACCGCCTTGGACTGTACAGAATAGATAGTCCAAGTCTAGTATCTCCTATAAATCTCCTAAAACCAGAGCTGAGCTTTGTAGCTGTGTAGTGGTCCTTACTGGAAGACTTCGACTAGCGTCGCTATCAGTAGAGACCTTTTTTTTTGTTCCGCTGAGGAAAACGCTTTGAATTGCATACCCCGGCTGCGGAGAGCCGGTGGTTATGTGGGGCTCTCCTCTCCAGAAGGGGGAGGCCTACCCACTAAAAACCTCAGCGATAGCCATCCTCAGGCGTTGTAGGGGGCCCTCAGGATCGAGTGTCGCATCTGAGGACCCCCGGCTTTTGCACCCTTGGTGCGTTAGGGGAGCCCTTCTCGGGGAGGAGTGATCTTGCCGCCTCCTGCTCTCCAACCTCCTACGACCCCTCCAATCTCCTACCTCCGCCGAGCGGGATCGGCCATCTCCCGATCCCGCTCGGCGGCCTCCTTCTGGAGCATCACCGCTTCACAGAAGGAGACCACAGCCCTCCAACCTCCCTCATCCGCCAGCATTGCCGCAATGAACGCTGGCGGAGACAGATCTTGCCCGATCTCTTCGACCAAGACTCGGCGTTCGGATTCCCAAGCAGGGCACTCCGCCAGCGTGTGTTGGGCCGAGTCGAGGTCGGATGCGCAATGGTGGCATCGTGTCGTGTCCTCCCTCCCTATTCGACTCAGATAGGTACTCACGGAAACAACCATGTCCGTTGAGTATCTGAGTCAAGCGGTAGGTGACTTCCGCCCTCCCGCAGAGCCAAGCTTCGAAGTGCGGGAGTACCGCACCGACGGCGCGCTGACGCACGCAGCCCCCACGCTCTAGCTGCGCACGCCAGACCCTCTCGGCCCGTCGGTGCAACTTCCGGTCTGTGCACTCCGTGCGCTGGTGCCGGGGGACGCCCCCCCCCCCCTCCGACCGACATGCCGCGGTGCGTTATCGGTAGAGATCTAGGTCCATGGTCAGCCAATTTGAAAGAATTTGTTACAGCTGGTTCAAACTACAGGAGCTCTTAAGGCTGGTACTTACTTGTACCAACGTAACGCTCGGTGCAGAGAGGTACCGGGGTCCATGCCACAAGTTGACCTGCTAGATGGGGTTTATAACTGTCGGTGTTTTATATATAATTAAGAATTTTATATTTCTATTATTTTTTCTTTAGTTTAATTTTAGTTTGCAGAGATGCGTCTACTTTATCTTAGAACTTTATTTTAATATCGATTTCAGCTTTAACCAGCAATAAAATATGGTAATAATACCAACTTTTCTCAGAACTGCCATTAATCTTCTTTGCAATGATATTTTATAAAAATAGGGTTTTGTGTGGGTGTTTGTACGCCTCTGTCTAACGATTCGGGGAAAAGGGGCGCTCATATTGATTTTATTTGAAAAACAGCCCAACAACAACAAATGTTATACCTATCGAAAACATAAAACTTACTACATAAATAATTATTGCAATCAAGTATTCGTTTATATAAGACTGAGAAGCGTCGATGGCACTGATCTTCGATTCAGGAGGCAGGTCCATTTATTTGACCAGTTATCTATGGTGAATGCCATCGACCAACCCAGTGCTTAGTGTGGTTACCTAAGGCCTTATCAGTTTAAAATAGGGTATAGGCTTGTGGTTATCTGTAGGCACGGATGTGAGTTGTTGTAATGGCATTAATAGAAAGAGAGAAACAATGAACGAAGGATTTATTGACCATAATAAAAAGAAATTAATAAAATATATAAGAAAAAGAAGACCAGTAAAAGATCCCGCCTCAGCGCAATAAATAAGCTTGAATACAAAAATATACAAAAATTGAGTGCTGACAGCCGCAAAAGTTATAAACTGAGTAGCGGAGTCAACAATTTAATACAATACAATAATTTATTCAACATAAGTAATAGTAAACATATTGTTAAACTCGTGATCAAATTACTAAAAGCAGTATACAATTACAACTACCCTCTACACCAGTTAAACTAACTGTATTGCGGCAGTCTAGTGTCATCGCAGGCTGTTGACGAGTTTTAAGTTACTATCTAATGCAATGACAATTTACTTACCATAAAATAATTTAACACAACAGACGAATTTACCTGTAATCTGTATCTGACTAATCTGTAGTAAAATAATAAACATTTATTTATTTAAAATTTTGTAGTAACCTAATAAATATAAGTGTTGATATGGTTCTCAAGTCGGTTAGTTCTTATCTTCTCTGTTAGCGATGTTATTTTCAACTTTAGTCTTATATGATGACTAACTATATAAAATAAGTAATGATCCTTAACTTGTCTATCAAAGTTATACCAAACATCTATCTCGAATCAAATCAATAAACGCCATTACAGGCTTATACAAAGGCACCTCAATAACAAATGATGGAAGCTTATTAAAAATGGTATGTATATCCATTTTAACTTGAAACAATCTGCAAATTTTATGGAGTCTGTATGTAATAGCATGTTTATCTTTATTTACACATTATGCAAATCACTGTTCTTTTAATGTGCTATTGTTTCAATATATATATATACGAAATTGAAAATGTCGAAAATAAATAAACCGGCTAAAGCTTAAATATTACTTTCTTTGGACGAGTCTCTACGAGAGCTCGCGAGCAGTAGATGTTACAAATCGATATTTTCTGTGAGAGGAAAATACTTCTAATATTAGATTCGGATCTCCATAGCGACAATCCAGAAAGTAGCCGAAATAAATTAATCCTGCCGTTAACATTACATTAGTAAAGTATTCTCATTTCAATCTTGAAAATAAACTATATGTAAAAGTATTTTATTTAATGCTCGTGTTTCACAGACAACAAACACTACAAAAGAATCAGTATTGCGTCAGTAAAGAAGTTATTGAAAGAAAAATAATAAAAATGAGTATATCTTAAATTTCACTAAGCAACGAACTTTTGTAGCTAGGTTCAATTTTTGCCGTTGGACTGTTCTAACTTTTAATAAAATTTCAAATACAGCTTATTTGAATTCTCTAACTCATGAGCTTATTATATTGTGTGAATTCGTGTCTGTACTTAATGAGTTTCTCCAATTGTTCGAGAGCTTTAGAGCGAGATTCATCATTCATCTTAAAAAAAGATTTAGATTAATTAGTTTATTTTGACAGTTACAGATTCACTTTTTGATGTGCAATCATTATTATCCGGGTAGGCTGGTCCTCTATGACCGGAGAGCCCCACACGCGGCCGCGCCTTGCCAGAGCGGTGTCGTGTCATGGTGCATAGGGTCGCATTCCCCCCCCCCCCCCCCCAAAAAAAAAATGTACTACAGGCAACTATAACCACGTCCATCAAATGGACAACCTGCACCGCGCCCTCTCCTGAGAAGAAGCAGTCGCTTTCACTACAGGCCGTACGGTCATTAGGACCATGGCTGAGTTTGGTCCTTACGTCCTCCCGGTCGAGTCGCCTCGATCGGTCTGGAGTCCCGACATAACCAACGTACTTAAATACTTACATCCAGTAAGTACAGTATGAAGAATATGGGTTGATAACGAGAGCGGCGGGAGTTCCTACATGGATTCGTAAAAAGCTCACTTTAATCCTATCTATTCCCCTACAAAATATAATGAAAGCCAAAAGAATTTCCGTTAGACGCAAAAACGATTAAATCTATGGCATTGTATGTTAAAAACGAGGCCACTGTAGGCCTAACCGAATCTATTCATTTACAAGGTGTAAATAGACACCTAATCGCTTTTTGTACATTGCAGAGTCATGATGCACTCTTGCGTTCGCAATCGAATTTGAATCGACCCACTTTCATTGTAAAAATCAAAATCATTATTAATATACGTATTTGGATCAAATCTTGAAGCCGTTTCAAGTTGATTCATTTCACTCGCTTGAGATTCATTGTGTATTTAGAGCTGTGATCGCTAGTGAAAGCAAATCAGTTGTCAGATTAAAAATCAAAATGTTGAGATTCAGAAATTTATTTATTTATTTTTGTTTCTCCTTCCGAGTTTGCAATATGACAATGAATGGTGATAGTGGACAAAATCATGTTTTATACGAATTCTCTAAAATAACCAAGAAGAAGCTATATAGATCAGAGGCCGTACTGTCAGAAAGGAGATTGACCATGTTAGTATGGGCAAATGTACTGACTGTGTCTCGATGAAAATGATTTTATTTGGTTATATAATAATAATAATAATAAATTATACTTACCAACTTCTGTTAAGATTCAAAATGTGTATATTGAAATAGTCAAGAAAATAAGTTTGTTTTTAGGTTATTTTAGTTTCAAGGAAATGTACACTTTATGTCGTAATTAATAAGGTTTGCATTAGTTTTTCGAGCTGTCCTCGTTTAGTTAAGCACCAAACTTATAAACACAGACTGTCAAATCTAGGGATGTGATCCGAGATAGATTGAAGATTTACGCCAAATCAAAATCGATTTCTTATCGATTTTTAGAATAGATCTAGTGAATCGAATTTCATAAATAAACATCAGGATTTTCTGTCATAAGAATGGAATATGAGCGCAACACATTCAGTTTGTACAAATCGCTTGCGCAGCGTTATTGTGTTTACTAAGACCAAAGCATGCACGGTTTGGAATCAATTTCATGTTATAGTGTTAACAAACACACTAAAGAAAGTATTTATTTTGCGGTTGCCGAGAGCATAACAAAAAAGTTTTTTTTTATTCTGCATCCATAGAGGGAATAGACATTATGCAAAGCGATTCGATTGTCGATTTAGGTACAAAATCACCCCACAGTTAATAATCGATTGATTTCTATAATTTGTCCCAACCCTACAAACATGGCAGATATGACAATTTGCTGTAAAACGGAAGTTTATTACTGATTTATTTCAGAAAATTATTCCTAAAAGGAATGTTTAAGCAGAATAGACAAAATACTTAAAATATTATTCTTTTATTTTTGGTAAGAAAATCATTGAGACATAATTATTCTACAAAAAGTACTGGAATAGGCAATCTTTAATTCATTTTTTTGTTTCTCCTTCCTAATTTGCAATATGATGGTGATAGTGGACAACCCTGTCCAAAATCATGTTTTATACGAATTCTCTAAAATAACCAAGAAGAAGCTATATAAGAGGCCGTACCAGGTAGCGCTTAGAGGAACGTTACCACAACATTGAAATAGAGGCACTGCTCTTGCAGCGTATAGCGCCATCTCATTTACACAAAGTTTTATTCTTGTTTTAAAATATGATAGTAGGCCTACGGATTGTGGAGAAAGTAAAGTAACAAAAGAAAGAGAGATTTGGTGATAACTATATCGACAAGAATTTTAACACAAATACACGAATGAACGTATAGTTCGCGACGCTATCGAATTGTGGTTTAAACAAAGCATTATGACTTTTATTTAATAATGATGTTAATATGTAGTCATACTAAGAAGATACTAAGAAGATCGTACTTCTGCTGTAATGCGAATTATATGTTGCTAGATTCATGGCCGTTTTCACCAACTTTGCCTTAGCTTAGGCAACTCCTAAGAGACATGCTGTCTCACTCTTTTCAGTTAATATAAAAAGTGACAGCATGTCACTTAGGAGTCGCCTAAGCTAAGACAAGGTTGGTGAAAACGGCCATCAGACGTTTAATGCTTTGCTCAAAAGAAAATACATCTTTCGATAAGATATGTCAATTATATTTGACAAAATTTTGAATTTGTTTAAAAACTTCTAAATATCGAAGTAGTTGAATGAAATATACTTTTACACCACCTAGCTGAGTGAAGCGAACGATAGTTTTTTTTTAAACTACTTCCTACGTAATTATTGCTTTGTTTTCTGCAGATAGTATATTTTATTTTATTATACTACTTTGTCACTTTTCTCATACTAGTGAATTGTTAATTCTTTTTGAGATAAAATAAATTTCTAAACCCTAAAAAAAAAAAAGAAATATAATTTTAAACTTCACCCACCCACAATCGTAGAATTAAAATGAGAATTTAAATCGGTTTAAAAAACTTATAAAGCTCTGAGAAGTTAAATTAAAATATACTTAATTTAAGACTTTACCGAAATAATTATCTACTATGTTGTCGGAGATTTAAAAAAAGAGAAATTTATATACGTAATTTTTCTTTTTCATGTTATATAAGATAATATAAAAGTCATAAAACTAACATTAACGTTTTAGAAATAATGTCATTGCATAATTTTAACCCAATTACACGTGTTTTTTAACTCAGTAAAAAAATTAAACTTTTTAATTAAAAGGTTGTAAAACATAACGGTGTTACGTAAATTGGCATATGGGTCACGCCTTTCAACGTCAAATGATTTATAGCGTCGATTAAAGATGGCGGACATGATTTTGTTGTCTGTATCAGAATTGAAAGAATTAGAAGAGCCCATTGTAATATTGTGAGGGCGATTAGGCCTTACGGCCGTTTTCAATAACCTATCTAAGATCAAAGATAAAATGCTATCTCCGATTAGCAGTAAACTGTTATCTATCTGCAGTCTGCGTTTCACAATCAAAGATACGAGCTATCTATCTTTGTCTAACTAAGGATAGCTTTATGCCCTCTCGTCTATCCAAGCCCTGCAGAACGTTTTGTTCGTTGCTAACCATAAAGCTTTAGTACGTTTAAAACATATGTACAATTTATTGATGTATTTTATATTTAAATATTATGTTGTAAAAAGTGCATACAATGATACTATAATTGAAAAAAAAATCTTAGATCGTCATTTTCACTTTATTTGCTGGTGTTCTTTATAAAAATCATAGAACGAAACGTTTATAAATGACAAGTGATGTCATTCGAACATTACTGACAGATAATTTGTTGCCTCCAATTTGTGTGTATTACATGTTTTTGATATAAAATATAAGCGAAAGTGGAAAAAATGGGTTCTGTAAGTATCTGGATTTACGATACTTTTGTAATTTAAGTTACAATGTTATTATAGTTAATTTTTTCGAAGCCTATCTGTGTTAATCCACCGATATTGACAGATAGCCAAATGTCGTCACTAGAGATAGCTCCGCCTATCGGAGAGTAAGTTGAAACTTTTTTGAAATGCAGTTACGTCAGATTTGTATGAGCGTCCCTATCTCTAGTAAGCTATCCGTCCTCCCGACGATGGATAGGTAACTTCGGTAGGCGACGCTATACATCAGTAGGTTATTGAAACGCAAGTTAGGGCATAAGGATAGATTTTACTATCTTTAGTAGTAAAGACAAAGGATAGATAGGTTATTGAAAACGGCCGTTAGTCAACCACTCAATGCTTTGAATTTCTTAACTTCAACGTAGGAGACTCAGACTAATTGTACAAACTAAGTTCGATAAACGAAACACGTTGGTACATAGCAATGACCACAACACCATTGACGCTCCAGCAAATGCTTAACGCAAATTAGATTTTATATAACTTATAATTAATTTATTGGATACACTTTTTGATTTAATATTTGTATAGTAGGTACAATATTGTATTATTGTATTGTAATTTTACAATGCATTTTACAGGTACATTTGTAAGATAAATCAAGCAAATTAAAGGGATTGTTTAAGTCTTTCGGAGAAAGTTACATTAATTATTGAATTTTGACAGTTAAGCGCTTTAAGCTTTATCCTGTCGTATTTTCTATTTGTGTGCCTAAGATTATTGTTAGATGTTATTGCTTAATTTCCATGGTGACTAAAACGCAACAGTTACATACTCTTTGGACGACACGACATAACGCGACATGGACCGCATTCGCCCGCAGTTAATCAGTGAAAGTACGAGAAGGTAACAGCGGCCTGCATGGAAAACTGCACTTAAGTATCACGTAATGCTGCACAAACCACTTTCAAAAGTACATTGCACATTCGCTTCAATGCGGCAAGAAATAAGATTGACAAAAAGAAAAACATTATGTAACCGCACCTGCAGCCAAAGTAACATGCCATTCGCGTTCGTTTCGTTAAAAACAAAATATATGGGAATGATTCTGTAATATGGAATCATTTCCATAAATTGTCGTTACATATTACGCCTATCAGATTTTTAGCATCTCGATCAATACGTGAAAAATTGAATGTTTCTTACACTGGCATCAATCAAGCCTTTTTTTGTAACGATGAGGGAAATGCATTGAATTGCTTACCCGCGAGTCGGGTTATGTGGGGCTATCCTCCCCAGAAGGGGGTAGGCCTGCCCCAAAAAACCTCACAGTTCCCCACCGATTGCGCCTGGACGCGAGCGCTAATCCCCAAGGAGAGCAGCATCGCGCCCTGACGAAGCCATGGGAACCCTTGCGGACGACCACCACGACCCCGCCGGCGTATGGCGACTAGCGCCCACTCCGTGCCGTCACAAATACGGCCACCGGACATGTCCGGCTATCTATCGACCCAAAGTGGGTCCCCTGGCTGACAACTACCGCCACTGACCGCTAGAAGCGGCCCACCAGGTTGAACCCACGCCCTCCCTCTTAGGGAGCCTCTGTCAGACTATTAGCCGACAAAGGACGTTGCCCAGGGTGCACCACGAGGAGGTTATCTGACATCGCACCTCTACATCAAGCTAGCCCTATTCAAGCCTAGCCCAAAGTCAACACTGTGAGGCTTGCGTTATTGGATCGCATCAAAATAAAGTCTCATTCATAAGACTAGTGCGCGAATGCTACTTACTTTAAGTCTAGCGGTCATATTATTATGTATTTATTTATCCCTACTAATATTATAATGCAGTAGATAATAATAAATGCAGTAGAAATGAGAGCTTTGCGGAGTATGACAGGAGTAAAACTGAGTGACAGATTGTATAATGAAGTGATTAGAAAGAAATGTGGTTTGAAAGAGGATATCGTGACAAGAATAGAGAAAGGGATGCTTGGCTGGTTTGGGCATGTGGAACGGATGGATGAAAGTAGACTGACCAAAATGATTTATGAAGCTGGAGTGAGTGGAGATACGGGACGAGGAAGACCTAGGCGAACATATTTCGAACAAATCGAAAGCGTCCTCAAAAAAGGCCAGGTCAGAAGTACCCGCAATCGTCGAGCATGTATGCGTCGAGGAATGTTATGAAAGTAGATGAAACGAAAGAGATATGTAAAGACCGTAGCAAGTGGAAAGACGTAATCTCTGCCTACCCCCATGGGAAAAAGGCGTGAGTGTATGTATGGATGTATGTATGTACTAATATTATTAATGCGAAAGTTTGTTACTCTTACTGAATGAATTTTAATGAAACTTTACAATAATATAGCTTATACATCAGAACACAAGCTACAATTTATAAAGATACAATTTATAAAGACTTCGTCTGCGCAGGATTACTATTACGAGTAGCTACTCGTAATAGTAATCCTGCGCAGACGAAGTTGCGGGCACTAGCTATTTGTTTATATTATAATTGCGGACCTAACAGACTTCGTCCTGTCGAAAAGATTTGTAAAGTGGCAGTTTTTTGTTTCTACTTATTTTATAGATAAGGAAATTTTTCCAGAATTTTCTTTGATATAAACCTCACGAAGCCCGAGATCTTTCCAACGAATGCAAAGCCGTGGAAATCGGTTCGTGCGTCAGGAAGGAAAACCCTTACTTATTGTAACGACTTATTGTGTTGTATTAAAATTAAATTAAATTAACCTTTATTGCTGTTTAACTTATACATAATATTACGTTCTTCTAATCTAATTAACTTTTTTTTTAAATTATTATTATTATATTTTATTCTAAATTATCAGCGTTCAGGTCATTATCTATACTAATATTATAAAGAAGTAAAGTTTGTGTGTTTGTAAATTGTAAGGGGTAATCTCGGGATCTACTGAACCGATTTTAAAAATTCTTTCACCAATAGAAAGCCACATTATTGCGGAGTGTCATCATCATCATCATCATCATCGATTTTAAAAATTCTTTCACCAATAGAAAGCCACATTATTGTTGAGTGTCATCATCATCATCATCATCATCATCATCATCATCATCATCAGCGGACGGCGCGCGATGGCTTCGGGTTTAATTCAGTTCGCGTTCGTGCTCGCTTCGGGGATTATTAATATTATGCCCAACGAAGTGGGCGCGGGTCAGCTAGTTTTATATAAACAGCTTGTCTCTCGACATAGCTCTCCTCTAAAGATTTCCATTTTTCTCTATCTTTTGCAACTCTGATCCATCCTAGACCAGACACCTTTTTCAGATCATCTTCCCATCTTTTCCTTTGTCCACCTTTGTTTCTTTTACCGTCCCTTGGATACCTTGGACATTTTTTTTGTGCTGGGAGTTTATAAAAACAATACCTCATTTTATAATCCTGTTGTGCGAATGTGCAGGGCTTACAACGAGTTGGTTGATAGGCACCCTGAATTGGATATCTTTGCGCATCCCTATTCCACATTTAGGCGATGTTATATAGTAGATATGTCAATTATTTTAATAATTAACATTCATATGTTTTAAGAAAGCTATATGTATATTTATATGTGCTTATTGTTTCTTTTATTCATCGTCTTACTACAATTTCCTTTTCGGTTGACTGGTTGGATAAGCGTGTGGCGTTAAGACCGCTGTTTACAAATTAATGTGGTAATAAAGATTAAATAAATAAATTAGTATGGGTGTCCAGCTTTTAATTACGTTGATCCTGGTTACATATTTACAAGCTACTTCGAAGACGTATGTAAATCGACTCACGTTTTCCATCATTGCATGAACGTCTGTAAAATGTGCTTATGAAATTCGAAAATCTACCTTCCGTTTAAAAGGTCAGTGCTAAAACAGCGGCATAAACAAACCACTTTCTCTATATTTTATAATATATGCAGCAAAATATGGAATAGTATACAGAAACAAAACGACAGCTGTTATGTCGCTTGTAATAAAGGTGGTATTTGTGGTTTATATGTAAAGCTTAATGTTATGCTGAACATACCTACATTTAAATACTATTGACATTACATGTCATGTACCAACATGAGCAAAGCTAACTTGAAAGAAAGAAAGAAAGAAAAAACATTTATTGACTCGCACAGACATACAACATTACAAATAATAAAATACAATAAATAGTTTAAAATAAAATGTAGACATGTGCCAAGCCAAAAGGTTCCTACCTTAGCATGTGCTTTGCGCCATATATGATGCCGCAAAGCGCTGATATTCTGGCAGGGCCTTACCATTTGTGACGTACGGGAAACAATAAATAATACACAATTATATATTAATTGATAAATATACATTATTAACACTATACATAACTTAAAATAGACATACGTAACTTAAACACATGATAAAAGTATAATGATAGTACTATAAAAATTAAAAATAAAATTATATATAAATGTAATATTTTGGTGGTAGTAGTGGCGTTAGGACCATCATATACATGCTTGTGTTTGCGTCCAGAGTCGTTTCGAATATTCAATCTGTGGTGCCATTTTATAGTGTATTCCAAAAGTAAACTTCGCGCAGAGCATTCCAAATTTAAAAGCCCTGTTTAACACTTCGACATTTGAAGTATGTACCTACAATAGTTAGAGTGCTACATAAATTTTATTACCTGTATTTAATCACACGTTGTTACAGTCCATTTCGTAATGACGTCCCATCACCGCGTAAGTTTTAGTGAAAGTAAAAGATAGTGAAATGAAAGAAATAATAGACTTATTCGAATAGACGTGAATTTATTCGCTTGTTAAACCTGTTTTGAAAGTAGGTCGAGTGTTCGAATTCGTGTGTCACATCGTTTTTTTTTAATTATATTTATATAAGTTTGTGTCTCGCATATCTATTGGAGTAACGTTAAAAATATGTGCGTTGCTCTGGAAATGAGAGTTTTTCTGATAATTTTGCAAGCTTAACAAAACATAAATAAAAATCAATTAAATCATCTAGAAATAATGTGTAAGGACATTTAATGTTTTTACATTATTTTACAGCAAATAAAAGTATATATATATATATATATATATATATATATATATATATATATATATATATATATATAACAACTTTTGTTTATGAAGTCGGAATTTAATTATCTATCTGTCACTTCTTACTAAATTAATGCCCCACTAGCTGTCAAGCATAGCACATGGATAACAAAATAAAATTAAATTAACCTTTATTGCTGTTTAACTTATACATAATATTACGTTCTTCTAATCTAATTAACTTTTATTAAATTATTATTATTATATTTTATTCTAAATTATCAGCGTTCAGGTCATTATTTTATATAAACAGCTTGTCTCTCGACATAGGTCTCCTCTAAAGATTTCCATTTTTCTCTATCTTTTGCAACTCTGATCCATCCTAGACCAGACACCATATTCTGGTCCATTTCTCTTGCTTTTCAAGCACATGGATATTTGCAATTGAATAGATAACATTTATTATTTATTTTCTAACTAGCGACCCGCCCCGGCTTCGCACGGGTGCAGTGAAAAAATGGTTATGGTGGGTTATCCCTAAGAGATAGACATATACCATCGCGGACTTTTTTGTGGATTTTTGTAAGTTGTACAATACATTATTTTGGTCTATCTCGTAGGGTTCAGCCAGCGTTTGCAATATAAGCGCAAAAAAACGTGCTTATTTACGACATCACATTAGAAACCTTTAAATTTATCAGTGTTTCTCTACTATATTATGCATTTATTATACATACAAACCTTCCTTAAGAATCACTCTATCTATTAAAAAAAACCGCGTCAAAATCCGTTGCGTAGTTTTAAAGATCTAAGCATACATACGGACATACAGCGAAAGCGACTTTGTTTTATACTATGTATTGATTATAAGAAGAGCTCACTCTTTCAGCTGAGAATATTGTAAAAGCAATATTATAATTGTACTGTTCTATCCTTCTATTTTATCATTAGTAACAACATAAATATGAACGTGGGAGCGTAACCATTTTACTAACGATTTCTCGCTGCAAGTTTTCATTAAAAATACTTCCTTTTACATATACAGTGCTGATACCATAGCACATATATTGTAAATCTCGTGCTAACCCGAGACAATATATGTTTATGGACAAAGTCTATAAAAAATAATAAAAAAAGCGTAATGAACATTTTATTTAAGATGTGTCTTTGGAGGATTTAATGTCACGTTCCAAACTTGAATAGTTGAACAAAATCTAATAGTTCATTTGGACCTTTTTTGCAATGACTTGACGCCCTACCAGGGTGACAGTTCGGTACAGAATTTTTTTTGCCCTGACTATAAAATAAGTAGGAATAAAAAAAACTGCCACTTTATAAATCTTTTTGACAGGACGAAGTTTGTCGGGTCCGCTAGTAAATAAATAAATATTTGTTACACTTACACCAATTAGCCTAGCCCAAACTCTGTAAGGCTTGTGCTATGGGATCTAGGGTAACGGATAGACATACATATATGATACATATATAAATAATTTTTATAGAAATATATATCAACAACCATGACTAAGGTACAAATGCTCGCATTCATCACACAAACATCTGCCCCCACCGGGACTCGAACCCGGGACCTCAGAGATGGCGACACCTTGAAACCGGTGTACTATCCACTCGACTATGGAGGTCGTCGACAAGAAGGTTTTAATTAATGTAAATAATAATGAATAAATATTGATTATCACAGAGTCACGCATTCTACGCTAAGATATTCATATTACCTAGTTACGAACGACCTATTGTTCCCCAAATCGAAAGATGCGGTATAACTACAATGCGACTAACAAGTATTTTTTCATGGTCATTGCTATTCGAACAGTCGAACTCGATATCAACAATAAAATGTTATGTTTTATGAGCACTATTGCATTGATAAAGCTATGTTATCGTTCGTTTTCTGCGTTGAATGTGCATGAAATGTTGAAATAACAGAAAGTTTATAAAACTGCATATATATTTTGACGACCTAGTCGAGTCGACCTAGCGTCCCCGATGAGGGCTCCCCTGTATCGGCAGGGGAGCGGAGTCTGGGGTTCCCGGAAGTAGCTTGGTGTTCCCGGGGGCTCCCTACATGCCCGAGGAAGGCCATCCCTGAGGTTTTCAGTGGGTAGGCCTCCCCCTTCTGGGGAGGAGAGCCCCACATAACCACCGGCTCGCCACAGCCGGGGTATGCAATTTAATGCATTTTCCTCAGGGGGAACAAAAAAAAAAGTTATCTGTTGCTATTAGCTGAGTGGAGTCGCATTTGGTCGCCATTTGTTGTTAATTTTTTATTGTTGTTAATTTATTTACTGTATTATATTGTCTGTATTATATTGTACATGTACTTAACTTTAATATGTTAAACTTTTTTCTTTCTTTTCTTTCTTTTATTTCTTATCTTTCTTTTCTTTCTGTTCTTTCTTTTCTTTCCTATCTTTCTATTCAAAAATATTATAGGTTCTTATGACACTTATTTAAGTTACCAATAGACTTTGTTAAAAGTTCATAATTGACGTCAAACAAATATAAAATTTAAGGACAATTTATGCATGTCGCAGAGCTGCGGATGATGCCTGCTCTATTATGTCTGATGTCTCTGTCTTAACTGTTAACAACAATGACAGCTTATTGTCAGATTATAGACATATTTAAGAAACAGATAAAGCGTCGTTTGTTGTTGTAGATAAAAAAATGTCTAAACTACGTCGATAGAAATAAATGTAGAGACCATTCAAGGTCGATGACTTTGCTGTTTGCTGCACATACTGGGTATTTATATATGTACCCAGTATATAAAAATATAAAATATATTATAGTATATCTTATTAAGTTAACAAACTGCAGTTCTTAATTGATTTTTTTTATTATATATGGTTCCCGTGAGATTCGCAGCGTATCTTTAACCCACACAAATACCACAGTGTTCGTTGCCATGTGATAAGATGTAGCAGTAGCTAGTAATTTCACTGCTTTTTCTTCCCTCTGGAGAGGAGAGGCTGAGAATCCTCCGCAAACTTCCACCGCAAACAAGTGCCATGATGATTATGTCGGACCCTTGATGAATCGGGGCGGCTCGACCCGAAAGACCTACTGACTAGACTAAACTCAGCCTTAGCCATTGGTCCTTTTGGCTTGTTGTGATAAGGAAGACCGCACCTCAGGAGAGACTCAGTCAGCGCTGCCCTATAAAAGAGAGCATATGCGTTAGGCCTATATTGAAGGGAATACTCGTGGGTTAGCGGATGGTAAGGGGTGCGACGTCTCAGACGCCGCCCCGAGCAGGACTTGAAGGTCCTGCGTTAATTGATTAGGGAGTTTCACAGCCTAAGTGCTTTCAATTTGTAATACTTTTTTGCTATTTGGAAGCAATAAAGTAATTGAATTGATATAGCTTTGTATTATCTTTCTTGAAACAATAACTAGGCCTACACTACACATGTATTCGTGCTTACTCACTTACAATATTTTATCGTAAGCGATACCCGTTTTTAAGAGCACCGTTTCGTGTACCGTAAATAAAAAAGCTTGCGGAAAACAAGAACAAGCATAAACTGCAAAAAACTTGTTTGACCTTGTCTCAGGAAAGTGAGTACTCAAGTCTCGACCGTATGGCTTCCCCACGTGCGGTTAGGTTCTATTCTAGACTACTACGGCAAGGCCGATCTGACACGACACCTGCAATTTTTACCATTTCGTGGTCTGCATTGTTTGCACAAAAGGTATAATTGATTACACTGGGTTTCTAGTCCCAATCTTTTTATTCTTCTGCAATGAATATGCAATAGATCGTGCAGTCAATTCTTTGAGTTAACTTCTGGATATTTAATATGGCGACAAAAAATATTCGCGAATGACAATGTAAATTCTTTTACCAATTTTTCAACTGTTAAACAAAGACTCAAAATTCAAATGACAACACGTTTGGCGCATCGAACAAGTGATCGACTCCAACGCAACAAGCGCGCTTTCGATTTCTGGACGGGACAAATATTTTGTATGACGCGCTATAACATGTTGATGTATCTTCAAAAGTAACTAGCGCACGAATACTGTTGGTTATACAATATTTGTCAGTTAAAAGAGAGTTCTTATTATATATAGAATAGGCTATTTGACAAGTTTTTAAAATCCATTTTATATTATGCAGTAGAGTCTAAGGAACCCAGTAAAAGTTGTTATTTTTAATTCTGGTATATATTAGCTGAAAAACATCGAATTAAAAATTCAATATTTAAATAGTGTGCCAAAACGCTACTTTGACAATATGGCGCTGCATTGAGGTCGGTGACGTCACTTGCCTGTATTCTGATCTGTGACAACTGGCATATATATACGTTTGTTGTAAACAAAGCGATTGGATTTACTTTTTATCTGTGATTTATGTAACAAAATGAGTTACAAATGGTGTGCAGTTCCAAAATGTACAAATACGTCGTTAAAAACTCCGGAAAAACTATTTGTAAGTGTTCCAAAGAATATCGAAGTGCGCCGAAAGTGGTTGCAACTTTCTCGGAGGGATCATAATGACATAGCGAATAGTACAAATATTTTCTTTTGTGAAGATCATTTCGATGTAAGTAAACATAATATTTATATTTTGTAATAATTAATTACATTCAAAATGGTTATAATACCTCTAATGTTTTTAACAGAATGTCTCTTGCAACTCACTTCGAATATTTCCGCTGTTTTCCATAATATTTGTTAAAATTTGTAGCTACAGAGTCCTATGATTTCAATATGCAGTACACTAAAAGATCCCGATTAAAACTTGTTTGTTCGTTACAGATGGAAAATAAAATGGAAAATTACTATCAGTACAAAATGGGTTTCAGTCAAAATAATTTTAAAAGATAAAGTTCTGCCTTCTAAATTTCATTGCCAGCCAGATCGCATTAAAAGAATGTGTGATGCTGGTACTTCCCGATCTGCATTTGTCAAACGACAAAGAATGGAACTTGTTAAACAATGTGAAGACATTCAATAACCGACGTAACGTGAACAAATTATCGTTTATGTTCTCGAAATTGTGCCAAACAAACTTAATTATTTATAACCTATATAAGTTCTTGTGGAAGTTCATATTATTTCACTTTCTTATGATATAATTAAGTTACCAGTAAAGTGTAATTATACTTACGAGTACTTTGCTTTACATGTTTTAGCTCCGAAGCATAAAAGTCAGAATTATTTTTGAAAAATAATCCGACCATGATTGCGTCGACTTGCGGCAGGTTTCTGCTGTCTGCTTTTACAAAATCGTTGTCCATGGTTGAAAGTACTTGTAAAATAGTGCAAATAAACAAAAAAAAAACAATGCATAATAAAGAAAATCTTAATGTAACGGAGATAATCTACCACAACTAGGCGCAACACAAGTAGGCAAACGAAGTTTACAAGCAAGTGACGTCATGATAAATTCGACCAATCAGGAGCGTTTTGTGTCACGTGACAAACGTTTAAAAAATGCAATTTTTATTTACGGATTTTAAAATAAATTAATCATTATTTTCAACTTATGTTAATAAATAATCATTTTTTAACTCTTAATTTATACTGTTAACAGTAATTGACACTTTATTTTTCGCATTGTCAAATAGCCCATTAAAAAAAATTCGTCTACCCGATTCTATCACTACGTTTCTGGACGTGTCTTATAGAAATCTTATATTGTGGCTATAAGAAAAATGTATGTAGACACAATAAAACGTATAGGTAATGTTTATAAACGTTTAGATGAATACGCAATTATCAAGCAAGGTTATTTTATTTGATACAAATTTGATAAAATACATTTCTTAGAATAGCGTGAAATAGTGATCGCCATTTTTCCCTTTGAGTACCGTAGTTAAGCCCAAATCAATAAAGATTTAAAGCAATTGTTACACAGATTTTCCTCGTTAGCAAAATTTCCCAGGAAATATTTTATTTTTGATTTACAAGTAAATATATAATAATGATTCTATTCCCTATTATTGCTTCCCATTTCATGTACTATCACCTGGTCCTTATCCTGTGCGTTCCATGTCGCTTCCAGATCCTCTGCTGGTGCTCAGTTTATTTCACAACTCTTTTGCTGTAGCCGCTGTAAGCTTGTGAAAAACATCTCCCTGGTATTTTTCGTGATTAACTATAACAACGTCTAATAGTTAATTAAGGGCTGACTCTAATCTTTATGTAGTTAATTTAGTAAACAAATTAAAATACTCATTAGTAAATTTTTGATTTATCGATGATTTAGTTATAATAACTGTTGTACTTATCCCAACTAATATTATAAATGGGAAAGTAACTGTCTCTTACGTTTTCCCGCTGAAACCTTGCAACCGATTTTGATGAAATTTGGTACAGACAATCTCTAGACCCTGAGACAGAACATAGGTTTATTTTATGTCGAAAAAAAGGGATGAAGGGGTTGAAATAGAGGTTGAAAGTTTATATAGGATTTCTTAATTTTAAAAGATAAAACCATGAAACTTTATGTTTAAACACTTGATAAGAAATCATTAAACATTTTTTCTAGCATTTTCGACCAGCTAGGAGGTGAAATATGGGTTGAAGGTTAGTATGCAAGTTCGTCAAATATGACGTCATAAGAAACAAAAAATCGTTTTTGTTAGCATTTTGAAATTTTTACCAGTGTGGGGGTGAAATAGGAGTTAAATTGAAGATAAGACCATGAATGTTGGTATCTTAGACATAAGGGACCAGGATTGACAAAAACAAATTTCACGCGGGCGAAGACGCGGACGGAAGTTAGTATATAATAATTTGCACAATCAGATCTAAATTATATACACGCATATATAAAAGCTTATTTTATTAATCTTAGATAAAACAATTTATGAAAAAAATACCTTGCGAATACTACTATAATATATTTGAAAACATAATTTATTTTAGTAATGTAAATCTACACTATCGAAAATATATTTGGAATACAGGCTACGAGGCTGGAAGACATATTTTAAGGAAGTGAAGACCTAAAATGAAATTGTAAATAATATATAGATGTGGGTTTTTTGTTTTTATTTCATCTTCTAAGAAAACTCTAATAAATAGCAAATATTTTAAAGGAATGTAAAACAGTGCGTTTTATTTTTAAGCGATATTAAGCTTAATAAGCGACAAATAAAGTCGTTGTAACGGTACTTGTGTGTATAACAAAGAATTATTCTCATGCACATATAAATCTGGTGAAAGTTCTTTTATTACCTAATCTCTACTTTTTATAGCACATTTACTTATCAATCAATGGGCACATGCTTTCACAGCTTCGTTTGTGTGTTTTGTTTATATTTCCCCGGATAAATACTACAGTAAGCATGTTTCAAAACCTCACTACTCAGAGCATTATTGTGAAAGTACTAAGTGCTATATTCAAATGAATTTCACACAAGTTGGAGCATCAAATGTAGAGGTACTTGAGTGGAAGAGAAATGCTAGTTGTAGCTTACTTACGTAAGTGGAATTCGTGTGAAGTACACACGCAAGTCACCGGTTATAATTGAAGTTTTGGAAATCTTTTTGGTACTTAGTATTTTGGAGATAACAAAAAGTATAAAGATACTAATTGAATCCATTCGAAGCTTTACTAACTGTACCGACATGCTAAGGTCAAAAGGTAACTGTTTTTGATTTGCAGATTGACAATTTAAATTATGTGTCAGCACTGGTCAGAGTAAAATGCGGATGAAACCTGCATACACCTGCGGAGAAATTTAAATGTGTTTGAAGTCTAACTAATCGCACTAGGCGCTTATATTTAAGGTAGGTTCGTGCCTCGGTAGAGACGAATATGTGCTGTGATGCAAGTGGGATGTATCGTTTCTTTCTGAATAAACTATTAAAGTGGCACTACAATTTTTTCTACAAAATAGAAAAATTGACGTGTAATAAAAAAAAAACACCGGTAAGAAATTCGTATTGTAATAAGAATGTAAATTTAAATGTAATTGTTGTGTATAGGTAAGTTTATGTTATATTCTTTTGCGTACGTAGATGAATTTATATATAAATATTTTTAGTTTGTGGTGATTAAATAAAATGCATGACTATTTTATTTGGAACTTATGTGGTTATATCTGTATGTTTTATATGTAATGCTCAGAATAGGTAGTTTAATTTTATGTACTTGCAAAAAGAAAGTCAATGTAAAAGTAACATGGATAAACCTAACATCAGCGTGATTTCCGGGACCTTAAATAATACAATGCAATGGAACTTATGTCATTTTATATAATCACGAAAATTACACTTATTTGTAGGTTTATAGGAGTGAGTATTATTGCAAGTTTACAATATAAATCAAATTTAAAAATAAACATATATTTATATTAACATTAAAGTATATATGTAGTGATGTTCCGATGGTGTAATTATTCGTCTAATCATAATCATCATCGTCATTTATTATAAAATAATACTGTGATTTTCTCGGCATTACTGGGTGTCAAGGAATTTCTTTTTATATTCATAATCCATTTATAAAGCGAAAAAGATCTTTCCACGTCAACAGAAGTCAAGGGAGCATATCTAAAACAATTTCGAAAGGCAATATAATATGTTTACAATCTCTGAATATAGTAAGTTCCCAGGCATATCCATACTATTGATGTCACAAAATCGCAAGAACATAAAATTAAACTACCTATTCTGAACACTAATTATATGTTTTGAGTTTTGCATTGACAAATTTATTTGTTTCCATTGACTACTTCCTTGGCCGCCATTTTGGAATAAAAATCGATGTATCTTTGTCGCTTTGTCCCTCTGACTGTACATGCACACAATGTGGTACGTGTTAGTATTGGCAACGAGAAACCAAGTTCGATTTTAAGATTTGAGCCACAAACTGGTATTTCACAATAATGACGAACGCTTCTTTTAACAGATTTTCTTACAAAACAAAGTATGTTAGAAGTCTAACTTCTTATTTTTCTTATAATAACATCCATTGAATACCTTTTTCTTCAATCACTATATCTATTAAAAAATCGCATCAATATCCATTGAGTAGTTTTAAAAATTTAAGCATACATAGGGGTATAGGGACAGAGAAAGCGACTTAGTTTTTTTATACTATATAGTGACAACGTTCACAGTTTTTCTGTAGTGTATTTTTTAATAAGCATTGCATCCGTGCGAAGCCGGGGCGGGTCGCTAGTTAATTTATAAACATCGCTATAAATAAATCTTTTCAAATATCTTCTTGAACTATGTACATAGAAGCTCAAATTTATTAGAGCTTTCATTTACTTCGCATGTGCTGTAAAGCTGGTTTTTATTGGAATCACCATTAAGATGTGACCTGTTATTCCAGAGCTGATCAACTACACGCAGCCCGTGTACGTGTGGCGTGATGATCCCAACTCCAGGCAGAATACTATCAAGGAGATCATCGAGCGAGCTACTTCCAAGGAGGATTGGCCTCAGGTAAGACTACCGATGTAGCTTTTTTTTTAAGATAAGGCAGCAAACTAGCAACGGATCACCTGATGGTAAGCGATAACTGTTGCCCCATAGACGCTCGCAACACACGCAACAGAGGAGTCACAGATACGTTTGCCGGCCTTTTAAAAAGGAATAAGGGGAAAGGAGGGGGGGGGGGGGTGGTTGGGCTCCGGTACCCTCACTCACTCGGCGAAACACAGCGCAAACGCTATTTTACGCCGGTTTTCTGTGAGGCCGTGGTATCTCCGGTCGAGCCGACCCAATTCATGCCGAAGCATGGCTCTCCCACGGTGAAAATGTAATAAATAACTTAAATAACACGGTTGTTAGTAATAACTAGTATGTATTATAAATGTAACTATTCAGTATATAACTATATCATATATATCACTGTGGACGAACTGGACAAGACATCAATAGGCATCTTGAAACGCGGGTTCCAATTAGGGTTGCCATTACTAAAACCTGCCTCAGGACCAGCTGCGTAAGTTCCCCGGATTTTGGGGCTTTCACCCCGGACATATCAATACTTTTTTTATTCACTTACATTTTGATTAAATTATATTTTACTCCATACGTGTACTTGATAGAGCATGAAGTAAAATAGCGTCCGTTGAATTCGGACTACAATTTAAATCCGGGGAGACGGATGGCAGCCCTAGTTTCAATGTAATCCAAAAAGATGTATTTCTAATGCGTAATCTGTGAGATAACGGATGTAACGAATTACACGATTACTCGTGTGATATAGTTGTCACCTACTTGTCTTCCGTGAGTGTCGACCAAGAGAATTTATCGCAGTTATATGGTTGCGAACTACCTGAATTGTGACAATAAGTCCACCCTTATTAAAGTGGGATTTATGAAAATCGTTTGGGGAATCCCTTTGGACCCTTTGGTAAGAACAGAATTTATCTATGACATGCGTGTATGTATTTATTTCAGATTAAAATTGATATTTCGGTTAGTTTGTGTGTTAGTTAGAAATTTATAAAAGCATCGAATTGTTGTAACATAATTGAACAGAACGTTCGAAAATCAGGCATTATTAATTATGGGCCTGCGCTGCATCGAACTTAGGCACAGGCTGAGTTAAATCGGTAGGTCACGTGGTCAGGCCGCTCTGCCGCGAGGAATCCGACATAGTCTTCGTGACACTTACCATTGCGGGGGTATCCTGGATACGTTTCGTGTTCCTTGTGATGGATTCTCAGCCTTCCTCTCCTGAGGAAAAAAAAGAACATTCGAAAACAGGCATTATTAATTTATTGTTTATACTTTCTAAATAGTTGCAACATATTAGTCATCATCTAGTTTCCATATTAACTGTAACACTCGGCACCACGACAACCTTTATATTGTCATTACGAAAACCGCCTTTATTATTAGGGACATAAGAGCTGGTTTGAAGTCAACGTGTAAATTGTAAATCACTGCTTTCATTTTGAAAAGTCTGAATAAACCGAGAACTTTGGTGGAATATCACCTCAGCCTTGCAAACCAATTTGATGAGTTTCTATCACTCATCACTACACGATAGCTCTGTGACCATCATCACATGTGAATCATCACATCAGGGACATCAGGCAGTTGGAGTCTGTCGGGATCAAAGCAACCATGAATCTGAAGAACATTTTTTTTGTGGTTAATTATATGGTCTTTTATTCGATTTCAGAATCATCTGGTTAACTGCCCAAATCTTACCAATATTTGCCGCCAAGCAGCAGTGCTTTCATTTCAGGGGTTCTGGCTTGAAGGGTTTAAGATAAGATAAAATATTACTAGGTACCGTGACTATTTTATGACATAAGTGTAAGATTGCGAGGTAGCAGATTTATTGTGAATCTCACAAGACTCACATTAATAGGTGAATGTAGTCACTTACCGTCAGCGGACAGCGCTTGTTTTAGTAAAAAAAAACGCATTCGACCTTGAAAAAAATTGTGACTATCGGCTAATAACTCATATTTTTCCAGGTGCTGATCTTCCCCGAAGGCACGTGCACCAACCGTTCATGCCTGATTACTTTCAAACCAGGCGGCTTCTACCCTGGCGTGCCGGTGCAGCCAGTCACTATTCGCTACCCGAACGCAAGAGATACGGTCACTTGGACCTGGGAAGGACCTGGAGCGTGAGTGTTCAGTTCACTTGTATAAATCAAATCATATTTTTGCAAATAATATAATACAGGTGATACAGAGGTGTTACAAAATTTTTAAGAATAAGAGCATTTTATTGTTAAGGAGGTGTTATTATGGCACATAGTGAGTAATAACTATAATTTAATTAGTAAATTCATTATTTTAGGTTAAGATTCTGGTAAACATCGTATTAATTATGTTTATAGTTACAGATACATTAATTTGTCAATATTCATATATATATATGCATGCAACTAGCATTTATTTATAAAAATGGAATATATATTTTTTAAAATAAGTGTAATTTATGTTGGTATTATATTGAAAAAATAATTATATGTATAGATCATATTAATTATTATATATTTTTTTTGGGCGTGTTATACTACGAACTTTGTTTTTAAAAATGATATTTTTATTTGTATTTTTTTTATTAACTTTACAAACACGTTTGACATTAATAACCACATTTTTTTTACTCAATAAATTGGCATTGTGACGCAAGTATTAATTTAAATGACAAAACATATAATCAAGGAGTCATTTTTGATATTAATTAGTATGAAATGAATACATATATTTTATATATCTTGAGTCGCGGAAGATTGTAGATCATCTTAGTAACCGTGGTCCCAACACTACAATACAAACCAAGCTTTGTGTAGAGTTCGCTAATTATAAGTTTTACTTATATCTGTAAAATTTGTGAAAAACAATATTATTATGATTACATTGAATACTAGCTGTTCCCGCGATTTCGGCCGTGTGGAATTTAACAAAAAAGTTAATTATATTATATGATTTTTTCTAAAAAAAAAGCCTAAGTTATTCCTTATTAGATCAGCTAGGTACTTGCCAATAAAAGTAAAAATCGGTCCAGCAATTTTAGATATCAGTCGGAACAAACGATACGAACAAAACAGACAGACGATACTTCAACTTTTTTTATATGTAATAGATAGTTAGGTCTGTGGTCTCGGCACTGGTTTGTGCGCCGCATAGAATCGGGAGGCCCGCGATCTAATCCCCACCGTGTACCAATGTGT
The DNA here is from genome assembly GCA_036419045.1 of Scirpophaga incertulas. Classification (NCBI taxonomy): domain Eukaryota; kingdom Metazoa; phylum Arthropoda; class Insecta; order Lepidoptera; family Crambidae; genus Scirpophaga; species Scirpophaga incertulas. The sequence goes on from CM071642.1 coordinate 20,879,342, forward strand.
TTTTCGTTCCGAATTTCATATACATTTATCCGACGCTCCTACGGTGAAGGAAAACATTGTGAGGAAACCTGCGTACATCTGCGAAGCGATTCAAAGGTGTACGTAGTGAACCAACCCGCACTGGGCCAGCGTGGTTGACTAAGGCCTAATCGCCCTAACCTAGTTAGGGTAGGCTCGAGCCTCTCGGTGAGGACGTATGTGAGCTGTGATGATGAATAGATAGTTAACGAACGCCTTTGAGACAAGTATTTTCGATCGTATTATATCAACGATGCGATGATACGAAGTTTTTAACGTTTATTTCATCTTGATTGCAGGCTTAAACTGTTGTGGTTGACTCTGACGCAAGTGCACAGCTCATGCGAGATCGAGTTCCTCCCGGTCTACTACCCTAACGAGCAGGAGAAGAAGAATCCGAAGCTGTATGCGAAGAACGTACGCGATGTCATGGCAAAGTGAGAAATTAATATTCTCTCGGTCGATTTGAGTTGATAACTCATGTCTACTATCTATCATATATAACTAGAACTATTAGCTTTATTAAAAAATTGGCTAAGAGTGCTCCCTTCCACAAACGGGTGAACGGTTAAAACGTTGTTCTTCTACAAGGTGAACAGTTAAACGTTCTCTTAAACATGTATACTTCCACTATGTATCGGAGACATAGTATGAAACTGTAGAGTACCTAATTATCAAATTCTGCTATTACAAGTCATAGTAAGCTCTTAAAGGCCTCTCGGACTAGTTACAGCACAGTCAACCAGAGAACAATACATGTTCAGATCCGCCATTTTATTAAGGAAAGTCGCTTGATTTGTTGCGACTGGTCTTAACTAGTCGAGATATGTAGAGTATATGTTTCGATCCACTATATTTATTGTAGAGCACGTAAATTCTTGAGTTCGCACCAAAAAGGGTTCTAAGAATTGGATTGAGAAGCGGTTTGATTGGCTTGCAAGATTTGATTTGATAACATTTTCCGGGTTTCCAGGGCTCTCGGTGTGCCAGTAATGGACTACACCTATAACGACTGCCGGATGATCTCCCGCGCCAAGCGGCTTGGCATCCCCTTTGCTCCCGTCATCCGGGAGATCTACGGCCTACGCGTTCAACTGGGGTGAGTAACACTCAAAAATACTTATCACTTCACTTTTTTATTATATGACCACAAACCATTATTTTCCAAAATATTGTAGAACCACATCATTTTGTGGATAAAAACAGGTGTGTATATATGTCGCAGCCAACTAGTTAAAATAGCCGTTCAATCAAACAGTCCCTTTGACTGAACAACGCCATTCAATCAACCGTCTAGCTTATTAATTGAATATTTGAGTCGCGCAAAACGTTCAGCTGATATGTCGCAGCCAACTGGTTAAAATAGCCGTTAAATCAAACAGTCCCTTTGACTGAACAACGCCATTCAACCAACCGTCTAGCTTATTAATTGAATATTTGAGTCGCGCGAAACGTTCAGCTGATATGTCGCAGCCAACTGGTTAAAATAGCCGTTCAATCAAACAGTCCCTTTGACTGAACAACGCCATTCAACCAACCGTCTAGCTTATTAATTGAATATTTGAGTCGCGCGAAACGTTCAGCTGATATGTCGCAGCCAACTGGTTAAAATAGCCGTTCAATCAAACAGTCCCTTTGACTGAACAACGCCATTCAACCAACCGTCTAGCTTATTAATTGAATATTTGAGTCGCGCAAAACGTTCAACACTACAGATGATTCAAAAGACGCCGTCTAATTTAATTAGTTCAGCGCTCACCACCGCAGCGCTAGGTGCGTTTTGTTTTCAATATGGCGTCAACTAGCCGTGGTTTATGATTGTTTCAAGATATTTTTCGGAAAGTAAGTAGTAAATATACGTTACACGTGTTTATAAAATACACAGAAATTATGAGGTCACTTACGAGTAATACGAGTGAAACAAAATTTAAACAAATATGATTCTTGGTTCGTACATTTTTGAGTTTGTAATTTTTTGCTTGGTGCAATAAACAATATTATGATTAATAATTTGTTTTTCATTTTTATTTATTTCATCAAACTTTTGGTCACCTCTTAAACTTAATTCAAGAATAACCTCCCAAGAAATTACAAAAAGTCTTCCTATTCTCTCATATTAAGTACTAAACTAATGGTCACCTTAGGCTAAGCGTCATCTAGCTGTAATGTTGAACGTTGCAATCAACGAGTCGGCTAAACGACGTATAGCTGTGTGATTGAATGACTGTTCAGTCAAAGGGCTAGCTGTTTGATTCAACGGCGATTTTAACCAGTTGGCTGCGACATATACATTTTGTTATCGCACTTCGAATTACAGACTATTATTATTTTAAGATTATTTTTGATGCGATCGAAGCTAAACGAGATGTAAATTGATTATCTGTGTCCGAGTCTTGACAAAATTTATTTTCCTTGTTTCCTAGTCGATTAAAATAGGTTTTTTTTTATGTTTTGTGTTTTGTATTTTATTTTATTCGACTGCGCGACGAAAAAGAGAGTTTAACGTGTTTCAACCTATGTATGTATGTAGCACTTTAGAGACCAAACGCGTAAGTCAATTTTGATTGTTCTTATTGTTATGTATATGTTGCGACTATGTGGCGTAGGGCTTCTTATAAGATTATAATAATAAGACGACAGAGACTGGATCACCACGTTCTTTAATGAAGGTTCCATTGACAAGATAGAAAGAACATAGATAATGTAAGCTTAGGTTGAGTGTCATAGACATATGTAACATCTCCCCTTAAAAGTATTTAAATATTTCGTTTTATATTAAGTTTAAACAATGAAAAGAAAAACATGTATGCGAGAAGGAACATCACTTTCCTTTGTAAAAAAAAAAAAACATTTGACAATTTGACAGTGACACTTAACATTTGATTGACATACGTCATTTTAATAAAAATAATACTAATCACATACATTTATTTCTATGACTATATTATACGTTACAACAGTTTATGCAGAAATTGAGTTCCACGCTAGTTATAATCATGAAATCTAAATGGCTTTTTTATAACACGCCCATATCTAGAACGTTTACAATCAATGTTATTATCCGGTTCAATATGTGAACGACTATGGCTATAGTTGAGCCAAATAAGAGAACAAATGTTTACCAACAAAGTGTTGCCTAGCAACCACTGACAGGCATATATTAATAACCTTTTTCTATTATAATACAGTTTTATTGCTTTCGAATTTGTGATACCTGCTTAATATTATAGCGTAGTAATATTTTACAATTTATTTCTGAGACTGACTGTCGCAGTCAGACTGTTTAATAATCCCTAATACAATTATGAATGCGAAAGTCTGTTTTTCTGTCTGTTATCTTTTCACGCTGGACCAATTTGGATGAAATTTGGTTCAGAGGTACGTATTGTGAGACCTGGGAAAAGACATTCTACTTTTTACCATGGGAAAATTGAATATAATACTGGCGCAGCCGCGGGTGGAAAGCTAGTATATCTACACTAAAATTATAACGAGGAAATATTTGTATTTTTGTAATCAATAAACTCAAAAACTACTAAGTCGATTTCAAAAATTCTTTCACCAATGGAAAGATACATTCAAGCTGGGTAATATACACTAGATTAAAAATTTTACCGCGGGGAAATATTTCTTTCCTATGGGAGACTTTGTTATTAATATGTTCATATGTATTGCGGCCAGATACAATAATGTCATTTAAGAACATTACAATTTAATATGATTTTTACCACGAGAAAACAACATGTCCACCGTTGCGAAGATGGTGCAAACCACTAGTACCACACAACCACACAACCACTAGTTCAGGAAGCCTGCCTGGGCCACCACAAGCTTTAGGAATAAGGTCAGGTCTCACCAGGCTAGAGGGATTTGATGGTTCTTACCCTGAAGGATGCATTTATAATTTAAACATATTCATCTTCGTAATATTTGTGTACAAGGAAAATTTACTAACCAAAAAAATAATAAGTAACAATAATAAAACGAAACTTGAGAAAACACAGGGAATAACACGACAGTACTTGAAAGCAGGTAGGTTATGACCACTAATTATGACGGCCATATTGCAAACATAATACGACCAAATAGTTTTTCTTCGTTCCGTTACTCCGTTCAGTAATTCATTCCTTTATAAAGTGAGATATAATTATAATAATTTTATTTAAATAATGTAGTAATAATTTAAACTAGTGATTTTTACTTAATAACATAAATATCAATTATATAATTGCCACAGAAACATTAGTAAAAAAGTGAAAATAAAAAAAGATTTGTATTTATGATTTGCAACAAACAGAACATAGAATTTTCGATCATGGTCGGATTAAAATGCAAATATATGCTACTGATTTAAAAAGGTGGCTAAGTTGAAGCAAATACGTAAAAAAATGTGGTCTATTTCAGTTGATAGATTAGTATAAAAGTGCCGACTATAACCGAAAATGTTTATTACATCTGAATTTCACTTATGTCATCATGATTATAGGGCTATCAAGTAAAATTAATTATGTTTTTATTTTATAAATTCATTTATGTGGAAGTTTCTTAAGTGTTTGTAGTAGTATGTTTTAGAAAAAAAATATTATTAATGGATCAGTCATGAAAACATTTTACAAATACAAGATAACGACAAGATAATTGACGTTTTTTTGAATTGAGTTGTGATAACCCTAAAACTGGTTTGTTTACATTTATTCGTTTCCTTAAATAAACGTAGTATAGGTTCTTTGTGATCTGAGATATTTTCATAACTATTTTTAACAGGTGAAGACAATTTAGGTAAAAGGATTTGTTGACGATTACGACGGAATGTACCTTCTGGTGAGACAATGTTGTAAGACCTAGGCTGTGAACAAGTGTCTGAAATAATACCTGGAGTCCAAACACTATATGGCTGTTTTTTGAAATATATGTTATCGCCTTTTTGAACTGGTGGAAGAACTCTGGAATGTTTATTATAATAAAATTGTGAACTAATTTTGTCTTTCATCATTTTATCTTTAATGTTCTTATAATTACAAAGTTTAGGCTTTAAAGATTGATCACAAATAGGTAATCTAGTTCTAAGTGTTCTTGACATAAGGAGTTGTGCCGGTGAGCATAAGTGGCTATCTTTAGGGGTATTTCTGTACTGCAATAATGCAAGGTAAGGATCTGACTTGTCGAGTAAACATTTATTAAACATTCTTTTAATGGTACCTATTGATCTTTCTACCATTCCATTGGACCGACTGTGATAAGGACTGGATGTAATATGTTCAATTTGCCAAGATAACATGAAGCTACTAAAATCTGTAGAATTAAAGGGTGGTCCATTGTCGGAAACTACAATATTTGGAATACCATGTCTTGCAAATATGGATTTCAGATGTGTTATGACATTACTTGCAGTACTGTTATTGCCAAGCAGTGCCGTTTCAACATATTTTGAGAAGTAATCGACTACTAAAAGATATTTTTGTGAGTTGAAATCAAATAAATCTATGCCTACCTTGTACCAGGGTATAAACTTTATGTCATGACTATGCAAAGGTTCTTTAGTATTATTCCTCCTGTATGTGAGACAAATATGACAATTATTAATATACTTTTCAATATCACTATAAATATTTGGCCAAAATATGGTATTTTTGGTCAAATTCTTACAACTGTTTATGCCTTGATGCCCTTCATGGAGCAATTTTAATATACTGCTTCTTTGAGAGAATGGAATAATAATACAAATATTTTTTAATACTAGCCCATTAATAACATGAATTTCATTTTTAAAAGGGAAATATGGCTTTATACTATCAGGTACTGACCTTTTATGCTCTGGCCATCCATTTTTGCAGTACTTCATAATGGTAATTAAATCAGAATCTTGAGAAGTGTGCGACTGTAATTCTTTTAGTTTGTATGGACTAATTGATAATGACTTAATACATAAATTGACATGCAGATCGATGTCTGCCTCAAGGTCTGTTAAGGAGTGTTCAGGAAGTGCACACCTGGAAAGTGTGTCAGCAACATATAAGTATTTACCTGGTTTGTATCTAACATCAAGATCGTATGGTTGAATTCTAAGCATTATTCTTTGCAATCGTGCTGGAACACTATAGACTGGCTTTTTAAATAATGGAACAATAGGTTTATGGTCTGTTTCAACAACAATTCGACGACCATATACATATTGGTGAAACTTGGTACAGCCGAAGAGTATGGCTAATAACTCTTTTTCAATTTGTGAATAAGCTTGTTGAGACTGAGTTAAGGATGCAGAAGCATATGCAATTGGCTGAGTACCATGGCTTATGATGGCACCCATGGCATCTTTTGATGAATCTACTGACATGACAATATTTTTATTTTGATCATAATATGTTAAAACAGGTGCCTTGGTTATAATGTTTTTAAGGTTGTTAAATTCCGATTCATGTTCATGAGACCAGTGCCAAACAACATTTTGTGACAAAAGTTTTCGCAAATTGGAAGTTTTCTGAGACAGATTTTCTATATATGATCCAAGGTATGTAATCATGCCTAAAAAGCGTTGTAACTCTGTAATATTACTAGGAGATGGCATTTCACAAATTGCTTTAACTTTACATGGATCAACACAAACACCATTTTTACTGAAAATATGACCTAAATATTTTACTTCTGACTTACAAATATTGGACTTGTCTTTATTAAATTTAATATTAATTTCTTTGGCCCTACGTAGAACCCTTTCGAGCCTTTCATCATGTTCCTGCCTTGTTGACCCATGTACCAACAAATCATCCATCATGACCTGGACTCCTTCTATGTCAGAAAACCGTTTTGTCATCTCAGAATGAAATATTTCAGGTGCTGCATTGATACCAAATGGTAATCTTAAGAATCTGTAGCGACCTTGAGGTGTTATGAACGTGCAAAGCTTGGAAGAATATTCATCAAGTAAAAGCATATAAAAACCTTTATTGGCATCGAGTGTTGAAAAATATTGTGCAGAACTAAGACAAGATTTAATTTCATCTATGGTAGGGAACTGGTAGTGTTGTCTCATAATTGCATTATTGAGCTTTCTCGGGTCGATACACAATCGAATTTGGCCATTTTTCTTAGAGGTTATCACTATTGGACTAACCCAATCTGTTGGTTCATCGACTTTTGTTATAATTTGATTTTTAACTAACATATCTAATTCCTCATTTAGATTTTTAAGTAGACTGAAAGGAACCCTACGGCATGTTTCAACAGAAGGCACAGCATCTGGTTTCAGAGTTAAGTGACATTTGAAATCTGTCAAACAACCAATCCCCTTAAAGAGGTCTGAATATTCTGAAATTAAGTCCTTATTATTTCCACTGAACTGGACATTATGAATTCTTTTTATCAACTTTAAATCTTCACATGTTTTGCGGCCTATAATATTTTGACAAGAGATATCTACTACATGGAACTTTTCTGAAAATTGTTTATTGTTGTGTACAATTTGACATTCACATTGACCTATAGTTGGTATGACTTCACCACTGAACGTAGACAATTTATGCAGACTTTTATAGAGACTATTCAATGGCAATTTTAATTTTGAAAAAGTTTCATACGATAGAATATTTGTATCAGCACCAGTGTCTAAAAGGAATTTTATTTGACAATTGTTAATGGATAGGTTTGTCTGATACGGATTATCATCATTAATTATTGTGGACAAAAATAGTGAACCAAGAAAATATTCATCAGGATTACCTTCACTTTCACTAGTAGTTTCACTAGTAGTAGATTGAACAGAGTGTATATTGTGACTGGACACGACTCTTCGATTACGACAAACTGATGCGAAATGATTCTTCTTGTGGCAAATCTTGCAGGTGACACCTATAGCTGGACAGCGCACTCTATGGACTTGACCACATCTCGGGCAGGTAGGACTGGATCTCGTAGATGTGTGTGGAGCTGGAAACTGCGACCTTCTTGACCTATCTTGACTTGTAGTTGACTTTCTTGAATGATTCTGCCGGTATGACTTGATGGCATGAACATTCGTCATGGATTTGGATTCCGCAGTAAGTACTTCAGTATTTGACTTAGTATCTCTAATGGTTTTGGCTAACCTGACAGCAGCATCAAATGTTTTTGGTTTTTCAACAAGTATTTTTTCTTTGATATTACTACACGTGGCATTAAGATTCCAAGAAAATATGTCCTTTAGAAGGTCATCTGCTAATTTACCGAATTCACATTGCAAAGATATATTTTTGAGGTCAGTTGCGTAGTTTTCAATGCTTTCATCGGGACCCTGTCTACGGTTGAATAGCTTGTGCCTCTCGATTGATATGTTGACTTTAGGTGAAAAGTATTCACTGAACTTTTTGCAAAGGTCACCGTACTTAATCTCTTTCATCGGAATATCAAAACTGTAGAATACTTCTAGGGCATCAGGCCCGATTGCATTTAATAAAATTGCGACTTTGCGTGTGTCCGGCTCGTTGTCCAAATTATTTGCAGTCAAGTATATTTCAAGTGATGTGGTGAATTTACGCCACTCGAGGGGCATGTTTGATGAGTGAAGATCCAATTTAAAGGTAAAGGTTTGTGGCAGAAGCGTCGCCATTTTGTGACACGCACCACGACTATTTGACTTTGAAATTGACGACTAAATGTAGACTTTCGTACCTTTATTTTTTCTCGTGGACTTCTGACACCATGTTATGTATATGTTGCGACTATGTGGCGTAGGGCTTCTTATCCCAACTAATATTATAAATGCGAAAGTGTGTTTGTTTGTTTATTTGTTTGTTTGTTTGTTACCTCTTCACGCTTAAACTACTGGACCGATTTCAAAAATTCTTTCACCTTTGGAAAGCTACATTCTCCCCCAATTAACATAGGCTACTTTTTATCCCGGAAAAATCGACAGATCCCACGGGATGCGCAATAAAGGCTTCGCTCAAAAACTACTGCACAGATTTTTATGCGGTTTTCATCAATAGATAGAGTGATTCTTGAGGAGTTTTGCGGCATTTTTTATCTCGGAAAAACGGATAGTCCCACGGGAAGCGCGATAAAATCTTCGCACCATAAACCGACTTCCGCGTATATGTAGCCGTGGGCAAAAGCTATGACCCTTAACCCTCTATACACCCAATCCCGAAATCCACGCGGGCGAAGCCGCGGGCAGAAAGCTAGTAAGATTATAATAATAAGACGACAGAGACTGGATCACCACGTTCTTTAATGAAGGTTCCATTGACAAGATAGAAAGAACATAGATAATGTAAGCTTAGGTTGAGTGTCATAGACATATGTAACACTTATGTCTATTAATTTGTCTAAATATCACGAGTATTTCTGAAGACATAACATAATTGAAGCTTTAATATGGCAGCCGCCATGTTGGGAATAAAGAAAAACCGACTGCATAAAAAATACATTAGATTTTAACTGAAAAGAAACAAAACAAGTCTAAAGCGGTACATTAAGATTTTAACAATTCGGGTAAGGGGTAACAGTGGTTTATGTATTGAGCAGATTTATACAATATATTTAATGAGTTCGAGCGGTTAAAATCTGCACATGCGTCATGTTAGAATTTATTTGTACATTATTTCTTTTCATTTATTTGTATATCTTTTGTTTCGGGATTTGGGATCTGAAATATTTTTTTTTTGATGACATGAAATAGCGCATAGTATTAAATAATATATATATATATTATATATATAAAAAGAAATGACCCAGGCATAAAAAAAGAAATGACCCAGATTTCGATTACAAATTCCACCAATGATTTAATGTATTATTGATTACAGGCTAAGAAAAAGTCATTTACATTTTATGTATGTTTTAAAAGTGCTAAACTTAAACGTGTGCAAACTTTGTGCCAAAATTTTCCATTTCCAATAGTTAGTTAGTTTGGCTGGGCTCCACCGCACTTAGCCTCATGATTGGGCCATTGTGCGCATAGGAGAAGGCTCCTGCGTCTGCCTCCTTCCTACTCCATTCATCCCAGTTCCTCCCAGAACGCCAGTAGCCTCCGTGGGCTGCTGCATGCTTCTGGCAGGGTCGCCAGGGAATGGAGAAGTTTCCCCCGTTGGTCGGCCACACTTGCACATTCCATAAGAACATGCTGTAGCGTTTCCCCAGCCTCCATGCATCCTCTGACAAGGGGCTGTCTGTTATACCAATTGTGTACAGGTGTTTGTTTAAAAGGCAATGTCCAGTTATGGTAGCTATGACCTTTCGGATCTTGTCTCTCTTTAGTTTGATAAGGGAACGGGCAAGCTTCTTGGAAGGTACCGGGACTGCTTCCTTCGTTCGCTTGCATCCCTCCTTGGTTATCCATTTTTTTAGGCGTAGTTCCTCTGTTCTCTTGCGCAGCCAGGTTTTAACTTCTGCCTGTGGAATGGGCATTAGGGGTTCTGGTCCATACACTTTCGTGTTGGAGCCCCTTTTTGCCAACTCATCTGCCGCGTCGGGTCCAGGCATCCACTGCAGGGATACCCGGTTTGTGTCTGCAATGGCTTGGAGCGTGTTATGGCACTCCAGTATAAGGACAGAGTTGATAGTATTGTTTTGGAGGGCCTGTAAGGCCGATGCGCTATCCGAGATTATCTTTATGTTTGAGTTTGTAAGACCTCTGGCCGCAATCGCCTGTGCCGCTCGGGTGATGCCAATGCATTCTGCTTGGAAGATCGTATTTCGTTTATCTAAGGTTATGGATAATTTGATGTTTAGGTCATTTGAAAAGACGCCGGCCCCGGTTACAGAGGTGGTATTGGAGCCGTCGGTGTATATTCTAACTTCTTGGATTTCATTGCTATTTCCAATAATCGGAGTAGTTTTCCTGAAGAAGGCGTTGCTTTGACTCAGTCTGCACAGCTTCGTCTGATTGTCGCTGTTTGCACAGGCTGGAGCGGCAGCAGCTGGAGGTGGAGATGGCGTCCAACGGCATCTGCCCAGGCTGGGTGACGCGCGACGAGTTCGCCGGCTTGTTGGGCGTGGAGGCCAACGACGACCTGCTGATCCGGCTGCACCAGCTCTGCGCTCAGGTACACTCGACACTGTGCTGTCTATAGTCAAAATCTAAAATTAATTCTTCAAATAGGATTTTGCAATCACTTTTGAATGTCAAAGATGCTACGCCATTGGTTCACAAGTCTACGGCGGGAGACCTTGTCCTGGAAAGAACCAGCAAGAAAACCAGCAAGGTTAATTTTTTTTTCTCCCTGTGTCATTACAGAGTCGTCAGTTGGAAGCCGGCTTCAGATACACAGTCCGAACCCAACCTCCGATACAAGTTAAAACAACTAACAGATATATATTTCCGTCACAGGAGTCATATCGCATTAAACAAATCTGATATGTATATGTCCGGTACAAAACAAAAATATTATTTATTATAGAATCATTAAAATTATATATCGCAAAATTTACATCCAAGCATGTTTAATTATTCAGGAAATTAAATATCGTAAAAATTACATCCAAGCATTTTTATAATTCAAGAAATTATTGATCTTGTAATACTCTTTTTTCTTTAGAGTATTTTTAATATGTGCTTTAAATTCATGAAACGCTAAAGCAGTAATATTTTCTGGAAGTGTGTTATAAAAAGTTACACATTTCCCTAAAACGAACCTCTAGTTCTTTGAAGCCTGTATGTTGGAACGGCAAGTTTATTTTTATTTCTCGTGTTTAAATGATGAATTTGAAAATTTGTAATAAATGTATCGTAGTTCTTATAAACATATATTAAATTTTCATAAATAGCGTGTCTATAACGCTAATGTCATTATATTTATATCCTTAAACAAATCTCTGAGTGATTCTCTTTGTTTTATATTATAGATAGCGCGAATTGCCCTTCTTTGGAGCACGAAAATACTTTCAATATTCGCCGCAGATCCCCACAATAGTATGCCATACGTCATGACACTATGAAAATAACTGAAATAGACTAATCTTGCCGTTTTAACGTTAGTCAGTTGTCGTACTTTATATATAGCATATGAATCAGAACTAAGTTTGCTTGCCAAGGTCTGAATATGGGGATCCCATTGCAATCGAGAGTCGAGTGTAATACCCAAAAAATTAGTACTATCAAATTTAGTATAGTATTGTTACTATAGAAATTCATTGGCAAACTGACGATTTTATAGATGTAGATCATGTGATCGAAAATAAAATTTTAAAAATGTCACCATATTTTCTACTCATATTGTTTACAAATAAATGATTTGATTTGTAATTGTTACCGCCATCTATCGCGTAACGAGACTTATCATAATAAGTTGTTCACATACACAATTTGTCTATATTAACATAGACTGTTTTTCTTTCAGCCATCAAGCGAATTGGTTTACTTCCCTGATTACCTGCTGGCTGGGTCGTTCCTTTCCATTCACATGCGTAATTTGCCGCTGACGGACTTCATTTACATCGCTTTCAGGGTGAGTTGACAATTTAGAAAGTGCAATGAAAAAGTACTACGTAAAAACTGTGTAGATTACCATAAAATCTTATGATAATATTTTTAAAATGGGTTTGTAGCACGTCTTATATTTGTAAAAGCAATATCTGCAATTAGTGCTTTGAGTAGTCACGCTTATCACATCATTATTAAGATGCATAATCGGTCGAGTTTTCAGCATATTGTTTATACCTATTGATCACAGACCCATAGCACTGATTAAGGTTTTAGTCGGCTTCTATGATATGGAAATACGTGCCCATTCATTCATACGACTTCGACGAAGTCGTGGTACTGGCGCCCAACGTGGGGCTTTGAGCGGTTTTGAGTGATCCGCCATAACTTCGCAAACATCACCGCTGTAGTATCTATGTAATATTGGCGGTATACAATGACGTCTACAATTATTCTTATCTCTTTTATTTATTTATATATTTTATTATATATTTTTATTCTTATTCTAATACTCGTATAATTGGATTGAAGAAGTGTGAAATATCCGATTGTCGTTCGGCAGATTTACGGCGGGCGCGGCAGGAGGCTGCGCGCTGGCACCTTCATCGACATGGCGGCGCGCGTGCTGGGGCTCAGCGGCGACCAGGCCGCCGTGCTGTACCGCCACGTGGACCTGCCCAGCTGCGGCTACATCACCTACGGTACGCTACCGCGCTCTGCCCGCCTGTGGCCGCCCACCTGCCGCCGTGCTGTACCGCCACGTGGACCTGCCCAGCTGCGGCTACATCACCTACGGTACGCTACCGCGCTCTGCCCGCCTGTGCCGCCCACCTGCCGCCGTGCTGTACCGCCACGTGGACCTGCCCAGCTGCGGCTACATCACCTACGGTACGCTACCGCGCTCTGCCCGCCTGTGCCGCCCACCTGCCGCCGTGCTGTACCGCCACGTGGACCTGCCCAGCTGCGGCTACATCACCTACGGTACGCTACCGCGCTCTGCCCGCCTGTGCCGCCCACCTGCCGCCGTGCTGTACCGCCACGTGGACCTGCCCAGCTGCGGCTACATCACCTACGGTACGCTACCGCGCTCTGCCCGCCTGTGCCGCCCACCTGCCGCCGTGCTGTACCGCCACGTGGACCTGCCCAGCTGCGGCTACATCACCTACGGTACGCTACCGCGCTCTGCCCGCCTGTGCCGCCCACCTGCCGCCGTGCTGTACCGCCACGTGGACCTGCCCAGCTGCGGCTACATCACCTACGGTACGCTACCGCGCTCTGCCCGCCTGTGCCGCCCACCTGCCGCCGTGCTGTACCGCCACGTGGACCTGCCCAGCTGCGGCTACATCACCTACGGTACGCTACCGCGCTCTGCCCGCCTGTGCCGCCCACCTGCCGCCGTGCTGTACCGCCACGTGGACCTGCCCAGCTGCGGCTACATCACCTACGGTACGCTACCGCGCTCTGCCCGCCTGTGGCCGCCCACCTGCCGCCGTGCTGTACGCCACGTGGACCTGCCCAGCTGCGGCTACATCACCTACGGTACGCTACCGCGCTCTGCCCGCCTGTGCCGCCCACCTGCCGCCGTGCTGTACCGCCACGTGGACCTGCCCAGCTGCGGCTACATCACCTACGGTACGCTACCGCGCTCTGCCCGCCTGTGGCCGCCCACCTGCCGCCGTGCTGTACCGCCACGTGGACCTGCCCAGCTGCGGCTACATCACCTACGGTACGCTACCGCGCTCTGCCCGCCTGTGCCGCCCACCTGCCGCCGTGCTGTACCGCCACGTGGACCTGCCCAGCTGCGGCTACATCACCTACGGTACGCTACCGCGCTCTGCCCGCCTGTGCCGCCCACCTGCCGCCGTGCTGTACCGCCACGTGGACCTGCCCAGCTGCGGCTACATCACCTACGGTACGCTACCGCGCTCTGCCCGCCTGTGGCCGCCCACCTGCCGCCGTGCTGTACCGCCACGTGGACCTGCCCAGCTGCGGCTACATCACCTACGGTACGCTACCGCGCTCTGCCCGCCTGTGCCGCCCACCTGCCGCCGTGCTGTACCGCCACGTGGACCTGCCCAGCTGCGGCTACATCACCTACGGTACGCTACCGCGCTCTGCCCGCCTGTGCCGCCCACCTGCCGCCGTGCTGTACCGCCACGTGGACCTGCCCAGCTGCGGCTACATCACCTACGGTACGCTACCGCGCTCTGCCCGCCTGTGGCCGCCCACCTGCCGCCGTGCTGTACCGCCACGTGGACCTGCCCAGCTGCGGCTACATCACCTACGGTACGCTACCGCGCTCTGCCCGCCTGTGGCCGCCACCTGCCGCCGTGCTGTACCGCCACGTGGACCTGCCCAGCTGCGGCTACATCACCTACGGTACGCTACCGCGCTCTGCCCGCCTGTGGCCGCCCACCTGCCGCCGTGCTGTACCGCCACGTGGACCTGCCCAGCTGCGGCTACATCACCTACGGTACGCTACCGCGCTCTGCCCGCCTGTGGCCGCCCACCTGCCGCCGTGCTGTACCGCCACGTGGACCTGCCCAGCTGCGGCTACATCACCTACGGTACGCTACCGCGCTCTGCCCGCCTGTGCCCGCCCACCTGCCGCCGTGCTGTACCGCCACGTGGACCTGCCCAGCTGCGGCTACATCACCTACGGTACGCTACCGCGCTCTGCCCGCCTGTGCCGCCCACCTGCCGCCGTGCTGTACCGCCACGTGGACCTGCCCAGCTGCGGCTACATCACCTACGGTACGCTACCGCGCTCTGCCCGCCTGTGCCGCCCACCTGCCGCCGTGCTGTACCGCCACGTGGACCTGCCCAGCTGCGGCTACATCACCTACGGTACGCTACCGCGCTCTGCCCGCCTGTGCCGCCCACCTGCCGCCGTGCTGTACCGCCACGTGGACCTGCCCAGCTGCGGCTACATCACCTACGGTACGCTACCGCGCTCTGCCGCCTGTGCCGCCCACCTGCCGCCGTGCTGTACCGCCACGTGGACCTGCCCAGCTGCGGCTACATCACCTACCATCATCGTCATACATTATCTGTGTTCATTTTGACAAATAAATTATAGGAATGACTCCTTTTATATCTTTGATTATGAAGACTTCAATACATATAATTTAAAATTAAATAAATTTGCCAGCAAGAGCTATATAATCAGGGAGCTAGTAGTCGCAACTACTGAACTTGTTCTACAAGATTTGTTTTTGTTCGTACCTCTGCTTATGGCTGGATGTAGAAGTAGAAAAATAACTAGTCTGCCATTTTGAATTTGGTAAATAATTAAACTGTTCACTATACCACACCAACGAATTTGTCAAATGCCGTTACATTTATGACTTTACATCCCATTGAAAAGTGTTAAGTAAATGTACAAATTTAATATAGGTTTTTACTTTAGTCCAAGTTTCTGGAACAGTGAATGAAATCTTCTTTGTTTAACAAACTCAAATATTAACAATGCAGTTGAACTTTAAAGTGGGGTGCTCGATGGTCGAATTAGTGAAGTCCCTTTATTAATGAGTATATTCTATATGATATCAGATATTTTTTTGTTACAGATAATTTCATCGAATTCGCTCAGGATAAATCTCAAATGGCGTTCATTTTCGAGTGCGACTCGCCAAAGCAAAAGTCTCAGTGACCATCGGCGACTCACATCCCGACCGTCTGTAGCAAGGTACCGCAATGGAGCAGATCTCGAATAGCATAAAACGAAACATAACCAGTTTATAGAAGTCAAACAGAAATGGCGATTTTAATACTTTTTATAAATTAATGACGAATGCAAGGCAATCAGGCATTATCTGAGTGACAGATCAACGAATACTTTCACCCCGTTTATAGATAGTGCTTGCACACGTACTTTTTTTTTTGTTCTCCCTGAGGAAAATGCATTAAGTTGCATACCCCGGCTGTGGCGAGCCGGCGGTTATGTGGGGCTCTCCTCCCCAGAAGGGGGAGGCCTACCCACTAAAAACCTCAGGGGTCATCATTGACATACGTTTCATAGATACAAAAACAGCGTAAATCTAGGATTCCATATACTATATAATTTCAGTATTAGTTTTTATTTTAAAATTTAGTATGAGTCATACAAATACTTAATTTCTTGACAATGTGACAACAGTCACTACGTTATGTTGGTACGTCTGCTTATTGCGTCTTTATTTCAATGAACTTTAGGTTGAAATTGAAATGAATATGCAAGTCTGCCAACATAACCTTGTAGGATTTATACGACGTAAAGCATTTTTTTGTCTAAAACATTATTAAATTAGGAATCTCATAAAGTTATTTTATATTTTTACGGAAAATTTAATGGTATTTAATGCGACCTAATGTGATAAAATATTTTTTTTTGTCACAGAAAATGAATCAATTTATCCAAGTGATTTGTGATTTTGTTTTTTTTTTAATTGAGTTACCAATTAAATCCTAAATACATTTAATATATTTACGGTATTGGTAAATGTTTTTTTTTTCATGAAACTTGTATATTAAGGAATTTTGAAAAGTGGCTCAAAACGTAATCAATGTGAAAGAAAGGGATTGTTAACATTCGGAATGTGAATTTTGAGATAATTAAGGGTATTCTGACTGAGTCAAGTTGCTTGAGATAATCATAACCGCCATCTTGCTTTAAAACCAATATTCATTAATAACCAAAAGGTTAATGCTACTATGCTAAACCACTGGAGTACCCTACAGATGAATATCTGCATGAGTTTTGTGTGGCATATACCTACTTAATATATAAACTCTGCTTTTGGTACACTACTACAGTACTACACATAAAAAAGAGTTCAAACTTGTTAAAATTCTTCAAATATCAAATAATACAGAAGTAACAAATCTATCAACATCTATTTTCTACCTAACTTCTTTCAATTAGCTCAATGATTTCTTCAAGATTCCTTCAGTTAGATGAAAATGGCTGGCCAAAATATTGCCCATCAAAAGAAAGCTGTGTTGAATAAATATCTGTTGCTTAACGATAATATAATAATAACTAACCAATTTCTGGAACAAGATGGCGGTTGGTAATAATCTTTATCGCTCTTGACAGGTATAGTTATTAGATAATTATGAAACATTTTAGTAAACTGCTATTGTAATTCATTTTCGTAACAATTTTAAACAATAGACAAATTAAATGATTTAAAGAATAGATTATAACTATAATTTATAAACATATTAAAATTACGGGTTTAGTCATGATTTATACATTATTTACCTCGACCTATCTGCAAAGTTACATCCTCTTTGGTCACGATGAGTCATCTCGTTGCATCTGCCGTAGTCACGAGTAGTCTTTTCGTTGCATCTTTCGTGTTCATGAAGAGTCTTTTCGTTGTATACATATATATTGTATTCGGTGGTCACGAGATGAGTCTTTCATGACATCCTCTATGGTCACGAGATGGAGTCTTCTCGTTACATCCACCGTGTTCACGATCGTGATTAGACTCATAATTTTAATAATTTATCCATCATTTGCCTAGATTTTTTTTTGTATTAGTAATAAATTACTATTTACTCTAATAAGCGTATATCTTATCTTAATATATCGTATAAGTTAGTTCATATAATTCATGTTTACATATTCATCAATGAATCATTTAAATATACTATTAATAAATTTGTAAATAGTAATTTTAACATTAACATTTTTCTATAGTAACTGAATGTTTAGATAATCTGTAGTTATTTGAAAAATATTCAATTGTCTATAATTTTTGTCGGCCTCTCTCATGTCTTATTAGCACTATATTTATTAATTTTCATTCTTACGCCATTTAGTAAGATCGGTACAGTTCAAATGTCTTCGTATAATTAATAAGTTAGCGTAGTAGACTTGTTCAATGAAAACAATTAAATTTGAAATGCGAAAAGATAACCTATAAAAAAGTGAATTAAAAAGAAAAACAAAGTATTTTGGTTTTGATAAGTTATAAGTAATTTAATTGTTTATTTATTGGTCAATACAAAGTTCAGGTACAATTTAAGTTTTAAGAATATTATAGTGAGGATGTAATTTTTTTAATTTTATTTTGTAATTTTTATTTAGTGCGCTATAGTTTGTTTTTGAGTATAGTTCGCCTAGTCTACTGGAAAAACGAATAGTATTTTTCAAACAATATTCACTCTACCTTTAGCAAACGATATAAAAATATCTTTGTTTTATTTATTTGTATAATTAATTTGTTGTTGGTATAATTAATTTAATCTTACTGATTCTATTATGAGCGAGGGTTTTGTTGTTTAAAATATCTAGCGTGGTAGTTTTAGATTTATTTTTATTTATGAAAAAGAAAAATCAACTGTATTTTTTATTTATTTATTATTAGGACTATACAGGCCAAAGGCCATATTATGATTAAGAGATAACCCCCTTGCGATCACTGACGAAATCGTAACCTATATCAGATACCTTAGTATCGGGATAATACAGACACTAAGTATTTTAAAACTATTAATTTTACATTGTTTTATAAATATAAAAAAAAAGTATAAATCAAAAACGAGAAACCGCGTCTTAGACGAGTTATTTTGCTCCGTCTGACTTGAATTTTTTTCTTATTTCAAATTTAAAGGCGTGTTTTACACACCTTATTTCAGTAATGATAAATTTAATTCTTCCCTTAAAAATGAAAATAAAATTCGTGGACGTCTTCCCAATTTTCCATTATCTGGTAGGTAAGAAATTGAAGAAATGTAAGTTGCAAATCAGAGTAAATAATGTTTTTATCAATACTTTTTATTTATTTAAGATTTGCCAACGTTTAAATACATTCTTACAACAATTATAAATCTTAAATCAGTATTATTAAACTAAATGTATCAGACAATTAATAGCAAATACTGCATGCAATAAAAATAAAGAATACATAAAACACCAATAATTAAGACACATAACAACGAATAATATACAACTTGAACCTATAGTCTTGGACAACTACTCCGATCAAGCATCACAATATTCCGAATACTGTTGAGTGAGTTAAAGTGCACATCAAATGCACTACTATATTTCATCAGCTTGCAAAATCTTGGAATCGGAGAATTAGCACCAAAAACAGTCCGACGCAATGGAGGATACAGCAATGTTATTTTATTACGCGGGTATCTGTTAGGAGCACGAAACTTAAACAATGCCAGTAACTGCGTGCAGTAAATTTTATTATTTAGAATCTTCCGTGCAAAGGAAATAACAGTCATATCTAGAGATCGGATAATCGGATGCATATTTACCTAAAGTTAGTTTAAAACAAAGTATGGAAACGGCTTTTTATTGTTATGTTAAAAATCCCGGGATTGTGGAATTGGATAGCCGGATGTTTATTTATTTATCTAATTTAGTTTTTGAAAAAGTATGGAACTGTCTTTTTATTTTATTTCCATAAATAAAAATCCTGGAATTCCGGTACTGTAGAACATTTTGGTAATGCAAAACTAGTCGGTAATTTGAGCTTATAATATCCTATTTAAAATGGGGCGTAAATATTACCTCGGTTACTACAGTTTTAATCACTATCTATCACTATGGGTTGGTCATTAACACTCTTCATGTAATAAATCGTACATTCATAAATCGGGGAACTGAAACTAAACTTCATGTAAATACGTATGCATAGTTGTATAAATCAACCCGGAGTCTCGGTCTTTTGAAAATAAATACCACGTGCTAATTTAGTAATTTTCAAACAATACCACTACGTAAAATTTGCAGTCCCGTATTTTCCCGGGATTTTTATTTAACAAAATGTATTTTAAAAAGCCGCTTCCATAATTTGTGAGTCAAATATTAACTTTAGGTAAATATGCATCTGATTATCCTATCTCTAGTCATATCATAACGACACACTAAGGATGACATTTTAAAATACTGTAATCTTTCCGAATATGAAGTCCTACGAAATAGTTTTGACTTGCCATTAGCGAAAGCCAAATGTCATAAAAATCTTTTTTGCACCCGCTCTAATCTTAGATAGCGTGTAGCAAAGTGCGGCCTCCACACTACACTTGCATACTCGAGAATGCTTCGAACCCAGCTATTATACAATAAAATTTTAATTTTATTGCTACGTAATATTTTCGTGCTTCTAATAACAAACCCCAACATCTTAGACTATCGCTTAATAATATTATCCAAATGAGGAATAAATGTTAGTTTATTATTTAAACAACTCCTAAATGTTTTATTTGCTGTACTTCTTGGATTGTCTCATTCCCGATGAGATAATTCCATGCAATCATTCTCTTTTTTCGAGAGTATTTGACATGAAAGCATTTTGAAGCGTTAAGAGTAATTAAGTTCATTGAACACCATATACAATACTTCTTTGAGGTATTCTTTCATCTCGACTCAGTCTGTTACTACAGAATAACCAAGGGCGGATCCAGCTTTGGCGCCGGGGGGGGGGGGGGTGTCACATAGTCGTGGTCAAGTCAAGAACTTATAATTTAATTTTGATAACAATAGTTACAAATAAAAAGTAGGTATTTTATTAATGTATCTATCTATCTTAGGGGCCGGGGTGGCTACCGTGAGGTGCCAACGCACTTCGACCCATTGTGGGTCTTTTGTGCTACCCCATTAGTTCCTACTCCTTAATGTCGTTAGACAGTTACTTGACCACCGTCAGTCCAATCAATCGTGCTCAAGAGCCTGATTATGTCCCTTGGTGGCATTACCCTAAAGTCGTTGGGTTTTGGGTATCCAATCCCTATCAACCTTTGCCTACTGCCGGCCAGAGCATCGCAGTTGCACAATAGATGTGTCATGCTCTCCTCCTCGGTCTTGCAGGCCCTGCATAGATTGGTCTCAGTGAGGCCCATCATTATTAATGTACGTAAATACTGTACTTTATTGTACACTTATATTTATTCTTTATTATTCGTATAAAATATTCATTCTTTATTGTACACTTGAAAAACAACACATAATAACTTGTACATATACATGTACATATGTATTGCCATCTTTTCTTGAAGACATCCAGAGAAGCACTATCACGCACAGAATGAGGTAGCCTATTTATATTCCATAGCTGTGGTAAATGATTTGTCATAACAGCTAGAGGTATGTCGAGGGGTATGACGCGAGTTCAGATGGGGGTCAATGACCCCCATGACCCCCCCCCCTGGATCCGCCACTGAGGATAACACTACAGATATTTTCAATGTAATGTGTTGCATGTGGTTTAAAGTATTGAGATTTTATATTTAAACAAATCTCCGTTTTTATCTTATAGTTACAGCATCAGAGGCTTTATAAAATAGTGTAGTGGTAGTCTTTATATAACGTTATATTTTATAAGTAATTGTTTTTGTTATGTTTGGTCTCGTTATTTAAAAAAATAATTGATGCTATTAATATTGATTTACTAATATGATGTAAAAGATGAACGAGTAATTTATTTTGGAATGCTGACTTTAAAAATTACATGAATTGTTATCGTATTAGAGGATGAGGTAATCGAAACAAGTTGGATGGTCCTTTTTGTAACAATATAAAACAACATGGTTTTAAATTTACTATATGCATGCAGAGAGGACATGGCGCGAAAACGGCAACGATCGAATTTGTCAAAATAAGTTTATATTTAAGAGAACACAAAACTACATCAAAACTTACTAACTTGTGCATACATACAAGTGATACGAGTATTGTAGGCCCGTGGACCACACACTAAGGCGCGTGTTCTAAAATGAATAGCTCAAATCCTGAGTACAGTTAGAAAGGAATGGTGCTATAACCCCAAATAGTCCCATTCCTTTTTAACTTTTCAAGTAGAGAAGGAAAGATAAGGGTCTTAATCGAACTTATCGTATATCGTCGTTCAATTAAAATATTTTCTTAATAATATACCCTATTAATTAGAGAATAACGTTTCTAACGCCAAAAGGAAGCAAGGTTTTATTTTTGTTACGTTTTATTTTGTTAATATTATTTTTATTTATTGCTCGAAGCAACTGTATTGTAAATGTATTGTAAAATTAGTGTTTAATGGATGTTTCTGTAGATGTTGTAGTTTTAACTTGATTATATACTCTTTTCTGTCTCAATTGTAAGTCTTCGGTCCGTATAAATCATAAGTTTCCTTCTATTTAGTTATTGGACACCCATCGTTTTGAATTAGAAATTGTAGGCCTACCATGAACTGTTAAAACAGGAATAAAGTCGTAGTGCAAGGAGATAGCGCTATACGCTATAAGAGCGGTGTTTCTGGTTTCATTATTTTTTTAACCTTACTTTAAACGTTCATGGTAAGACCTCTGCTTTATTTTTAGACATTACATAGGCTGGATGTAGCAGAAGTCCTTTTAAGAAGTACTACACTTCATAAACTTAGTTCTATCTATTTCAGTAGGAAGTGTATGCAGCTTCCTGCGTTGTATGTAATACCTAATAAATATACATTTTTCACACTTTTGATAACTCTGTGTTAGTCTTAATTGGATGTCAGTATTTCAATGTTTAAATATTGTTAGTCGTAATAGCTTTTTGTGTCTAATCATTTAAATTAAAAGGAGTTGTAAACTTTATTATTACTGTCATACATAATTTGGACTTAAGCATTCGTTGCAATTAATGTTTTATCTTCGGTGTTATTAGAAGCTTATTGTATTCCTACGATTCCGTAAAATAAAGTGATTATAATGCTATTTTGTTTTATTTGTAATTTGCATTCTGCTGTTATTACTCGTATACTACCGCTCAAAAGTATTTGGCCACCTAGTGAAATATATTTTATGAGCGAGAGAAAGCAAACCGTTGTGTAGGCGTAGGCGCTCGCTCTGTTGCCTGACTGCCTATTCTTATAATATTAACCTTTCTCACAAGAAAATAAAGTTCCTATTTGTTTATTTCTTATAGTAATTTTACTAATCCCAAATTCACAATTTTGTACCTTCGCTCGTATGACAATTAGACTCATTTTGATTTACAGTGTGATTTGAAATAACAATTAGGTAAACTGTTGCTGGTGCCTAAGCTCACTTTTTTTAGTCTTCATTTTTTTAGTCACGCATTATTTGCTGTTGTGCGATCGCGCGTATGCAAATTAAATTATTCGTTGCAATAAGTAAATAATGTAAATATTGAATGTAAATAACAAATTATGTACAGATCAGTGAACTTTTTAATACGCCAGAAAAATATATTGATTAAGTAGTTAGTTTTAAATTATTTAAATTACTGCCTAATATTCTGACAGTCCTAAGCTATATCATTAAGCTAGCTATAATATCAATAACAATCGTACTCAACAACATTTGTCAAAACAGCAATATAACAGGATAACAGACAACAGTTACAATAACAGTTATAGGAAAATAACATAACAGTGTTATTCATAATTACAAAACAGTCGTTGCCATCACTGGTTCTCACTGTAAGCCAACTATGGGGTCATGAAGACCAAGGATTGGGCTGGTTTTGATTTGGTCACTAGGTCTGGAGTCGGACATAACCACCACCGCAGTTAGTTGCGGCGGTATCCATGAGGATATATACGGGGTGGTTACCCCGTATATACCAAACGTAAAACAAAAATTGATTAGCTGTTGTTATCGGATTTACGCATGGGAGAAAGTTATTTTACCGCGATAAAATATTTTATGTCATTTCCGGGTCTCAAACAATATTCTTACCAAATTTCATAAAAACTGGTTTAATAGGGAGTGATGTGAAGGACGGATAGACAGACAGATACCTTCGCATTTATATATATTAGTATTGATACGGACGAATTAGTATAGATACGGATGTATTAGATACGGACGAAGTCGCGGGCAACGTCCATAACGTTGCCCGCGACTTCGTCCGCGTGGAATTCGTCTCTTATCAGCAAGTTGCTAATTTATCATCTGATTTCGATAAAACTGAATATGTATGTCTAGGCTAAGCTTTATCTACCCGTAAAATAACAATTAAAATATGTTTAGGTGTTTAACAGACAGACAGGCAGACGGATAGACAAACGAATAGGTGGAGAGACCAATGGATAAAATGGTATATTGACGAACGGATTGGTAGACGGACGAACGGACGGATATTATGTTATTCGTAATATAACTACTTACTTGCAGATACGTCTTTAAAATTGCATCATTATATAAGGACGCAAATAACAAAACAGAATGATAAAAAATCGGGGGATAAGTACATATAGTTTTCCACCAAACCTTTCATCCCTCCTTTCAACCCTTTACAACCCTTTTCTGCATTCAAAAGTAGTTTCTGTCTTTTCTCAGGCTCTACTGTGCATAAAACTTCATTTAAATCGGTTCAGTAGTTTTAACAATATTTCCATACAACCTATTATCTATCCTGTCAACCTTTTACAACCCTTTACAACCTTTTTTGCATGAAAAAGTATAGCCTATGTCCTTTCACAGGCTCTAGACTATCTGTGTACCAAATTTCATTTAAATCGGTTCAGTAGTTTTGGCGTGAAAGCGGAACAGACAAACAGACAGACAGAGTTACTTTCGCTTTCATTTATAATATTAGTATGGATTTGGGACGACTTGGTCGGCGACAGTATTGAGGCAGTCAGTAAATAAATTGTTAATTCTAGGCGCTAGACTACACTTCTCACTCTGTCCACTATT
Source organism: Scirpophaga incertulas (assembly GCA_036419045.1). Classification (NCBI taxonomy): domain Eukaryota; kingdom Metazoa; phylum Arthropoda; class Insecta; order Lepidoptera; family Crambidae; genus Scirpophaga; species Scirpophaga incertulas. Next base: position 20,904,384 of record CM071642.1, read on the forward strand.
CTTTTCAAATTCAGTCCATACTTCTGTGGAACTCTCTCCCTTATGAAATCAGGATGGCACCAACTCGGGCCTCATATAAACGGAAGGTCCGTAAACATTTCTCGGATATTATGGCACAAGCTTGATCTTGCAAGGATGTTGTTAAAGAATTGGCAGATATTAAATAATTCATATATACATAGTTTATATATTGTTATTTATTTATATAAATATATATTTATACTTGTATATATATGTTACTACATAGTTTATTAAATATATGAATATAATTGTATTATATATTAGTTTATAATAATATGTATCCTGCAGCATTTTATTCATATAGTTACCTTCATATTTAAGCTATATATAAGTATAGGACCTATCAAAATCTCGTTGCACCTACACCACATCTCCACACCACCCGAAGGTTGGCTGGTAGAGAATACCTTAGGTATTAAGCCCGCCTATATAGATTTATTTGCATAAAGTTTAATAAATAAATAAATAAATAGATTTTGTTGCCAATGGAATGTTAATATAGAAAATATTAAAAATATCAATACCAACAAATTTGTCTTTGTACAGTGTCTATTTATCTTTGTATCTTTTTAAGAAAGCCTCCGAATTCGTATTAGTAGCTCGTTAAGGTTTTTTTGTAGTTGTACGTTTAGTTTTTCGTTTTGTTGTGAGTGTGGTCAATTTTTTCTTAGTTGCGCGTTTTCTCTTTTTAGTGGCCTTGCTTGTTAGTGGGATAGGAATAGTAGGTGCTATTTCCACAAATTGCCCTTTGTCCCTTAACAATTGCTTGCTTCGTAGATCAAAGATCCTTTCAACCATCATATGCGTGTCGACGTGTGCCGCAAGGACTTTTTCGTATAATATAAGATACCAAAGAAAATGTGTCCTCCAAGGCAACTTCTTCAGGATCGTTAAAATAGCTTCCATTTTAAGTGAAATTTGCATTAGTGCTCCGTAAAATATACCAATGTTATACCGAATGTCTGTTGAAAACTTTTTTCTGAAACGTTGTGTCTCCTGTAGTCTAAATCGCGTGGTGTAAATATCTTGTTTCATTAAATCAAAGGATTTGTGTATCAGTGCGGGGATTTTCCTGTAGGCCTCTAATGTGTTTCTTCTAGACGGAGTATCGTATTTCTTTTTTAGCTGACCGATAATTTTAAAAACGTTGTTGGCGTCGAGTATGCTTATGTCTAAATTGTCCGGATCGCCAAAGTCATCATCACCTTGAAGGTAGCGAAGAATTGAACCGGAATACTGCGATCTGTTCATAAATTTCGACAAGACTTCATCGAGAATTTCCGCTTTTGGTACTGGTTTACCGCTATATATGTAGGAGCATTTTACTGTGCCTGTAATATTTTTCAAATCTTGTGTAATTACATGTATTACTTATTTATTTAGGACTAGCTTTCTGCCCGCGGCTTCGCCTGCGTGGATTTCGGGATTGGGTCTATAGAGGGTTAAGGGTCATAGCTTTTGCCTACGGCTACATATGCGCGGAAGTCGGTTTATGGCGCGAAGGTTTTATCGCGCTTCCCGTGGGCCTATCCGTTTTTCCGAGATAAAAAATACCGCAAAACCTTGCTCAAGAATGTGCAGTAGTTTTTGAGCGAAGCCTTTATTGCGCATCCCGTGGGATCTGTCTATTTTTCCGGGATAAAAAGTAGCCTATGTTACTCGGGGATAATGTAGCTTTCCAAAGGTGAAAGAATTTTTGAAATTGGTCCAGTAGTTTCGGAGCCTATTCATTACAAACAAACAAACAAACAAATCTTTCCTCTTTATAATATTAGTATAGACAACCAACAAGACAACACTAACACAATGTTCACGAACACAATAATACTTGAAACTATTGCCTCTTCATAAGTCCAAGGTACGGTCGGCCAAGAAAGTGGTCTACCACCCTAAGGTTGAAAATCATTCGCGCGCTATAAAGTAACAGAGTTGATTTTCCCGTGCAAAAATATTCTGACAAAATTGACAGATTAATAGCTGTCAGATTATTTTAGGTTTAAATGTCATCACTCTACATAATCTTAAAAAGGTAATAAGTACAGGAGTTCAACCTTATCGCTATTTTACTCACATATGAAATTTTGTCAAAACTGGTAGACCACTTTCTTGGCCGACCGTACATGTTAAAAAGACGCTAATTAGTAAGGGCTAATACAAAGTCAATGATTATTTAAATGATGCTAATGCTTGGTGTGGATTTGAAGATATTACATTCTGTAAGTGTAAATATTTGTTGTCTCGTATAAATTGTAAACACATATGCACATTGTATGATAACGACATAAGTTATTGTAAATGTTGTTATTACTTTTGATAAAGCTGATAAGTTTCTTGCGCCCATTCTTCTTATCAGCTAAAAAATACGTCCTGAATGGGTGGTAGGAAAAAAAAGTAGGACGATTCAAAAGAGCTTTCTATAAAGTCATATTTGAATAAAGTTAATTTTGATTTGATTGAATTAACCACTCGATATACTGTTATTTGTCCGTCAAGGGTAACTAACTGTTTTTACCAACTGCATGCAATAACACGTTGTGTCAAATAATTGTAGCACTTACCTATACAATGAAAATGTTCGTATTTTTATACTTTAAAAGTAGTTCTAAGGGGTAGTAGCGAGTTATTCATATATATATATATATATATATATATATATATATATATATATATGAGATACAGTAAAAAATATATAAACTAAGTTATGGAATTAAATAGATTGTTGTAATTAACATCTACGATACTTATGAAACAAAAATAAAAAAATATAGTTCTTACTTTGAAATAATAGCAAGTAATTAAAAATTATATGCATAGTTTCCAACCACTTGATCAAACAGTCTTATTAGATTCAATCAAGTAAATAATGAATGGTTTTAGATTTTCACGTTTTTATGGATACAATAAAAGTGCATTAATAATTTTATTGCTATTGGAATAGCTATTTCGTACGCAGCACGCACACTGCAAATAAATGGAAGATGGTTATAACCTGTCTGCGCCATGTCGACATATCTAGTTCGCAATGTCTGATGATCAGTTATAATGTAACCTCATTTTTAATGACTAATGCCCAGTTTCTGAATACCTTAGCTAAGCTCTCAATAACTAATGATTCAACAAAGTTATTGAAAAGATAAACGTCGCATAACTGTCAGTGAGTTTCTGAATGCGGGACCGTGCTTTCAACAGCTATGAAACAGTTAAATAGTTCTAAATTATCTCACTAGATGGGTCTGTTCACAAAATATGAAATAAAAATTGACTTTGTTATATTAATTCATCCATAATTACAATTTAAACATTTATAACATTTTTTTTATCGATATTAAGTATTAAAACACTATTTTATGAAATAATTTTTAACATTTCGATAGTATTGCCTGTATGAATTATACCCATAAATCGATAAAATAAAAAGATTATAGATGAAAAAAAAATGGCATGCTTTCGCACGGATTTTGAATTCGTTTGTGTTTAATTGTTTTACTTTGTAGTGTCGCGGTACTTTATTTTAACATTTCAAATGAATTTCTTCTTTCTCGTAAGTTTCTGGCTATAGATATTCCAGAAATGAACTCCAGTACTTCTGTATCCGACTTTGAAGAACTACTCGTATTTAATATTGTAGATCTCATTTTCTTTTTTAAATATAATAATTTAAAATGTAGCTGTCACTATTTAATTTCACATAAAATTACCACGTTAATAGCCTTAAGATTTTTGTTTGCCATACATAAACCACAGAGACATAAACGTCAAATAAAGTTATGGGACCGAAATGGTCAGTTAGGTTAAGCTAAGTTTAAACGGAGTTTATCTAATTCTACGGTGTTCAGAAATGAATTGTTGGGAGTTATCGAACTGATAGCGTTATTGAACAGATAAACCATTGACAAAATGTACTCAGAAACCGGGCATAAGAGTGTTATAAACGTAAGAGTTGGCAAATATAATTAGAAAGCTTCGAAGTGCTAAGCTATCGGGAGTTGCACGTGTTATTGTGAGTCAACCATAAAAGATTCCCGCCAATACAGGCCGGTCTCACTTTGGTGAACCGTGCCTTCTTCAGCGCTTATGCCCTCCCCATGGGACAGTGCTAACCGTGCCTCACCTGAGGTGCGGCTCTCATCAATAAAGCCAGTAGGGTCATTAGGACCAAAGGTTTAGGCTGAGTTTAGTCGGTAGGTCTGGTGGGTCGAGCCGCCTCGATAGCACCAGGAGTCCGACATAATCAACGCATCCCTGCTTGCCTGTTGCGTTGGTATCCATGACGGATTCTCAGCCTCCTCTCCTGAGGAAAAAAAATCCATAAAAGATAGACATAAGCTGTCGTGGAATATTTTTTAAATAATTTTAACATTAACACATTTCCGTCATACATGATTTTTGTGTAGCTTTAACCATTAAGGTTGCACACGCGACGGAAACTTAAAAAATGGAGTAACTTCTTCCGTTTTCTCAACATTCACTGCTTTGCTCCTATTGATTGTAGAGGGATTAAAAGTATACTATAATCAGCTTAGGAATATGAAAAATATTGTACCAAGAATAAGAACTTGGTTTCACTATTAAAACACGGTGTATACTATAAACACTTTTATTAGAAATTATCCACACTTATGCGCTATAGTTGGTCACACTTATAACTTTGTAGGTGTTACCACAAGAGGCGCCAAACAACGAACGACTATATGGCGGCCTGCATTTATCTTTACATCTCGGTTACTCTCTAGTGGTAGTCGGTTTAATACTTTCTTGTTTCTAAAACATTTCGAGATATAGGACATAAATATCTATGTTATCTTAAATTGTAATTTGTATTTTACTTTATGTAAATACATTATAAAGTACTATATTAGAAATATCAGTTTAATTGAAAATTATGAGCAACCGAGAACAGTATGAGTTCCTATAAAAACTAGATACTGATTTTATGACTTGGCTACTAGCACTTTTCAGCCACAACCAAACACTGATTGAGAACACTTTTACAGATTAGTTATATTAGGTCTTTACCTATGAAATTGCCGTTTTCCATGAAAAAATTTAAACGATTTTTTTTTTCATGTATTTTTTATTTGTATTAATCGAAGTAATCACCCATGCAATCAATGCATCTTTGCCAACGTAGTGGCAGTTTATTGATGCCCTTCTTAAAGAAATCAGCTGGACGGGAAGCAACAAATTCTTCAAAGGCATTTTGTACTGCCTCTCGGGTATTGAATTTTTTTCCCGCCCAGAAGTTATCCAAATTCTGGAAAAAGTGGTAGTCTGTAGGCGCAAGGTCTGGTGAGTAGGGTGCATGACGGAGAACTTGCAACCCCAGGTCTTGCAACTTGGAGACCGTCTGTTGTGCAGTATGAGGTCGCGCGTTGTCGTGCAGGAGCAGTGGAGAAGAGCGATTGACCAATGCTGGTTGGAAATGTGCCAGCTTCTCCATCATTGTGTTCAATTCTTCACAGTATACATCTGCAGTAATGCTCATCCCGTTCGGCAAGAAGCTGTGATGAATCATACCGGCGCTAGACCACCAAACAGTGACCATCACTTTTCTAGGGGTAAGTTTTCGTTTAGGGCATTGCTTAGGTGCTGAACCAGGATCCAACCACCTTGCTGAGCGCTTGCGGTTATCAAACAGAATCCATTTTTCATCGCAGGTAACAATGCGGTTCAAAATTCCTTCATTTGTGTGTCTGTTGAGCAGTGCATGGCACGTCTCGACGCGTACTTCGCGCTGGCGATCATTGAGTTCGTGGGGCACCCATTTGTCAAGTTTTTTTACCTTGCCAATTTGACGCAAATGGACCAATATTGTTTTGACGCTAACGTCGAAAGCTGCTGCTAATTCAGCCGTAGATTGTGTATCATCAGCTTCCACAATCGCCTTTAATTCGTCATTGTCAACCAAGTCGTCGGACGACCGCGAGGTTTATTTTTCAAGTCGAAATTCCCAGAAGGGAAGAGAGCATACCAATAACAGGTGGTGCGTTGGTTTGTAGTGTTAGCTCCGTAAACGTCGTTGATGTTGCGTGCCGCTTGTGCCGCGTTGCTGCCACGACGGAACTCATATTCCATAATTACTCGAATTTTTAACGTATCCATGATGGCGAAACAGATTGAAATGCGATGAAAATGTAACACTAATCAATAAATAAATGACTACTTTTGGAAAAAGAATCCCATGTTTTTAAAACAAAATTAATTTGAAATTAGAATTCTTAGCCTAACAAAAACTATTTTGATTTGAAATGGCCAGTACTGCAGAACGGCAATTTCATAGGTAAAGACCTATTATATTAAATAACTGATTATCTACGCGTATAAATTATACATATCTAATACAAGTTTCGTTAAAATCCGTCGAGTAGTTTTTGTTTCTATAACGGTTATACAGACAGAGATACAGATTTTGTGATTGATTTTTTGGCATCAGTATCTAATCACCCCCTGATAGTTATTTTGGAAATATATTTTATGTACAGAATTCACCTCTCTACAGATTTATAATAATGTGCATGTGTTTACAATTTATACGGGACAACAAATATTTACACTTACACTTACAGAATGTAATATCTTCAAATCAACACCAAGCATTAGCATCATTTAAATAATCATTGACTTTGTATTAGCCCTTACTAATAACTATATGGTTCCGGCGTAGTTGACGTTAGGCGGCAGACGTGTTCGATACAGTAGTAATAGCTAATGTTGACTGTCTAGACGTTGTCGACCTCATCTTCTCCCTGTAAACCTTGTCCACTGCTACTAGAACCCCCCAAAAATATACGAAATCCGTGTGCAGTTTTATCACCTTTAAATGCAATACCATTATGTACTCTAATCTAAACTTATCTTCATCTACATGATAGTAGGTTTTTTCTTGTTTTGTGGTTATGTCCATCATTTTGTACCATATTCGTCGTATTCGGCGGTACAGGTACGCAATTCGATACCCTGTGTCTTTGTTGTTGTAGTATTTCTCTTTTTCCAGCTGCAATATGCTATGTCGAGCCATGTATATCGTTTGCAACATCAGGTCCAGTGTTTTCGCTCGCACTAAGTGCTTGCTTGCTCTTTTAAATTGCCATCTGCTGTTATAGGGCACTTTTTGCTTTCGAGTTTCCAATGAGCTTATATTAGAAAGCACGGTTTTGGAAAACTTCTCTAGCTGCTTCTTGAACTTTGTTATGTCTATTCTTTCTAGATCAAAGTCGAGGCTTTGTACTTCTATCGGAGCTCGTCGCCCTTTAGCCATTGGTGCTTCTGGGAATAGTGCACGGATGTCTGGATATTCGTTGCTTGTTATTTCGTTACAGTAGTAAGCATGCAGAGCGACTGAAACGTAAATATAATTAATATCTCGAAATCTCTTAAGCTAATATCAAAAATGATGAATTGGGGGCGTTTATTATATTGGCTGGACTAGATGGATATTAGTTAGTAGCAGTAGTTCCAAAATTTATCTGATTGTGACCGAGCAAATTATTAGCTGGATTGGATGGATATTAGCTAGCAGCAGTAGTTCCAAAATTTATCTGATTGTGACCGAGCAAATTATTAGCTGGGTTGGATGGATATTAGCTAGCAGCAGTAGTTCCAAAATTTATCTGATTGTGACCGAGCAAATTATTAGCTGGATTGGATGGATATTAGCTAGCAGCAGTAGTTCCAAAATTTATCTGATTGTGACCGAGCAAATTATTAGCTGGATTGGATGGATATTAGCTAGCAGTAGTAGGTTCAAAATTTATCTGATTGTGACCGAGCAAATTATTAGCTGGATTGGATGGATATTAGCTAGCAGTAGTAGTTTCAAAATTTATCTGATTGTGACCGAGCAAATTATTGGATGGATATTAGCTAGCAGCAGTAGTTCCAAAATTTGATTGCAATTGCAAAGATTTTTTTTATTAAGCCTAATTTAAAGCTTAGTTAAATTTAAAGCCTGCGTGAAAGATTCAACTACCTACATGTTTTTTGACGATTATACAGGTTGTTACAAAAGATGTCGATGTCTTTGGTTTTAAAAAAAATATTATATTGACTTAAGTTAGTGCTTCAGTTTTTTAAAAACTTCATCAACAGTGTCATGTATGTCACTAAGTGAATCAAAGTTTTCTTTGTTAGTGAAGTAGCTGTTTGGGGCAAACTGAACTTGGATGTACCCGCATATGTAACGGCAAATGGGTTGCAAAAGGTTGCTGATATCCCCACCATTAGTCCCTTTTAAGTCATTCAGATTCATTGATGATGGGTATGAGCATCCTCCACGCCTTTTTGATTTAAGGAATGACCAGAAAAGTTTAGGAGATTTATAAAAATATCTTTCAATATTGTGTATATAATTGTGATAGACCTCCTTTATCGATTCAGTACAGCGTTTATTATTTAATTTATAAGAGATTTTATCTGAAGGATTGTTAAGGGTTGAACGGGGATAATGTGGATAAAAAAGACTTAAAATTTGATTAACGATGTGTATTGTAACGAAGGAAGAATATGATTGAACAATTATAACGATACCGACTACTATGACAAATAAACTTGTTCCGTAAGAATGTACGTAACATTGCGCAGAAAATTACAGCAGGCTTAATTAACATAAACAAGGATTTTTATACTTAGCAAATTTTCTTCCAAGCTTAAGTTTATCACGTAACAGTTAAATAAGATCCTTTGAAAATCATTTAGGGTATTTGTGAAAGATATGCCTTTTTATTGGCACGTACTATGTTATAGTTTCTCTTAGTATATTATAGAATCTCGATACCATATCATCTACAGATGGTAGAGAAATTTTACAAATAAAGAAAAGAAATAAAGAGAGTAAAAACGATTATTCAGCACATACAAAATGAAAATTATTAAACAGTACACATTACAAATATATAAAAAAAATAAACAAATGATAATTTAAATTACAATAACGCACAGTCAATTTGTGAACCGAAGAGGACACCAACTCAGCATTGTGCTACCGTCGTGGTAGAAAGCAGCGCTGGAATTCTTTATGTGCCGTCGTAAACATTTGGAGATTAATCTTGACATGAAAAACATGATTCTAATCTTCATGCCAGCAGTTTAGTCGACATACAGTAAGATACTGGCTAAATTGTATTAATATATAAACGGCAAAAAATGAAAGCTCTAGTTGACATAATTGTTACTATACATTATTTATTTATCATAATGCATATAAATGCTTAAAACATTAGTTTAAATTCGTTGATTTAATAGATTGTTATGAAGAAGTCGGGGATGGAAGGCAAGGTCAAGAGTATCAGTAACCGACGAGTGTGCATGAAAATAATATTGATAGAAAGTTAGGCAAGAATATTTTGATCGTTGCAAGTGGAACACTGATCTCTGCTTATCCCCACGGTAAACAGATAAGAAGATATGTATGACTTTAGTATGGCAAAATATGAATATTATTCACGATGTCATACACACATTAACACTTTACATACAAAACTAATTATGTGCCCTAGTCATATGAAAATCAGATCTGATGTCTTAAACTAATTAATGAACTATGAAAAACAGTATGCAAAATCTTTTTTAGAGCGTTATTGGTTCGGGATCGATATATTCGATCGTCCGTCCTAAACCCGGAATAAGTAACGCGTTTCCCTCTTTCCGGTGCGGATTACGACGGAGAATCTAGATCGAAGCAGACCCCCCCCGGAAGTAGGTACCACTGAAGGCTCCTGAAACCCTAGCCGCGTGAATAGAAAATAGTGGCCTTTCAGTACTTCCTGCACCAATCCCTCGTCGTTCGGATCTTTTTTTTTTTTTATTCCTCAGGAGAGGAAGGCTGAGAATCCTCACAAGGAGCACGAAACGTACCCAGGATACCCCCGCAACGGCAAGTGTCACGGAGGTTATGTCGGACTCCACGCGACCGGAACGGTCCAGCCACGTGACCTACCGACTAAACTCAGCCTGGCCTAGGTTCTAAAACCATATAGGCAAATCGTGAGGGCGACCGCCCCTAGGAGAGGGACGATGCAGCGCAGGCCCATAAAGGGGACCCAAAAGCGCTAGAAGAGGCGCGGGAAGTCAAAGTGACGCCGGCCTTATCATGAGAGAACCTAGTCATGGCGATGCTGAAGGCTGCCGAGCGTTCGGATCCTTTACAATTCTAGCCACAATCTGGAGAGAAAGACTGAGAATCCTCACAAGGAGCACGAAACGTACCCAAGATAAACCCCCCCCCCCCGCAACGGCAAGTGTCACGGAGGTTATGTCGAACTCTACGCGACCGGTCCAGCCAAGTAGTTCTAAGAATCATATAGGCAAATCGTAAGTGAATCGTGAGTGACTGCCCCTCAAAGAGGGACGATGCAACGCAGACCTATATAATAGGGGCCCGAAAGCGCTGGAAGAGGCGCGGGAAGCGCCAAGTGGCGCCGGCCTTGTCATGAGGGAACCATTAAGTACATTTTATGTTCAAAACTATACATACGGGTCATTTTTTCGCCACTAGCACATGTCGCACTAACGCCGGTTTGCGCGTGCCATTCCGTCAACGAATCTTTTAAAGATATATATTTATTTTGTGTTCTTATGAATAGTTTTAAAAAGTCCATCTACAAAGAACTGCAGGGTGTTTAATCTATTTTTAAATTTATGTGTTATTTTAGTTGTTTAAGTAGTATATAGTTTTATTTTAGTTTCTGTTCCACTTTGTAACATAATAGGGTATTACGCACTATGAAAAATAAAATCTAAATTTATGTTTTTATAGTTCATTTATGAAAAAACAAACGAAAAATATTAATTTCTATTCATAAAACTGCAAAATAAATTAAATATTTCAATTTGAAAATACAAGTTTTTTTATCTGTGCTTCGAATGTCAAAAACGCTGTACGCCATGTTTGCATTCGCTGTGACGTCACTGGACTTGTAAATAAACAACCTCGGTTTTTGTTGTACATGTCTACTGTGTAATTTATTAGATTAACGAAGTTTCTCAGTTATTACTATCACGTTTCTTGCACTAGAACTCATTATTTATTTCGAAAATATGTTTATTTCTTTCAGCGAAGCGTAATGTTTACAATGCCCGTGACGTCACAGACATGGCGGCCTGAGAATTGGCGTTTTCGCGCCCAAATTTGAATTGTAAAATTAAAACACGTTTTTATGAAATAATTGGAATAAAAAAATGTATTTATATTTTTTTGTGATATTTTATCAATAACATATTAAATTAAAACACTTTTTGAATTAGACTGTAATACCCTATTGTTTTTGTTCCTGTTAGTATTATACAGCGACTCGCGACTGTGTTTTTGTTATTATTAATATTAATTGACACGTGGATAGCGTTGTCGGCTACAATATTGCCAACTTTTATGTAATTTTTTGTGTTTATTTGTATTTTGTAGCTGTTTGCTGTTTCGATATCAATAAAAAAAAGAACTAAATAAGTACTCTAGTCATATGAAAATCTGATCATTTTGAACCATTGTAAAAAAACAATGAGAACATGTAACATTTTCAATTCAGAGCATATGAAAATATCGATTGCGTTTGTATAAATAACGGGGTTAGCTTAAATTAAGATGCGATAAATCTATCTTAAAAGTGATAAAACTAGATATAATAAATTACTTAATTACAATTTTACATTAATGTATGATTTTGAAAATTGCAACGGACATTATTTAAACATAGTATTGGTTTATTTAGACAAATTCGTTTTGATCGTGGGGGTAAAGTAGGCGTGGACTCCGTGTGGCGTCAGATTCGGCCGTTACGGTGTTTTCGAGAATGACTCCACGCCGTACCAATTTAATAGACGTTGTCACGTCAAAAGAAATACTCACACCAAAGAATGCAGAGAAACTCCATTAAGGATATCACGCTGTAAAACAGTAGAGTTGTAATCTCACTGAAGTTATTTTGTACATTAATAGTGGTGTAAAATTGTACATAAAAAAGTAATTACACAGCATTACTGGTCGTAATTGAAACTATTTATTTATGTTTTACCTTTCACGACATATCTGTGCAACTATATAATTAGATTTTTAGCTAGGCTGTAGCGTACGTTTTATTGTGATATTTCTAAATAAAATAGTTTTACTTTTGGGAATAATATTCACAGGCCGGAGTCACTTTGGTGTACCGCGCCTTCCTTCGCGCATATGTCCTCTTCGGAGGGCAGCGCTGACGTGCCCTCTCCTGAGGGTGCGGCAAACCTCTTCATTCAAGCCGTAGGGCCCTTATGGCCAAGGCTAGGCTGAGTTTAGTCGGTAAGTCTGTTGGGTCGAGCCGCCCGGATTCGCCAGGAGTCCATAATCACCGCACTCGCGCTTCTACTTGCCGTTGCAATGGTATCCATGAGGATTCTCAGCTTCCTCTCCTGAGGAAAAAAAGGGAATTATATGAGATGCTATTATTTAATGCATTTGATTTCCAAGATCCTAATTACATTTGTAACAATCTATAAAATCTCCACTGATTGACATCTATTATAAGATCTCCACTGGTCAGTGGATTTATTCCAATAAATAAAATTAAGGCATGCTATTAATGTCTTGTGTCAAAATATTTTTGCGTCTGCGCCTCTTTCATACTATTACGCTGGCATTCTGTGCTAGTGATATTATGTCAGTTTGAAGAATAAAAAAATATTATTAAAATATTTAAAAGAATCATTGTATTAGGTAACAAGGTGTCTGTAACAAGTCTGTGTCTGCAAACAAGCAACTCACCATGCAGGCTAGCCGCTTGTTTGCCAGCTTATTTGTATCTTTTTTTTTTATTTATTAATGTCTGGAAAATGCGTTACGCATACCCCGCGGCTTGGGAACACCGCGGGGTTATGTCGGACTCTCCGCGCGCTTGGGGGCCGAGTGCCAGCCAAGTGCGCGGCCTACCGACTAAAAACCAGACAATGCCCCTCAGGGACGCCTTGGCAGGAGCGCATCAATCGTCGACGCATCCTCCCCCTCATTAGACGAGGAGGAAGACACGTCGAGGAGAGCAGCATCACTGCCTGACAAGGTCATGGGAACACTTGCGTACACTTCCACGACCTCGTCGACGTCATTGGCTCGCCTGCGGTGAGCCCCTCTCACCCCCCCCGTTTTGCTGGGGGGGGGGGCGTCGATTCCCGGGACATCCAGGTGATCGTCGACTGACGGCGACCTTTGAATAGCAGAAATCAGCCTTCCCGGGCCTGGTCCCCGCTGGTCACCGACAGGAGGAAGGAGGCGAGCGAACTCGCGCCTCCTCCGCCCTGCACGCCTACGGCGGAGCTTATTTGTATCTGGTCTCACAGAATATCAGTGGTTGTGACGCAGATGTCTCAACCGTTTACTGAGTGGGAAACTTTTTGGTACCAATATACATTATATTTAATTATTAAGTTTATATAGTGGTATTGATAGTAGTATAGGAGGATTTTATTGAAGTAACTGAGTTAAAAGCAACGTATCCAATTTGTGTAGCCAAAAAACACTAACAACCAACACAAAAAAAATTTGGTCACAAAACTTAAGAATTGGAAATTAATAATATTACATTTGTAGCTTTTCTTAATACACTATAGATTTGTGTATATGTTGAAATATTGAATATTTCCACTATTATAACAAAATAGTTTAATAGAAACTCCTTGCATTGCATTTGATTATTAACATATTTATGCATTACTTACCCTAATGTTTACACTTTTATGTTTTCTTCGAAATAGTTCAATGTTTTTGGACTTGTTTGTCAGACAAACGATCGTATTGATTGTCTTTTGAGTGAGTTTAAACTATTTTATAATGCTCTTTATAATAGTTACATTAAAATAATTATTTTAACTGTTTTAATTATTTTAACCGGAGGAACACTTTAAGCTGGTCTGCTTGGGAACTTCTCCTCATTTTCCGCCATAAAATTAGAGAGAAACTCTCTGTGTTGTGACTTTACAGCTTATGTCACATGTCAAAATACACTGTGGTTGTTGTGAGGGTTGCAGATATGGCGCATAACTCATAGGAACCATATGAACAGTATGTGACTGTAACTACTTACCATGAGGTGAGTAGTCTGTTTGTCTATGAATGCTGTTAAAAAAAATAAGACTACTTACAGGGATTTTCTTAAAGATTTGTTTGAAGAGATTAATATAATGACTTTAGCGGGCTAGTATATATATGAAAATTTGATTTTTGTGTAAAAAATTGTAACACATTTCATACTAATTTAAACACAAAAAATAAAAATAAACTCCAACGTACAGGCTACAAAAAACTAGAGGTTCGTTTGTGGGCAAATGTATAAATTTTTATAACAAGATTCCACATAGTGTAGCTGAATTACCTCTTCATAAGTTCAAGATATGTGTTAAAAAGACGCTAATGAGTAAGGGCTAATTACAAAGTCAATGATTATTTAAATGATGCCAATGCTTGGTGTTGATTTGAGGATACATTTTAAAGTGTGAATATTTGTTTTCCCGTATAAATTGTAAACACATATGTACATTGTATGATAACAACATAATTTATTGTAAACTAGCTTTCCGCCCGCGGCTTCGCCCGCGTTATATTCGAATTTCCCACAGGAAGGATATGTTTTCCGTCGGTAAAATTATCTTATTTCCTTCTTTGGGTCCACGGGTTTTACGATTGGTATATACGGGGTAAACTATCTGTGTATAAAATTTTATTTAAATCGGTTCAGTGGTTTTTACAATACTGCCATACAACCTTTCACCCCCTCCTTTCAACCCTTTACAGCCCTTTTCTGCTTTAAAAGGTAGCCTCTGTCCTGTCTCAGCCTCTAGACTATCTGTGTACCAAATTTCATTTAAATCGCTTCAGTAGTTTTAACAATTTTTCCATACAACCTAGCATCCCTTCTTTCAACCTTTTACAACCCTTTACAACCTATTTTGTATAAAAAAAAGTAGCTTATGTCTTTTCTTGGGCTTTAGACTATCTGTGTACCTAGTTTCATTTAAATCGGTTCAGTAGTTTTAACAATTTTATTTTAACAATATTTCTATACAATCTATTATCCCTCTTATTATCATGCCTTGAGTTCATTAAAATGACGATAACTTTTTTTTTAATGAACCGATTTTGATGAAACAAAGCCTATACACTGCCCGGGAGTGTGCATTCTTCATTAGTGAAAACCGCATAAAAATCCATTCAGTAGTTACGAAGATGTGCTCGAACAAACAGACAGACAGACAGACAGACAAAAAATTCAAAAAAAAATTTTTTGTGTTTCATTGGTTTTCTTTTATCGCCCTGACTCCATTTTTGTCAATTATCTTCAATGTACAGACACACCGGGTCCTACTGTTTTATTATATGTATAGATTATTTTTGTCAATTATCTTCAATGTACAGACACACCGGGTCCTACTGTTTTATTATATGTATAGATTATCTTCAATGTACAGACACACCGGGTCCTACTGTTTTATTATATGTATAGATGTTGTTATTACTTTTGTTAAAGCTGATAAGTTTCTTGCGCCCATTCTTCTTATCAGCTAAACAATACGTCCTAAATGGGTGGTAGAAATAAAAATTTGAACGATTCAAAAGGGCTTTCTATAAAGTTATAATTGAATAAAGTTAATTTTGATTTTATCAATATATAGACATAGACATAGACATAACTTTATTTGCAACCTTGACACAAAATATACACCTAACATTATTAAAAATACGTAGATAACATTGTGCCCTAGTAGCAGACAGGTCTCGGCTCAGCGTTGTGCTTTACATAGCGCGAAGCGCTGATATTCTGCCGAAACCCTTTGAGAGGGTAAGTAAACCAGACAGCAGACACACAGAAAGAAACAGACAAACCTAAGCATACATATTACTGAAGAATTTGGAGCGGGGCAGGAATAATGAAAGACTGTTGATCTTGCGACGTCTATTGTAGGATTAACAAACATTACAGATGTGCTCGTATTTATATTAAAATTAACTTAAAACTACAATAATACAAACTACCGACATACATAATAATATTTTATCTACCCTGCAATATACTCTCATACATTACACCTCCCCACTTAAATGTAATTGCTAACACTAATGAATAATAATGAACAAACTAATAATATATTACAATAAATTAATAATCTATCCCATAGCGCAGTACGGGTTTACGAACTCGCCGGGGGCGACTCACGGGCGTACAAGTAGGTTCAGAGGGGTCCTCCACTGGTTTTGGCACAGATATCTCACTGTTACGTTTTGTAACTGATATTGCCTCTGCAACATCATCATTGCTTCCCACATCGGGTATATTTGAATCCGCTAGAGCATCCTCACTGCCAATACTGACCTGACCTTCAAATTGATCGCTATTTGTACCAGAAGGACAAGGAACATTCGACATCCTTGATCGGCGTCTGATTTGATCTATGTGCCTAGGTATAAGTCGACCGTCACCGCTATTCACAACATATCTATTAGTACCCTGATTATTAGCAACTGTGCCCTTCAACCATTTATCTGGTTGACGAAAACTTCTAGCCCACACTGGTTCGCCAGGCGCGAGGTCTCGCAGCACGCCGCCCGCGTGCTGTTGCTGGCTGTGCTGCGCGCGGCTGACGCACAACTCGCGAGCACTCACGCTGCGTAATAAGTCGAGCCTCGAGCGTAGTGAGCGTCGCTGAAGCAACATGGCGGGGGTCTCACCCGTACTGCTATGAATACTATTTCTATAGCTTAGTAGAAATGTTTGCAATGCTTTCTATATCCACTAGTTCCCTATTAGCTTTTTTAATGACCCGCTTACATATTTTTACCGCGTTTTCTGCCGCGCCATTTGATGAAGGATGATAAGCGGGCGAAAATGACTGCCGAATACCGTTATTCTTTAAAAAACATTGGAACTCTAAACTTGTAAATGGTGGTCCCTGATCTGATACTACCTCTTTGGGTAGTCCAAATCGTGCAAATGTGGCTCTAAGTGTTCTAATTACTGTCGCTGCATTCGTTCTGGGCATATCAAACACTTCAATCCATTTCGAACTGGCATCTACTAATATTAAATATATTTTTCCGTGTAATGGCCCAAGAAAATCGAGATGTACCCTACTCCATGGCTGAATGTGATACGGCCACGGTTTTGGCGGGGCGTGCGGTGGAGCCGACGCCTCCGCCGCACACGTTTCGCACTGCTTGCAGAGTGCTTCAACATCGGAGTCTATGTTTGGCCACCATACATAGCTGCGAGCTAAAGATTTCGTCTTTACAATACCCATGTGACCGCTATGTAACTGCATTAATATTTTTTCTTTGAGGCTTTGAGGAACAATCAATCTATAACCCCACATAACACAACCGCGTTCTAAATACAATTCATTCCTTTTATTGAAAAATTGTTTAACGTTTTCCTTGTCACATTTACTTGGCCAGCCCGATTGAATATAGTACATTATACGACTAAGTAAGATATCCTTTGCCGTAGCCATCCGGACATCATCGTGTGTTACTGGTAAAAATTTCTCAACAAAGTTTATATATGTTACTTCCTTGCGTATGTGTGATTTAGATTCCGATTGTGACAATCGAGATAAAGCGTCAGCGCAATTGTTTTTAGATGCCACATACTCTATTTCATAAGTGTACCCGGATAACAAAATAGCCCACCTCTGTAATCGAGACGCTGCTATAACAGGCATACCCACTTTGCTGCCAAAAATATATGTCAAAGGTTTGTGATCGGTTCTCAGTTTAAATTTACGGCCATATAAATATTGGTGAAATTTCCTAACCCCAAACACTATAGCTAAAGCTTCTCTATCTATTTGTGCGTATGCTCGCTCAGCCGTCGTAAGTGAGCGAGACGCGTACGCTACAGGACGCTCTCCATCTGGTGTAATATGCGATAGAACCACTCCTATTCCAACGCAGCTTGCATCTGCTGTTAAAATTAACGGTTGCTCTAACGAATAGTGTACTAGAACTTCACTAGAAGCTAAGCTCTGTTTGATTGAGGTAAATGCTGTTTCAGCCTCTGAACTCCACTCAAACTTTACATTGTGCCGTAATAGATTATATAAAGGCGCCAAGGTAGTACTAACATTTCTAATAAATTTTGAATAATACATGACCATACCAATAAAAGATCGTAGCTCTGACACATTTGTGGGGGGCTTGGTATTTAAAATGGCTTTGACCTTGTCTTCACAAGTGCGCACGCCCTTTTTGTCTATAACGTGTCCTAAGTAATTTACACTATCTTGAAAAAATGCACACTTTTCCCTTTTTACTCTAAGTCCATTATTCCGCAAACGCTCAAAGACTTTATTTAAATTATCCAGATGTTCCAGGTCCCCTCGCCCAGAAATAATGACATCGTCCAAAAAAACTCCTACATATGGTATGTCAGCAAACAATTGCTCGAGATGTTTTTGAAAAATTCCTGGGCTAGACGATAATCCAAATACGAGTCTATTATACATGAATAGGCCTTTATGTGTGTTTATAACTGTATACTTCTTAGAATCGTCCAATTCGAATTGTGCATACGCCTGTGACAGATCTATTTTACTGAATTTTTCCCCACCGTGTAAACGTGCTAACAAATCCTCTACCTTGGTAACGGATAACGGTCGACTTCTATAACCTTATTTAAAGTTAATTTATAATCAGCGCAAATTCTAATATTACCGTCCTTTTTGACGACTGGTACAATGGGCGTGGCCCAGTCCGAGCGGTCTACAGGAGTGAGGATGCCGTCGCGCACCATCTGATCCAGCGCACGCTCCACGGGCGCACGCAGCGCGTATGCCAGCGGCCGCGCGCGCATGAACACCGGCCGCGCCCCCTCTCGTAAGTGAATGCCCACTTGGCCGCCCGTGAAACGACCCAGACCATCCGCGAACACATCACAGTATCTGGAACTAAAATCATTTATGTCAAAACTATGATAATTCACTTTATTTAAACTCTCGAACCTTGGCAGTTGAATATTTAATGCCATAAGCCACTGTCTGCCTAGTAACGACGTCTTCGCATTTTCTGTAACGTATAAATTTAAATTCTTTTTAATATTCCTATACCCTACTATAGGTTTTATAACACCCACCGGTTTTATTATCTCTCCTGTATAGTATCGTAAGTGCAAATTTGTTTTTTGAATTTCTAAGTTATTAAATAAGTTTTTGTAAAGTACTAAACTTATACATGACACTGCGCTACCAGTGTCACATTCCATCTCGATATCGTGACCATTTATATTAAGCGATATCATTATTGGATTACACTGCTTAAAAGATAATTGGTTTAGTGGTACCTCATCGCTGTCCTCGTCGATGCTATCCTCCCGAATCGCTGGTGTCACGTCCACGGCGTAGTGACTTGATAGATTGGGGCAGACTCGCCGTAAATGCCCCCGTCTATTGCAAACTCTGCATACGTAGTGAGAAAACTGACACTGCGACCCGTCGTAATCCGCACCGCATACTCGACATGCCTGCTGGGGAGCGCTCTCTCTCGCCCGCTGGCCAAACGCGGCACGCCCAAGGCCCGCCGCCGATGCCTGCCGATTGCCCCGCGTGCGCCGTGCGCGGCCACGGAACTCGCCACCGCCGCCACTGGTCGTCAGTCTTGTCGGTCCCTTATTACGACACGATTCCGCGATTGCCTGACAGGATGCTGTGTTATCACATTCTGCCATTGTTCGGCCTTCCACTGTCGCCGCGTCCTTCTCCGCTGCTTCCATACTCACAGATAGGGCATAAGCTTTTGCGAAATCCATCTTGTTCTCCGTAAATAAGCGTTGTCGTATAGTTTCGCTTTTGATCCCACATACTATTTGATCACGTAAGCTCTCTTCTAGCCAACTTTCGAACTCACAAGTCTTCGACATCTTCTTTAACACGGCTACGTATTCAGAAATAGTTTCATCACTACCCTGCTTCCTGTGACGAAATTTATACCGCTCCGATAATATACTCGGCTTTGGTTGGAGGTACCTTTCCAAAATATCCGCAAGCTGTTTAAAAGATTTACTCGTCGGCTTTTCTGGAGTACACAAATTTACCAACAGCTCGTAACATTCCGCTCCCATAACCGTGATCAACGTCGGCACTTGTCTATCTTCTTTTATGTCGTTGACAACAAAGTATTGCTCGAGTCGTTCCACGTACAATCTCCAATTCTCCGTGCGCACATCAAACTCAGCTATTCTTCCAATCGACATCTTCCTTTCCTCTTTTTTTTCTTTTTTTTTTTGCAGCTTAATATCGCGCTTCGATTCGTAGAATAATCCTCGTCGCCACTGAAGAATCTGGAGCGGGGCAGGAATAATGAAAGACTGTTGATCTTGCAACGTCTATTGTAGGATTAACAAACATTACAGATGTGCTCGTATTTATATTAAAATTAACTTAAAACTACCGACATACATAATAATATTTCAACTACAATAATACAAACTACCGACATACATAATAATATTTTATCTACCCTGCAATATACTCTCATACATTACAATTACATTAATAAATAAAGCGCAATACGTGAATGTAGACAGATATCTATATATCTATATATCTATATATCTATATATCTAGGAGGTAGACTCTGTACCAGGGTCGTCTGCATGGGTACCTCCGTCTTACCTATTTCCGCCGCCAAACAGCAGGGTTCGCTTTGCTGTGTTCCGGCGTGAAGGGTAAGATAGGCAGTGAAATTACTGGGTACTGTGACTTTACATCTTATGTCACAAGTTGGCAACGTACACTGTGCTTCTTATAAGGTTTGCAGATTTGCTGCGAATCTCGTGGGAACCACATGTACTATAGGCGACTGTTACCACTTACCATCAGGTGGGCAGCCTGCTTGTTTGTCAACTTTAGCAATAAAAAAAAAAAAAAAAAAAAAAAAGATAATATTAATATATATATACACACATACATACATATACACATATATACACATACAGATACATATTTCCCAATTAGCCATCAGCATACAAATGGAGAGTCAGCATTAGTGTTGCCCAAATGCAAGAACAAGACGAGACTTAGCCAGTCTTGGTCTTGGTCTTGCGCCAATACACCTGGTCTTGGTCTTGGTCTTGGTCTTGCGCTCCCAGTCTTGGTCTTGGTCTTGGTCTTGCAGCAAGAGTCTTGCAAGTCTTGCAATTACCTATTAGTCTATTACTATTTATTAAAGTTTACTTTAAATCTTAGAAAAACGTATTAGAATTGGAACATTGTGAGCTTGAATTAACATAGCCATAGTAAAGATCAAGCAGATTAATAAATAACTGAAGATTTGATAAGAAATTCGAAAATCAACTGATCTATATGTCGTTTTCCATGGAAGTAACTGTTTCTTAATAAACATTTATGATTTATAAGCTTACATTTCAAAAGAAGCCGCCGGCGCGTGTATCATAACCATGTACTTCCGAAAAGCGGCAAATTTCTTTGAGAAGTAAGTACAAAACCTTTGATGCCGCATTATCAAAGTGCCGATGGTTAAAACATAACTATGCATGCACTCAGTTTGATTTTAATAGATATTTTTTTATTCGCTATGTTTATGGTATTAGTCGTAATGCGCATAGGTCCAGTTTTTCATATTCTTTGATACAGTTTTTTGCGTCTCATAGAATTCCTAAGCGTACTTACCTATACACCGAACTGTTACACCTAACTACTCAGTGAAATAGCGCTAAGTCCTAGCTGCAAGACGCAAGAGTCTTGCAGGCTATGTCTTGTTCTTGCTCAAGTCTTGCACGGTCAGTCTTGGTCTTGGTCTTGCTAAAAATATGCGGTCTTGTTCTTGGTCTTGGTCTTGCAAAAACGCAAGAACAAGACCAAGACTGCAAGACCAAGACTGAATTTGGGCAACACTAGTCAGCATATCTATCAGGCAAACCAGTTCTTTGTTTTTGTAACACATGTTTTTTTAATTTTTTTTTAAACGTGGATTTACACTTTAGTTGCCGTATGGGAGGTGGGATGTTGTTCCAACATTTTGTTGCCTGATAGCGAAAACTTCCCCTAAACGCCGCAGTCTTATGCTGCTGATATGACAGTAGAAACCTAGTTGGTCTTCTCGAATACCCATATTTTGCAGGAAGGCCGAGTTTAGCATACAAATATTCACATTATATATCACATAAAAACTGTAGTGGAATATCAGCAGTATTTCTGAATGAACATAATCTTAACAATACAGAAAAAAGGAATGAAAATGGTCTCGTACGAACATGTAATTCTAAGTAATCAATAGTTGCTCTCGAAGGAGGCATTTTCTCCGATCACCGTCTTAATGAGCGCAGTTGTATCTCTAATATCTACGTCGAACCTAACAACTTGCTCGTAGAGGAGAACGGTGGACAACAATTGCCTGTGCTTGTAGTCATAGTGCTTGTGTTCTGCTATTGCCACAAACTTCCGCTGTTCCGTAATAAGGCGCCGCAGCCTATTAAATAGGTAGCCTATTTTATATCTGTAAAGAGAAGTGTCAAGTATTGTAAATAGCATAGGTGAGTAAGTTCAAGAAAGACCTACAGACTACTTTCTCGTCAATAAAGCCAGTAGGGTCAATAGGACCAAAGGCTAGGCTGAGTTTAGTCGGTAGGTCTGTGTAGTCGAGCCGTCTCGACAGTACCAGGAGTCCGACATAATCAACGCATCCCTGCTTGCCTGTTGCGTTGGTATCCATGATGGATTCTCAGCCTCCTCTCCCGAGGAAAAAAAAAACCTACAGACTATGTAGTTTACAGGCAAATTACAACTTATCAAGTCGTAAGAAAATACCTTATATTTGTTCTTATTTTTAAACCAAATGCATACTATATGTATCTAGCACAGTATCTAGCACATTGCAGTCACAGAAACATAAATCTTGTATTAGTTTGAATCATCACTTAGCCAATCATAGTCCACTGCTGGACATAGGCCTCTCCCAATTTGCGCCACAACACCCGGTCCTCCGCCTTCCGCATCCAGTCCCCTCCAGCGACCTTCTTCAGGTCGTCAGTCCACCTGGCGGGGGGGCGTCCTACTTTACGGCTGCCGAGTCGCGGTCTCCATTCAAGGACTCGTCTGCTCCATCGGCTATCAGTCCTTTGGCAAACGTGGCCAGCCCATTGCCACTTCAGCGAGCTTATTTTGCGAGCTATGTCGGTTACTCTGGTTCTTTGTCGAATGACCTCATTACGAATTCGATCCTTCAAAGAAACTCCGAGCATAGCTCGCTCCATAGCCCGCTGCGCGACTTTAAATTTATGGACTAGCCCGACCGTTAATGTTCACGTTTCGGCGCCGTAAGTCATAACCGGTAGGACGCACTAGTTGAAGACTTTCGTCTTTAGGCATTGCGGTATAGGCGAAGAGAGTTAGTTTGAATAGCATAGGTGATTATGCCCGCGTGTCGTCTCTTGTCTTCTTGTCTTGACGATCTTCGTAGTCGAGTGGTATACGGTATGGTATACCGGTTTCAACGTGTCGCCATCTCTGGGGTCCCGGGTTCGAGTCCCAGTGGGGGCAGATGTTTGCGTGATGAATGCGAGCACCTTAGTCATGGTTGTTATACTATATAGCTTTTTCTAATACAAGCTGTGCCGGTCATGAGAACGTGCACGTATTGAGGTTAAACATCCCTTGAGATAATCATCTCAAGGGTGCTGAGTAAGCTAGAAATACGCACGTACCATATTAGTATATAAGCCTTAGTTTTAGTTAAATAAGTGAGTTATTATAATGGAGACGATAATAGATGATATCAGACTATAACCTGAGTCTCATTATGTCCATTGCCTAAACACTGGCAAATTGGTGACCCCGACAAACGCAACACGAAGAAAATAATGGCAAATTGGTGACTCGGAATACAAGGACCCCGCACAGAAGATATGGCAAACCCGACCAGAGGACCCGACGCACAGAAGACATTTCAGACCCCGACTGGAACAATGAACCCGACAAACAGAAGACATGATAAAAAAAACGTGAACAACAAAAACCGACGAACAGAAGACATGGCAAAATGGTAACCCAACTCTTTAACAACGGACCCGAGGGAAACAAAACTATGGCAAAGCGGACTCTCAACTACAATACGGCTCTCACTGTACAATTGATAACAGGAAGGACTCTACAATTAACTTAAGAAAGAACTATAAGTTAGTGACCTCCACCACCACCACTTGCCTCCACGATCAAAAGTCATCACAACTTTAACACTGGCAAACAAGCCTTACAGAGCTTACTTTGGGCTAGGATAATTGGTTTAAGTGTAAGAAATATTTCTTGTTATTTTTTTATTTCGTCTCTAGGTGAAGGCTGGAGATAAGTGTTTTTGTTAGGCAAACAAGCAAAAAGGGTTTGGACATCGAGCCTAGACTCTTCTTGCTGCTGCACACACGTCCCTTACTACTATCGTATAATATGTATATCTATGTTTAACAAACTTCCGCAAAGTGTCATTGATTTGCCTTTATATATACAGGATTACCTGGTAAGTCGTGCGAACCCCGTTAGGGGGTCGTGGTTCCCACCATTTCTGACAGATTTCCCCTTGGAACCCCGCCCCCCAACTTAACCCTTTTCAAGTTATAAGGCTTTAAAGACTTTTTTGAAAAAATGTCCGATTTTTTCTACTGGCCCATTTTTTTTGTTTATTATAATTCAAATATTTAGTTTTATACTATTTTTGTGTAGCAGATTAGTTTATTCATCATAATGCAAAATAAAAATAGAGTTACCTCAACTAAATAGGTTGTAGATAGAAGATTGATAGTTATAGCATCAAACAAAAATCAGTACAAATCAAACTTCAACCAGCAATAGTAAAAAAAAATCTATGACACGTAGGCTGCAGACACCTTTAAAAATATCTACGTTTCATTAGCTATTCAACAAGGTATAACAAGGTAGGCTGCTATTAGATTTCTTGGAATAATCTTTGATAAAACTTGGAAAGGGTTAAGTTGGGGGGCGGGGTTCCAAGGGGAAATCTGTCAGAAATGGTGGGAACCACGACCTCCTAACGGGGTTCGCACGACTTACCAGGTAACCCCGTATAAATATAAAATCCATATCAAAAAGACACTCATGAGTAAAGGTTATTATAAAGTAAGTGACTATCTAAATGACCACACTATTTGGGAATAGGGACACTATTCATAGAGCCATGTTTGGTAACTACATTATTTATAATATTGTATTATTTTTATATGTGTATGTAAACATACATACGACTGTAACCGTATTAGGTTTGATTGTATCTTATACTATATTGTATTTTTATATTATATTATAATAATTATTAACTTTGAAAAGAGGAGATAAAACATAGACCTTCAGAGTTTCTTGCCTGTTCTTCTCGAGAAGGCTCTCCCAATTTCCGAACAAGTGTCGAGTCAATATTATTATTTTTTCCTTATTCGTACGTACGGACAAGGTTTTTGTTTTTTTTTTAAGCTTTTTTTTTGTTTTGTTTGTTGACGTCAATAAGTGCCTGTAAAGGTCTATGTTGAATAAAGATTATTTTGATTTTGATTTTTTTGATTTTGATATGTATGAATATGGTACTGTAGATTATATTAATATAAATATAAACTTATTATCTATTTACCTAAGGAACCTTTATCACATGTCTTCCGAAGAATTGTCTGACACGATGCTAATAGAAACATTCAAATTCAAAATTCAAATTGAAAAAACCAAAAATCTTTATTAGGGATCAATTTTAAATATACGATAATAACTGCTTAAGTTAGTACCTAACTCTGTTGCAGTTATTAGCGCCCACTTCCGGGAGTTTTGAAAAATACAAATAAAGGCAATTGTAACAAGATCTCAAAAATATAAGATAGTATTCAAGTATGTATATGTGTGTGCGCGTGTGTATGTGTGCGTGTGTGCGTGAGTGATAGCTGTATTCGGTTTATATAAACTTAGGCTGAAATCAATTTCTCGGTGTCCTTATATGAGAGGGTCAACAACCATTTAGTGACCAATAACTTGCACT
The DNA here is from genome assembly GCA_036419045.1 of Scirpophaga incertulas. Taxonomy (NCBI): domain Eukaryota; kingdom Metazoa; phylum Arthropoda; class Insecta; order Lepidoptera; family Crambidae; genus Scirpophaga; species Scirpophaga incertulas. Next base: position 20,930,392 of record CM071642.1, read on the forward strand.
CACGATAAGTGCAGGAGTATATACGAGTACTAAGAATTTTATTAAGGCCATTATAAATGCGGGGAGCAAGAAAGTAAAAATGTTGGCTTGAGAGAACAGTTCTGCACGTTTCCATGCGACAAACTAAATCAGTTCTTCGTTGAGATAAAGAAGTAAAAGGTAATTATAGATGTTTACGAAGAATACATTGAAGAATGAAAATTTGTCTTACAGCTAACACCACTGCCAGGGAATAAAGTTCAACAGTAGGAAACAGCATTGGTTTATAAAGCATAACCTTTAGTGTGGCTCTTTGTGCTCTTTCCAGTGTTACCATTTCAACCTTACCAGTACCACCCCATGCTGTAATGCAATATGAGATAATAGACTGTGCTAAGGACATGTATACTATTTTAAGTGTTTTAATATCGAGTACAGATCTAAGGTTTTTGAAAATATATATCAATTTACGGATTCTAGCTATAGTTGCCCTTATATGGTCATTCCATGTTAAAAGATTGTCAACCATAACTCCAAGATATTTGATCTTTGAAGTAGAAGTAATTGGCATACAAGTGCAGTTTTGTATTATTATTACATGTACTATGGGCGTACAATTTAAAAGAAGAACTTGGAAGCGATGAAGATTTGGATGCAAAGCAAATGTACTGCGTTTTCTTTATATTAAGAGTTAATAAATTATGGGATAGCCAGTTCACAACAACAAAAATGATTCTTTCTGCATGTAGTTTTGTCTCCTGCCAATTTTGTCCATGTATCACCAAGACTGTATCAACATTGATTATTTCAACTGCAGGTGTTCTTGCGTTGTTCTCTGACAGAGAAGGGTTACGCACAGTGTGGGTTCATCAGATTTCTATCTCGCGCACGCTCAATCTGGAACACTCTGGTACTCTGCTGGTTCACCACATTTGTTGTAGAATGAGTTCCCTGTCAAGATTTTCCTTGAGGAGTGCAGTATGGGGTTCTTCAATAAGGTAGTACGCAGAATTTTAACGAGGCGCTTATATAATGGCTCTAGTGTTGCAGACGTCCATAGCTATGACCTATTTTTTCTGTCTGCAACAACTGAGTGCTTACCATCAAGTGACCCTGGAAGTATTTCTGCCGCCATAGTGATATAAAAAACATTTAAGTATGAATTTCCTTTAGCATCCCCTGCCTTCTAATGTGTGAGGTTGATCCTGTAACGTATAGTCAGCAACGCGTCAATCTATTTGCACTATGAAAATCGCCAGTAATACTGGCGACGCAAGAGCTGCCTCATGTAAGGTCAATATGTGTGCCAATATGTTCAGTATAATAATGCATTTCAATTAAAAAAAAGTTGTTGTTGGTAGGGAATGGACCTATACGAAGATATGTACATGCACTAAATAGAAGATATCTTGAAGAAAGGCAAAGTCCAGAGTACCCGAGACCGACGAGCGTGCATGAAATTATCAATGAAAATTGCGGAAACTAGGAAAGCTATAGGAAAACTGTGATCTCTACCTACCCACATAGGACAGAGGCCAGAGAGTATGCACGAGTATATATATATATATATATATATGAATTTGAATTTAAGTTATAACGGATTAAGTATTATAAGCTACTTAACCGGCCATAGCTTCAACAAGACCATGAAAGGAAGACAAGTACATTGTAAATGCACCCTAACTATATAAGGGTAATTAGGCCTTAGTTAACTATGCAGACTCAGTGCGGAATGAATATATATGCCTTACAATGTTTACCACGCGAGTGTCAGAGAATTGATCACATAAAAATCGATAATAGAAAATCAACCTACCAACTAAACACTACCTACAGACTTTGGCCGGGCGGAAGGCCTGGGACCCTATCGGCTTGAACTAACGCTCCCGCCCTCCAGAACGGGGGCGGTGCTTAGCGCAGCCTCAGGAGAGTGCGTGCGCTCTGATGTGGGTTCGGTTACCAGAGTGGTCCGAATGGTATAACATGTGCGCTTATGCACTTAATAACAGTATAGAAAATCACATTGATATTAGGCAGGCGAAGAATTTTTCCTAAAAATTCCTCGAAGAACCCTCATCATCTAGACGTTGGGCAGTTCATAACAGGGCGTATTTCCATGAACTTTCTCTCTCCTACTACCAAATCGGAACCCTACTTGTGACTTCACTAGTATTTCGGGTGTCAATGAGCGGCAGTAATATTTAGCTATCAGGTGATCTGTTTACCCGTTTGTTTCCCTATCATACAAAAAAAGAAGAAGGTAAGACGGTCTACCATATTACCTCAAAATAACGTGAACCCATACCTTTTGTCTGCCTTAAACTCCGTTCGATATTCAAACACCAGCTTAAGTTTTTCCCTCGTGTGCAATAGGAACTGGACATTTATTTCCATCAACATATTCATCTTCTTCTCTTCTGTAATGTTTTCAAATTTCCGATCTTCTGGGTCATCATAGCCTACCCAGTAGCCATATTCAAGTTTCCTATTCCTTCGAGTTAAATTCAAAGAGCTTATACCGAGGTTAACATCATTTATATCTTGTTCTTTATTTGGTTCCTCAATGTATAAGGGAGATGTTAAATCTTCAACCGACGTTACTTCTTTATTTAAATATCTTCTGGGCTCTTTTTTTCCATTAGCTTTCGTATTATTCATTGGTAGAATAAACAGATCTTCAAAGTTTATTAAATCTCCATAGAGAAGTTTGTAAGTTGATAAATCGACGGAAACACCATTTGATGGTGTGAAAAGTGTAAACCCATCTGTATATAATCAACGAGTTATCTACGATTATTTCTTTTAAGTTTCATTAACATTATCAAAAGAGGAATAGAAGATTGTACAGAGCATCGCCTCAAACTTTACATGTAGCCATTTAGACAGCTCTTATATTGCTCGTAATGGATATCGAAGCGAATGTAAAGCCTGGTGTTGCTGACTCTATATACAGGTGTGGTGTACTTATATTACCTATAAATATACACATTACATACATACTACACTTAGGTTATTTATTTATATAAAATATAACGGCAATATTTATTTATATCTAAAATACACTATATGTATAACTATTTTTTTTGACGTGAAACGTCTTTAAAATCGGGGCGAAACACACGGGTACCAGGTTTAAAAAGTGGACCGTAACGAAAAGGTCTATATCATCGTACCTTAATAATTAAAAAACTATTAGTCTTAGAAACAAAAATGTGGTGTGAATATTTCACTTATATAGTCAGCTCGCTATTGTGACAGTGAGTTTTTTATTAAAATACTTAAAACACCGTCAATATTGTTTTTTTTATTTCAATCTTTTACTTTAAAAGCGATTCCCTAACATAGACGTTTCACGTTAAAGCCAACGGCCGTGTGCCCCAGCACAGCCCCACCCGATTTTTTTGAGAGGGGAAATGCACCTTTTGCATCGTGACACCGCGCTGGCTAGGCGCGGCCGTTTGTGGGGCTCTCCGGTCTGACAGGACCGGCTTACCCACTAAAACCCCCCTGAGTTCTCTAGGCACATGCAGGGCACATGGCGGGGCGCGCTTTCGCGAATCTACCGCCATGTGCACCGGGGCCGGCTCGACCTAGGTCTGGTCGAGCCAACGCCAAGGGAGGGACTGTCCGAGAACCCCTAAACAGTCCCCTAGATGGAGAGACATCACCATGCAGACGCGCAGGCAGCCTCGCGGTAGGGTAATTAGGCGAGCACTGCTCTTGCGTGTGCCCGCCTTCTCCTACCTATCCGTGTGCGGCGGAGAGGAGCGGCCTCGACGTCCTCCTCCCGCTCCCTCCCCGCTGCCTCCTTCTGCGAGATGACGTTCTCGCAAAAGGAGGCGACAGCCTCCCAAAATACACTATATAACTATCAATATATTATTATTATATAATATATGTTAAGAGGTCGAGTCTGCGTAATATATTACTTGTTAGCATTGCATGAGACGTGCAATTTGCTTCACGAGCTCCAATTGTTGGCTTAGCGCTCCGCGAACCTGTTTCTACAATTGGGTAGACGACAATTTTTTAAAATCATTATATAATAAGAGTACTTTTTTAAGTGAGAAATACTCGTATTGTAGAACCAACAGTACACCTGCGCCTATTACTTTTGGAGATACATCGACATGTTTGTGGCGCTGTCGCGGGTCGCTCAAAAACGCTCCATACTGCAATCGTGACGTCATAACTCAGTAAACTCGTCGTTTGAAATAACTTTGTTATTTGTACGTTTATAGGTATACTTTCTATATAAAAAAAATGTTACATTTAACGTGAGAATATTAGAAATGTGTTCGTTTCATTAGAACTACGTAAATAATAATTGCTCATTTTTAAGAAAGCTAAATACAATATAAATTAATAATTAAACTGAAATTTCTATATTGACATACTTTCATGAGATATAAATTGCTCGAATCAGATAATTATAGTATAAAAACGACCATAATCATATGTAGTTGTCTACTCTATTAGAAAACTCGATGTCCGCAGCGACCGGCTGCCAGTACGCGGTTTAGTCCCCGTAAATAATACATTTTATCTGCGGACGCTTTCTATTTGTCACGCTTTATTTACATTCAAAAGTTGTTTTGTCTGTCGTATACATCGTTCTATAATATACAAAATAATAATATAGCAAATTAAAAATATTGTCTTATCTCACGCGAAAGGTGTTCTTTGTACCAATAACTGATATCTTCATGGGAATTAAGTTTGTCGCTCACCAAAAGTAAAAGCTATCTTATTACACAATTTAATTATAAATATCCGGTGATTTCTAGCAGACGCCGTTACTAAAAATAAATATATAACCTTTATTAAAAAAGTACTCACAGAAAAGAAAAACACTGTTTAAAAATGTATTCTTCATGGTTTAAATTTGTCTCAACCGTGCTTCTGTATCATATAATAGGTTTAGGCATTTTAAATGAATTATTAATTATTCGGAATTTCCAATTAATAAGTTAAAACAATACTGTACAATTGCAATCGATTTAATTACCTTCTATGAGTATTACTACTTTATTGACATTCGATCAATATAAATGAATATTTTATTGCTATATGTAGATGAATGATTATTTGATAACGAGGTAAATGTATTTTCAATAACTTGGTAATAGAGTATAAAGGGTTTCGATCTACACCTGATAAAACCCAAGCTACTTGCAAGCCTCAACACAGCGATCCGCACTGGCCTAGCGTGATGGGAGGCAACCCAAAATCTTCCTACTTAGGAAAATCTGTAATTTTTCAAAAATCTGTAATAGACTTTGAGGTACAAACGTTCTAAGTAGTCAGAAAAGATCAGATATATATGATGTCACATTATAATTGTGTACAGCGAAGAGTTTATATATAAAATTGAGGTATTACTTTACATTCTTATTTTAAACTGTATTTCACCACAAGAAGACCGCAAGAATATCTTCCAGTTAGCTAGTTATATACTCGTAGTACTTAACAGAAAGGTTCAGCAAAAAATTGATTTTTTTTCTTATTATTCATTTATTTTCAATAAATAGATTTTTATTTATGTATGCTATTATATCGCGAATGTATTATGTACAAGGCAAGTGCAAACCGATTTCTGAATTATTTTCATGTTTCGTTCTGTTTTGGACCCCTTTCTTATGTTATAGTCATAGTGTTGTAAACTTAATTTTTTAGTTTAACGTTTTCATTTTAACCATATATATTTTTCTTTTGATACCAAATATGTTATAATTATGTCAGCAAAATTTTTTCCGAGGTAAGCATCTGAGGTTTAAGAGGCATATTACATCTCGAACGCGATTTTTGCGTAAAATGGTCAATTTTGGCGTTCTCGATCTCAAAAACAAAGACACATTAACAATTTCGACTTAATAAATAATGCAGAACAGCTATTGACGTAGTTCGTAGCGGCCGCTTTTGTAAATTTTGCTTAACTTTTTAATAAAACCTAAAATTGTAGAGAAAGATTTTCATAAAATGTGCGAAGGCACTTTTTTGAGCTTCCAGATTGAACTACTGTTACTGTACTACATAAATGAAATTAAAAAATGATAATTTTATCTCTTGCATAGTCATATAGTTCGTAGCGGCCTCGGATTGATATATTATTGATTTAATATAGAAAACAAATATTATTCCAAACAAAAAAAAATACGAAAATCGCTTCAAGTTGACGATAGTATTTATTAATAAAATTTATACCAGAATGTCACTTTATGACGAATAAATATGTTATATTTTTTAACCATGAATTTATTATCTTATTTTAATAAAAACGATAAATAATACTGCAAAATTACTACAAAATGCGATGCACAGGCCGCCCGAATTCATTAGAGCTTGAGCGCTCCTCAGAGTTGGGCTTATGTCGAATTTCTTCGCGCCAAAGATCGATCGAATGTTGATCGATGAATGAATATACGTTGCACGTTAAATAAAACCATATAAGATAGTTTAACGATTTAATCATTAAACTTCCAAGCATCCTGCTTATTTTTATCCGCCTTCTCCAGCATCTCAAGGCAGCTATTATAATTTTCCGTTATTATGTCTATTAACAGTTCAATGTCAAACCATTTATGGTTCAGGCGTTCTTCTGCATGCAACATTTCAATCGGAGGGAAATCAGCAAGGTGGTAGTACCTAGCCCCAATACACGCATGTAAGGCTCTGTAGGCGAATTTGTGGAACACACCACAAGTGGTGTCAGCTTTGCTTGTTATAAAACCCATTTTGTATATCTTCGAGTCCCTATACTTTTTTCTAAAATTCTGCATAATTATCAATTTGTTTCGCGTCCAGTAGATTGCATGCACTATCAATTCGAATATCCTATGGCGTAAGCTGAACAGATCTTTGTCCCACTTATTGCGGCTGAGGGTGCCTGGCGGGAACCATTTTCGACGACCACTCTTTGGAATAATGGGCATTTTGATGCTGAGCAGATCGTCTGTGGAGTCCATGGCTGCGGAAGAATTTTAAATGGATGTGTTATTTAAATTTCACCAAGGTGGTATTAAAGAAGTACTTCTGCAAAGACTGAATAAAGGATTCTGGTTTTAAATGGTTCTTGGGGAATTCAGGTCTTGCAGTCATTTATTGTCAGCCAACGAGCTTATCTATGGTAAGTAAAAAAAAATACTGCCGTACCATCAAATAAATTATCGAAGTCTCCCTCGAGAGAAACGTTGCGCCCTTGTCCCTTTCTCTTCTTGTGAAGTCTCTCCCAAACATTAATTGGCCTATACTTTTTCATGTAGTCTTTGAAAAGCCATTTCTCTGTGCCATTTTTCGCGTTTGAATTCAGCGGTGATTGTGCTCCGTCAGAACTTTTTAAATCGACATTAATTTGTTTAGAAGTTAGAGTGCTTGGCAATGTGAATTTTCCGTTATTGTGTTCTATCGATGCAATTAGTATAGCCAATATAAAGCGAAATAGCATGTTATCTGAAATGTGAGACAATAGGTAGCATAATTATACATTTAAATGAAAAATTAAACGAGGAGTAGCTATGCCAGGGGCTCAGTAAACTTACGAATGATTATAAAATTTTGTAGTTAACATTATTTTTTACTTTTTTTATAATTGTTAGGATTATGCAGAGATCGGGCGAGATCTGTCTCCGCCGGCATTGATTGCGGCAATGCTGGCGGACGAGGGAGGTTGGAGGGCTGTGGCCTCCTTCTGTGAAGCAGTGATGCTCCAGAAGGAGGCCGCCGAGCGGGGTCGGGAGATGGCCGATCCCGCTCGAAGAAGGCGGCGCAGGGGTCGGTAGCACAGCTGCGGCGCCGCCGCGGGTCGCCGGCGGGCGCGAGGAAGTCGCGACTGCTACGGCGACCCGGGATGGACCACGCCCCTTCCGTGGCCGGGGGGCGTCGTCGGTGGAGGAGACCGGGGGAGGTAGTGTAGCCTCCCCCGAGGAGGGCTCCCCTCTAGGCAGGGGAGTGGAGGCTGGGGGTTCCCGGAAGTGGCTTGATGTTCCCGGGGGCTCTCTACATGCCTGAGAAAGGCCATCCCTGAGGTTTTTAGTGGGTAGGCCTCCCCCTTTTGGGGAGGAGAGCCCCACATAACCGCCGGCTCGCCACAGCCGGGGTATGCAATTTAATGCATTTTCCTCAGGGAAACAAAAAAAAAAGTTGTTAGGATTATGGTAAGTACTTAGCAATGATCTTGCTAAGTACTTTTACTACTACCTCAGACTTTTACTACCCCAGATCTAATTAAAACCGCTCAACCGTTGGGACCACAGCTTCACCGACTCTCCATAATATATTAGAAATCACAATGTTTTATTGTTATAACGCGGGTATTAAGTCACTTTCACTTTTAAATAGTTCTATTAATAAAAAGAAAATAATTGAAGTCATTTTATTAATCAACAGGAAAGTCAATATAATTAATATTTCGTCTATAATATACGGTCCAATATGAGCCTTTTATATGACAGAATTAGACGAATGCTAACAAGATGGATAATTAATATTGCGAGAGCTAAGTAAGACAACAATACTCGTAGGATCTGATTTAGGCAGACAAAGATAGATGGCCAACTCTTTAAGATACGAATCTAACCGTCGAATCCGAATTCGGCGTACATTTTGTGCTTTCTCAAAATTCCAACTATATATAATGACAACCGCTCGCATATAATATGACAAGGTTTTTCAAAGTTACTTTTTTGTTTTGTTTAGTTACGTTTGTGTTTCAAGTTTAATACTCGTCTAATATTGGAATTATTAACTTTATTATTTATTGCATTATATATTTGACTACTTAGGCAAGTTTTGGTTACTTATTACCTCCTTAGTATCTCCGTATTTTGCGGAGCAAGATGGCGACGTACTCGTACATAATCGTCGACAGGGTGGCTCACAATTTTGAATATTTAGATCTTTGTGGTTCGGATCTATTTTTTTTTTGTATATTATTATAATAATTTATTTTCATATAATCCTTTGTTTTATAATCATAAAGCTAGTTATTTATTTCATTTTTTATTTTTTTTGTATTTTACTTATTTATTATTTTACACTTGTATTGCACGTTATCTTATACTAATATATATTAATAAAGAGGAAAGATTTGTTTGTTTATTTGTTTGTAATGAATAGGCTCTGAAACTACTGACCGATTTCAAAAATTCTTTCGCTTTGGAAAATACTTTATCCCCGAGTAACATAGGCTATATTATATATTTAAAAAATTTGGGATCTTACTAAAAGTCCAATTATGTAACCCAAGTTGAAAAGAAATTACGTCGCGTGCACTGCGAAAACTATTGATGATAGACAAAATCATTTACTTACGACTTTGCAGAACTCACCATTATCTACAAAAAGTGTCGCACAGCATATGTCTAAATATTTATTAGTTATGTCGGTTTTTTAATTCTAAAAATTTAATTTATATGCCGCCGCTTGAGTATAATGTCTGTGTGTGTATGTACCCGTGCGAAGCCGGGGCGTGCCGCTAGTTAATTATATGTGGATTACATTACATTATTTTACATATTTATTATTAGTTTTCAATACATTTAAATGTCACCTCACCACTAAATATATTTTTACTTTATATCAAAACTATAATTTAAAAAAAGTTATAAGAACAACAAATCTCATATAAGAAAAAACGAAAATGTATCGTAAAGTTTGTATTGCAACTGACAATTATCTAATGTTGAATGAAACTTGGGATCAAACCTTTTCTTATCAAGGTTTTAATATTTAATATGGGGCGCTTAGAAATCTTCAGAAAATAAAAGACAAGTTATGTGTACTCGTATTTATAAAATATATTTGTTTTATCTTTTCAAAGTACTCTCGACTGGTCTCTTTATAAAGTACCAGGGGTCTAAACCAGTTTTCGAGACTCTTTTTCATATACTTCCTCTACGATCTTCTCGAATGCTATTACGCGAACGAATATTATTAATTTTAGGGAACAGTGACAAGTCACTCGGTGTCGGATCAGGCCTTGTAAAAAAGATGACTGAAGATTTTCACTTGATCCATCTGTATCCAAGCCCTTCAGGGCCCTTATAGCCAAGGCTTAGGCTGCGTTTCGTCACCCATATCGTAGAACTTATCACGCCCTTTTCGATCCTGACAATCAACTAACTCAGGATCTTCTGTTCTTGCAGGCGGCATCTGCACCGCCGGTGGCATCTGCGCCGCCAAAACCTCCATGATCCATTAGTTCTGCAGCCTTCAGCATCGCCATGATTAGGTTTCCTCACGATAAGGCCGGCGCCACTTTGGCTTCCCGCTTGCAAGAACATTATATTCCCGCTTGAAGAGATCAAGCGCTTTGGGCCCCATTTATGGGCCTGCGCTGCATCGCCCCTCTCCTGAGGGGTGGTCGCCCTCACGATTTGCCTATATGGTCCTTAGAACTTAGGCACAGGCTGAGTTTAGTCGGTAGGTCATGTGGTCAGACCGCTCTAGCCGCGTGGAGTCCGACATAACCTCCGACACTTGCCGCTGCGGGGCGGGGGCATGTTTCGTGTTCCTTGTGATGGATTCTCAGCCTTCCTCTCCTGAGGAAAAAAGGCAAAGTTTAGTCAGTGGGTTATTCTGGTCGAGTCGCATCGATCCGTTGGGAGACATAATCACTATGGCGCTTGGTTACGGTGCTACCAATAAAGATTCTCAGCTTCTCCTCAAAAAACAGAAAAAAGTTGACCTGTGTGCGGTATGGCGGTGGTGCGAAATTTCGTAATTACATACATTTTGTAATTTAAAGAAATCAATAATAAAAATGTTAGTAGACTCCAAAATACAATATTGAAAATATTGCATTATTTGTAAGAAATCTTAATACGATTTTGTTTATTCGAATTATATTAATAAAATAAAGTGAAATTCTTATTTTAATATACTTATGAAATCAAACTTGTTTAAATTAGACAATTATATAATAACAACAACCTTATTTGAACATGACATTTGACATGTGAAATTTGAATAGTAAATATTGGCATTTTATAAAATAATAATAATAAGATTTTTATTTTTTATTATTTTATTAAATAAATAAAACCTTTTTTTTCCAATACTTTCTATGTGGTCTGGTACATGTGACTGCATTATATTAAGTATATGATGATATCGTATTAAATTATCTATTTTAACTGACCATTGAAAAGAGGTGAAAAATATTAGCTTTCAGAGAATATTATCCGTTCGAGAAAACTTTTAATTTCTGAACAGGTAAGGTATATATTTTTTGTTTATTCGTATGAATTCAGTGACGATATCAACCGAAGATTTGCTAAAAATCGTGTGATCGATGTGGGGAACCTTTGCGAAGGCTAATGTCCAGCAATGAGCTTTTCTGGGCAGAATTCTCATTCAGTCTCAGAATTCGGTACATGTAAAGTTAAGTAGCTTTTATACTTTTAGATTTGTTTTGATGACAATAAGTACTTGTAAAATTCTTCTTCGAAGAATCTTAAAATCAAAATAATTTTTATTCTTCGAGTCTTCGAAGAATAAAAATTATTTTGATTTTGATTAATTATTAAGTCTTTCTTTATGTGTAGAATTCTATATGTCGTACCTTCGTTTTGAAATCTCTATTTTCTGCGTTGTACAGAAAACTTCTTGTTGAAATTTAGAGAGTAACCTATCCTATGCTTTGTATCCTCTTCTGTGCTTGAAAAGGTCTTTGATAAGTAAAAATTATTTTGATTACTTATTAAGTCTTTGTTTATGTGAAGAGTTCTTACCTGAAGAAAAAGTACGTTCGCTTAGAAATCTCGATTTTCAGCGTTGTACAGAGAACTTCTAGTTGAAACTTAGAGAGAAACGTCTGCTATGCTTTCTATCCTCTCTTGAGCTTGTAAAGGTCTTTGATAAGTAAAAATTATTTTGATTTTGATTACTTATTTCGTCTTTGTTTTTGTGAAGCACTCTACATGTCGTACCTTCGTTTAGAAATTTTGATTTTCAATGTTACACAAAGAACTTCTAGTTGAAACTTAGAGAGTAACCTCTCCTATACCATTCATCACAAGACTAATACAAACGTAAAATTATTATTGCGACAGTTTACAATCTCATGTTAATGTTTACGTGTCGTTCGGAAACGGTTGTATAATTAATCTATCCAATTAAAATTCTGTTATGCGGTTAGCTATAATAGAAATGTAGGAAATGTTCTTGCTTTGATTAAATGCTTGCTTAGATGAGGAATTACTATGCTGATTACGGCTGGAAGTCTTATTAATATCCCTCTTACTTAATTAAGTAATTTAAACTATGAAATTTCCGATTTTACGTTCGTATTTAACACATTACGTATATTTTTAAGCACCATAAGAAACGTTTAAGTATGCTCTCCCATTTTTTATATTCTTGTACGATATAAATTCTGGTATTCATCACACACACACCTGCCGCCGCCGGGACTCGAACTCGGGTCCTCAGAGATGGTACCTTGAAACCAGTGTGCTCGTCAGTTACACTCAGAAATTTGAACTGGATATCTCGTATTAAGTTCAGTGTTAACACCATTACAGTTCAGTAAAGAATTTTTGATTCCGACAGAATCGCCAATTTTAAGTCCCTATTAGAGTTATAGTATATACACGAATATATTTCCCCCTTGTGTCTGCTGTACGCTTGTTACGGTACTCATAGGTAAAAATCGATTGCGTTTTCCAAGGCAATAAGTATTCCACTTCCCTGATTGTATAACCTTACTCGTTGTCAAGGTCTGTGAATACATTAAGTATAATGTGGTGAAGCACTGCCACCTGATATGTATCAATCAAAGCCAAATTGGAAGACCAATACGTAACTGTTAGCAGGCCAGGGCTAGGGCGCAATCGATTGCCCTGTGATTCTGTTAATAGACAGCAGTTTTTACCCTATCAGTATATAATATCGTATGCAGCGATTAGGTGTTTGTGTGTTTTATTATATGCAGTATAGTTTTTTATTTATCTATGATACATGAGAGGCCTTCTTTTGTTTATGGCAAATTATCTAAGACTATTAAAGTTTACTATTATGACAATTTAAGAAAAAATCGAAACTATTACTTATTCAATATTACTGTTCTATAAATTATTACCTTGATGAATTTCGGTTTTAAATAATTTTATAATTTATGGCATAATTGCTTCCAGTTGAATAGTTCGATAACATTTGATTTTGCTCAATTTTGCTGACATTATTTCTGAATAACTGCTTACAATTTCTTGATTTTATATGTATGATAAATGTACAATCTAAACCAATTTAATGTAATATGTTATCTATTTTTTTTTTTGATAAAGTGAGACTATATAATTTGTAATATCAAATTTGTACCTTGCATATGTAATGACAAATAAATAATTTGGAATTAGATTTAAGTTACAGTTGAAAAATCCAAGAATATAACATAACCTCTTAATCTATTTCGACTATACATTGCAAAGTATCTAAAATGCATAATTTGAGTAACACACAACAAAAAACAACGCGGAAAATTCAATCATAAAAAGTATTAACTTGAATTTATATGTAGTTTAAGGTGACAGTTGACTATCACCTTACAACACATATTTGGGGATTATGTTGTGGAATTGAGAATTACATGTGTAGCGAATGAACTTTATTTTTACTACATACACAATTTGAGTAACACACAAAATATAACAAAATACACAGAAAATTTAATAATAATACATATATATGGAATAAATTTGAATTTATATGTAGTTTAAGGTGAAAGTTGACTATCACCTTAAATTACATATTTGGGGACTACGTTGCGGAATTGAAATTCAGATGTGTAGTGACTGAACTTTAATTTTAACACATTCACTGCCTACAAAATAAATAAAAAATTATAGCCGTGAGCCAAAATTTTTTAAGGCGAATTTTGATTAAGTACATATAAATGTTTGAAAATATGGATGAATGTATTTTATTATTTTTATTATTTTAACTTAAAAAATATTTTTCGTATCCGAGTGGTCGGCACATAGCACGCCTGGTGCCGAACACTCGGATCCGAGCGCTAGGAATGGCAATGGTTCTGTTCACTATTATTCACTAATCTTCTTATATATAAAAATGAATCGCAAAATGTGTTGGTAAGCTCATAACTCAACAACGCCTGGACCAATTTGGCCAATTCTTTTTTGTTAATGTTCGTTGAAGTTCAAGGAGGGTTTTTACAATGAGGAGAATTCGAATAATTATCGGAAATACCCTAAAAACAGCCCTTTTATTTTCCCATGCAAACGTTTTCTAACTAAAACGTACAGTCGAATTGAGCTTTATTGTTATTGTAGAAAGTTCATATTGCAAGCACTCACTGTTGTCTAAGCAATGAAGGTGTATTCCTAACATCAAAGAGTCAATTTGCGCTTTATTAACGCTACATATAGTTGAAATTCAATCATATCTATCAAAACAGTGTGCGTGCGTGCGTTGGAGCACAGAATACATCGTTGGAACGGGGGAGCGGAGGCTGGGGGTTCCCGGAAGAAGCTTTCTGTTCCCGGGGGCTCCCTACAAGCCTGAGGAAGGCCATCCCTGAGGTTTTTAGTGGGTAGGCCTCCCCCTTCTGAGGAGGAGAGCCCCACATAACCCCGGCTCGCCACAGCCGGGGTATGCAATTTAATGCATTTTCCTCAGGGAAACAAAAAAAAAAAAAAAAAAGAATACATCGTTGGAGGATTTAATGTCACGTTCCAAAATTGAATAGCCACAAAATGTAATAGGTCACTTAGACTTTTTTTGCGATTTGGTTGGCTATGCGACATTATCTATAAAATAATTAGGAACAAAAAACTGCCACTGTACAAATCTTTTTGACACGACGAAGTCTGTCGGGTCCGCTAGTATTATATATATTTTGTACCCCGAGTGCATTTTTGCGTACTAATATATCACAAGATTTGAACAAACGTGTGTTTTTTAATTAAATTCGAGGACCTTGATCAAAATCATTAAAGGAAACTAATCAAAACCAGTTTTTAACTTTTGTTACTTCGGTCCTAAATCTTGTAACGTATGACACACACACAGGATATACACACACTTATACATACATGATATATAGTTCAGACGTATTGTCATCATGAGAACATGTGAACATGTCTTATGACTTGTTATATTTATAAAATGGTAAATAAAAAACCTATATGCATCTGAAGAATCATTTATTTAGTAAGACAATAATAAATCTTAGAGAAGTAGGTAAGTTAATACACTCTCTGGTATATCAGGAAGGAGATCTGCATATCTTGTATGGTAGATGGCGATGTTGCACGACAGTCAATTTCGTAATTGAACTCAAACCTATAATTTCCGTCAAAATCTAGTTGGCGAGGCGCTGGCTTCGATGCTGAGGTACCAATATTTGAACCTGGCAACTTTGAAGATGTACCTGGAATATTCACTCTCGTGGGGGCGTCACTAAACATAGGTTTCAATCGCTTTATTTGAATAATAGGGCTACCATCTGGGCTCGGTAGCACAGCCGCGGCGCCGCCGCCGGTCGCCAGCGGGCGCGAAGAAGTCGCGACCGCTACGGCGACCCGGGATGGACCACGCCCCTTCCGTGGCCGGGGGGCGTCGTCGGTGGAGGAAACCGGGGGAGGTAGTGTAGCCTCCCCCGGAGAGGGCTCCCCTCTAGAAAGGGGAGCGGAGGCTAGGGGTTCCCGGAAGTGGCTTGATGTTCCCGGGGGCTCCCTACATGCCTGAGGAAGGCCATCCCCGAGGTTTTTAAAAAAAAGGGCTACCATCTGACTCACTGAACACTGATGACCTTGCAGGTTGAGCTGGTGTATCACCAGCACGTGGTCTATGGCTAATCGTCTTCAGCTTCGATCTTGAATCAAACATAATTAAATTACTACCGCTACCAGATCCTTCTGAACTTGAAGATAATTCCTCTTCATAAGCTCCTTGCGAATACACGTTTTCATCACTATATTCTTCAGAACCTTCCGAGTTATAATCATCACTTTGTCGACGCTTTCTTTAGCACTAGATGTGGAAATAATCGATTTAATTTGACTTCCGGACGACCTAGCTTTATTGTCCATGTTGGCGTCAAAATACCTTCCGATCGTGTATACAAATCACTACTACACTGTGAGGATGAAACCAATACCTGTTTTCGTAAGTTGACTATGTCCAGAGTAGCACGAAACAACACTCACTCGCCACAAACGCCGGCGGCTTACTGACTAAAGGTGGATAATATAGCGCCTAGCGCCATTCTGTAGCGCGCTGTTTCCTCGTAGCGCATAGCGCGCGCTAAGTAGTTGGACGTTACGATGCTATGACGCTATGAACGAAATTGATTGAATGACTATCGCGCGGTCGCGCCGGCACTCCGCCTAACGATGTACGATATGCAATGTAATGTAACGTGCTACGAAATGTAGCGTGTTGCAAGAATTATCGCGCCTGCTGGATGTCCACGTGCATTCTTATTCATAGCGTATTTAATAGCGCGCTAGAAATGAATAGTTTATAGTCTGTAGCGTGCTTTTGTTTTATAGCCGTTTTGAACAACTCTATTACTGACTACTATAAAAATGAACGGGACGCTGGCTCGAATCCGAGTGAGAGGCACCGCCAGTATGGGGCCGTATCACTCGGACCCGAGTGGTGAGCACTGAATGTGTTAAAAGCATTATGTTCTTGCAAAATGTATAGTGACATTTTGCAGGAAAGATAAATAGCGTTTACAAATTATTTCAGTGTGTTGTTTGTCAAATAGAAACTCCTTATACACAAGGTTTTATTTATGACTGTGCTGTTACATGATACCTATTAAAAGTACAAAAAATAACTAGCTTATATATTATATATACAAAATATTCTGATATGCATCATAATAATGGCGTATATAACATTTGCAATAACTACGTACAGTTTAACAATATAAGTGTTATCACAAGGCAATCCAATAGCTGTACTACGTACCAGGCCCGTTACATAACACCAACAAAATATTCATACACTTTTTTTGCAAAACCCTGCAATTCCATCACCAAAGACATCAAGATCGGGAATATTTTGGGATAATAAATTATAGTCGGAATAAATTCTTACCAAAGGCGACTGCAAGCCGAGATTCGTCCTGGCCATCGGAACAAAGAATAATACTGCAAATTCAAATCTTATACTTAAAAATTTGCAGTAAAACCTTCTGCATAAGGAGTTCAATGCACTTAATCCGCACGTTATTTACGTAAACTTGCACGCAAATCGTAATGATATTTGCATAATGGATATGGCCATTGACTCAGAGTTCCGGGTACCGACTAGGTCGTTACGGGGTAGAATCGATTGCAAGTTCAATATTCATCATAGCATAGGCTCATATTTTATTTGAAGTGAAAGTAAGTTGGTCAAACACCCGCTACGTGCCGTCTTGTCTAGCGAAGCTTATTTCATAATATACCGTCTTTCTCTAACCTGGCCTGAAACTGGTCACAGAATAGGCCGCACAGATATATTTCAGTTTCTTGCCTACAAAGCTTATTCTCTCAGAGGATCGTGTAACAAGGTTAGTATATACTTTTCAATGCGCATTGCATGCGTTCACTCCACGTTCATATTATTGCGTCGATCTAGATCATTTAATTAAATCGTATAGCTACAAGTTATCACTAAAATAGATTGATTGTTTCATTAATCAAAAATATTTTATACTTTTTGAATAAAAAATTTTCACACACTCAAATAATCATTTTTTGGTATGCAAAAATAACAGTAGTAGTGTCGTTCGATTGTTTTTCAGTATAATATCTTTAACATTTCAGAAGTAAATAAAAAAGTTTGTCATTTAATTAAGTCAAAAACCAGTAGTCCTTGCTTTATTGAATTTCACTAGCATGATAACTTGAAAGATATATTTTACAAAAACTGTACTGTAGCCTAGAATCAGACGAACATTCTAGTGTTCTCAGTAATCAATTACAATCAATCTAATATAGCTAGTTTAATGTTTTGAATATAATAGTAACATTAATTTTTGGATATTTTCATGAATAAAAATTATTACTTTACTTAAGGCATCATAATAGTAGACTATAGCATCATCGTCTGCTTAAAGTGAGTCGTATGACTCCTGTAAACCATTTGCACTACATTTATTATGACGCTGAAGATGCTACTACAGAGTTACATAATTTTATTATAGACAAAATTATTGTTATAATAAGGATATTCACTAAGCAACGTAAGGCTTTACAGAATGTTTTGCTGCGCTTCTGTGTTAAATAGGTAATTTATAAAGTCATCCGAATATATATTGTCAACATAATATAATTTAAGAAAACGCTTAATTAAGTAAACTAAAACTTTTATTTTAATTAGCTTTTATGTAAAATTGGACTCTCTTTGTTTTCTATTTTTAGTAATTTCTATAGATAAATTTATTTCTAATTACTGTATGGGTCAAAATTGTGTATTCCCATATAAATAGAAATATTCAAAACTTCACTTAAATATAATAAATAACCTCTTGTCATCTTCTTATTTAGGGGGATACTTCGAAACTTTGCTACGTTCTGAATAGTTGCTCTATGTCACGTAGTATTCGAGCGTAGGGGATTTCAGCCCCCTATCCAGTACGGTAAAGCGCGCCACCGACGCGACACGCCGCGCCCGCCCACCGTAGATGAACGAAAAAATGTAGCCGGAACCGCGTAGCCAATCACGCGACGTTACGCACGCGATGTGTCTAGTTAAAAAAAACGTGCAATATTTCAGTGACGGGATCGTTTCTTTTAAAAGTTTTCTTTTATTTCGGTGTACGTGTGGCCTGTGAGTTAACTGGGATTCTTGACCGTTAGTGTGTAATTACAGGTGAGTCAGGCATTTAACTGTTTTGTGCTTTTGCAACGCTGTTAATATTTGAACGCCCTGCTTTCTGGTTGCAGGAGGCCGAAGAGCTATTATATGAATATTTAACTGGGACGTCTTTTGTATTTCAATTTACTTCGCAACGTTTTTATGGATCCCAACAGTTTTAAAAATAAATGTTGCACTTTATATTCGACTTTATAATATAATAACATACTGTATTAAAGTTCTGAGTATTATGACGAGTGAACTTAGTTATAAAAATAGTCGAATTGAGGTTGTATAATAACAACTACCACACCACTTCTATAATAATCACGAAATAAACGCTTTTACATATAATATAAAAGTGCATCTTAAGGCTGCAAGATTACGATTCAGAATAGATTATGCAATCAATTTTACATTTATACCGAATTACGTAATAATTATTTAATAATAATTTATATATTAAGCAATACTAAAGCAAAGATGATAATCACCTAAATTTATAGTATTGCAGGTATAGCCTACGTAACTGGATTATTATTTATACTATTCATAGATTTATAGTGTTGGGTACTAACTCGAGACGAGATTGAATTGTATTAGGACCATCCACTAATTGGTACGCACTAAGTCCAGTACTTAAAGTAAACTTTCAATCAAAGATTAAATAGATAATTAGTGATTTGGTGTTAGTATTTATATGTAGTATGTATACGAGTAGATAGTCCTCAAAGAATCAGTGGTTCATTTATAAATAATACATTAGCGAAATTTTAATATCTTAGATCGACCGATTAGGTTTAATCAATCAATCGCAGTATTTTTTTACTATGTTCTTCAGAGCTAGGCCCTATATATAGCTTCGGCTCAGGCATGCAACTTTTGACTGGCGAGACGTGAAAATTCCGTGAAATGAAGGTCCAAAACCTTATTTAAAAAAATCAGCATATAATAAGAAATTATTTGACCAAAAAATCAAGCGAATCATTGTTTCAGTAATCATAGATAATTTATCAACGACGAATAAGAAAGTGTAGTTAAAATTATCTATATGTATTTTTTTACGACCTCCATAGTCAAGAGGTTAGTATAGCAGTTTCAAAGTGTCGCCATCTCATCATGAGGTCTCGGGTTCGAATCCCGGTGAGGGCAGATGTTTGCGTGATGAATGCGTGGTTGTTATTATATATTTCTAGGAAAAATATTGATATATGTATGTCTATCTGTTACCTTAAATCTCATAACACAAGCTTTACACAGCTTACTTTGACCTAGACTAATTGGTTTAAGTGTAAGAAATATCTATTTATTTTATTATTATACATATATATTGTTGTGGCGTAAAAAATGGCCCACCATAAATTGAACGCGGGCGTGTAGGGTCAGACACAAGTGATTCACACAAAAAAACAGCGTACCAGACATAAAAGAATCAAGGGGTTAAGTTAGGTTAGGTTAGTACTCACCAAGGCTGGAGCTCTGCCTCTTCCACCTGACTGCTTGTCACTTAGGGTCAACCCTTCACAATTTCACTAATTGCTTATTATAAAATCTATTTAATAATGCAGGTGCGGTGCGTTAAGATGCGTTGCGTTTGAGGTAACGGAAAAAAGTGGATGGGGTTTAAACCGAAGTATCTTATATATATATTGTGCGTGCACAGGAGTGCCATTCAACCACGTAAGTATCCAATTCAGAGGAGTGCTCTTAAACGGCCATAGATGGCACTAGCTACGCCCAAGAAGTTCAATGCCGGACACAATTAATTGCGGGTACCACTGAAAATATCCCCAATGTGCCCAACCATATATAGTGTAAATTTAATAATGTTTACAGTCATTTCAATCTGTCTAGCTTATAATAAGGATTGTACGGTTTATGTTAAAGGATCTAGAATAAACGTAGATAATCACATATATTTATAATAGATATACAAATATATATTCATTAAAATGTATATTTAACAGCCAAGACTGATGAACAAATATATATGTTTATCACACACACATCCGTTCCCACTGGGATGAGTTGAAACGTTGATGGCTCAGTACGAGAATAATTTTAGACTCCACTGAAGGACATAGAATATTTTTTTTAACAATACAAGTTACATACAATTATACTTAAAACATAGTACCACTTAATCCTCTAAGGTTTGTGTGTGACACATGCAGTAATAAAAATTTACATTTATTTGAGGTATTTTGGAAACAAATGACATATTATAAAACACATAATTCAATTAAACATCATCCAAAGCAATTATGACATCTTACAAAGGAAATAAAAAGTCTTTACATACAAGGTCATGATTGTGACAAGAGGTTTTACCTTCGGAAATCGTCTCCATGGTATAGGAAAACTGATAAAATACAGTCGAAACTACATATATACATACATTAATAACTATATACATACTATATATATATATATATACATACACTCACGCTTTATTCCCACGGGGGTAGGCAGAGATTACGTCTTTCCACTTGCTACGGTCTTTACATATCTCTTTCGCTTCATCTACTGGAGGAGTGGAGATACGGGACGAGGAAGACCTAGGCGAACATATTTCGAACAAATCGAAAGTGTCCTCAAAAAAGGCCAGGTCAGAACTTCAGAAGTACCCGCAATCGTCGAGCATGTATGAGGAATGTTTAGAAAGTAGATGAAGCGAAAGAGATATATATATATATATATAAAGATAGCGTTAAACTATTAAAAGATTTATCGCGGCCATCCTGCAAAAGTAGCAAAAGTAAATATCAATATCACATTGTAGTTACTTATTATATATTATTTCATTCAACTGACGTTCATCATAGATGAAATACTAACCAACTGACCTATGTTTTGTTTGGGCTACAATTATGGCTGAGTGGCCAAATGTAATGTAATAATACTCTTACTCACCAACTAAAGTTATAAAGAAAACACAAATAATACAAAACAACAAAATTACTGATTTAATTATCAACTTTAACACTTTAAATATTATTTTTTTTTATAACACTAAATTAAAAATCAAAATAACCAATTAAAATAAATAACTTTATTATATCTACTTAAAATAACAAATTTTGATGAGTTGAGTGACAAGGGCAGGTTGGTTCTGGTGCTGTTTGACCAATCTCGGCAAGGATATTTAACAACAATAGTAAAACTATTTATTATGGTAATTCTAAAGTCTAAGAAATAACATGTATTCTAATGGTAAATTCCCATCCCCCGGTGGTTAGTACTGAATACCTTCCTCTAGGCTGGGTCCAGACACTCTTCTTTTAATAGATTGCAGTTATTCTCCTTAAGGTTTATATAATTCTCTTCAAGGCTTTTGTATTTTATATATTTTCCTTACATAAATCACTTATCGGCGTAAATTGATATAGCAAGGTAATTGTTGGTGTTGCTTTACATGAATTGAGGCTTTCGTGAATTGAGGATATCTCAGCTGCTTCGGAGTATTAATGGAATATCGTATTAAGAAATACTTTCAACTATATTTGATTATGTGGACTATTAATGGTCTGTCTGCTGCAAATCACCGAAAGAGAGGTTCCGTTAATTTCGTGTGTTAAATGTTAATTTATAATTACAATATTTCACATCCGTGATGTTTTCTTATATTTAATGCCAAAGATGACTGAGAAAATATATTAACAGTTGATTGTCAAAAATATTAACAATTTATAAATAAAGATCAATGTTAAAACTTTACAGGCAGTTATTAACGTCAAACAAATATAACATTTGAACAACGCAAAGAGCTTAAAAGCTATGTAATCTAATAAGGAAAAATAATTACTCTACATCTGCTCAGAAATTGGAAAGCCTTTTCGAGAAGAACAGGCAAGAAGCTCTGAATGCAATTTCTTTTCTCTTCTTTTATTGTTGTTGTCATTAACAACATATATTAATAAAGATATGAGCTGGATTAAATAAAATTTTAAACCAGTTTTAAAATAAAAACTATATATAATGCAATTGTCTATATCATAGTGATGCTACGGTTGCTACGCCGTAGCCGGTACAGCTCTCATGTTATTTTATATACATAAATTAAAGTCGTGTTTCTTTTATTACTTGTAAAGTTAAAATTATTTATATATTATGAAAACTATGGTCCTCTATGTATCTTAGGCACCAATTTAAGTTGTTTTTCATTTTTCACAGGATAAAATAATTTTGTAATAAAATATGTAATAATAATAAAGCCTCATTTAATCCTTAATAAAATACAATTTTTCGCTTGATATTCGATTCAATAATAAAAAAATAATAAAATTACACTACAATTAAAATTTAGATCACAATTCGTCATTAAAATTTGTCACATGTATATAATAATAAAGTCAAGTTTACATTTAATTACAATAAATTAATTCCCTATTCCTATTGCATGCAAATATTATTACATTATAATTAAATTTGAATTTGGTTAGGATCATTAGATTGACATTATACATATTATAATATTTTTAAATTAAAACACTTAAAAATATACCTTTGTAATATGCAAAAATCTTTACACATATAGAAATTTGCTTACCTCAGTTTTATACACATCACAAGGGAGACATCGTTATAAAGCAACAGCATTCCCGGGCAAGCTTGAGCATTGCTTTTTGTTCTTGCAGCGAAACGAAATGAATTGTGTTGGTTGGTTATGTAACAAGTTAGTTATGCAATCACCATTTAATATGGTTATATAATAGTGAATTTGTCTAACAAAAGCGTGGACCACAGACTATGGAACGGCGACGTCAAACGGTGTCGCGGAACCATAGTTCATTATAGAGGACAGGCAAAGGAGTGCTGTCACTTGCAGCCAATTTAGTAATTATATATTTCGTTTTATTATAGTTATACTGTTATTTAATAATATATATTTATTTAATATTTATCAAATTTCATATCTATTTATTATTGGTATATGATAGTTTATCTATATTTATCAACTTATCTTGATATTCCGTACGTCACAGAGGGCTGCCATAATACCAGCGCTTTTGTGACCTATGTTACAAAAGCATACGCTGAGGCAGTGCCTTTTGACCATGCACAGGACATTTTTACTGTTATTTTGTTATTTTTATTTTTTCTCTCGTCGTGTGTAATTTTTGTATGTTTCTTCCTTTCTTGTTTATCTGTCTTGTGTGTGAGTCAATAAATGTTTTCTTTCTTTCTTTCTTTCTTTAAATTACATTCATATTATTTCTTCTATTACTCTTCTGTTCTTTTTCTTTTTATCGGTTGATTTCTCACAGCTGTATCTCTCCTAATGAAAATCGCAGCAGTCGGGGTAATTGTGGGATCATGTGTGATTCGCACTTCTTTAGTTGATAAATCATTATGAAGCTCCCATTGATTATTGCTTCTCCTGCAGAAAGCAACAAAATGACCTGGGCTATAGCCAATTATTCCCTTTAACCTGTAAATATTCTTTTTTATTTTTTTTAATATTAAATTAAACTGACCAACTATTTATATTAGCTGACCAATTATCAGCGAATGTTTCCCGATCGCGCATAGGTGGAGTTTAATTTTTTCCGCGAATGAGGTGCTAAAATTATTAATTGACCTTGAAAAACTTTAATCCTTAATAAAAAAAATTCTGATGCTGACCAATTAATGAGACCAACTGACCTTTTATGACCAATTTCTGACCTTTCAGATGGTATAATTGGTCAATAGAAATTCCGCACATGAGGTGCTAAGATCGCGGAGCTCTCATTTTGTCCCTGTTATCGAAATAAACAACCTGAAAATAATACAATACCAATTTTATAATATACGAGATATAAACGATTCCATCTATTAATAAGGAGAGGTACAGTGACTATGACAGCTCTTTATTGCCCCATCTACGTTCTGTCCGATTCTTCTGTTGTGTAAATACTTTGTGTTTCTAAATAAGCTTTCGTGAAAATCAAAAGCAAAAGGTTATTCTGCGACATAATAGAGATACTGCGAACAAAATGGGTTCTATGTGTTGTAATCACACAGTTTATTGAATTATTCATTTAGGTATTGAACCCGTTTTTGTTGACAATTTGATTTTGGTAATATTGTATAGAGAGTTCAATGGTATTGATTTGATCAATAGACTAATTATATAACGTTTTTGTATCAAATTTCATTTAAAGTGACAGATTGTACAGTTACACTGATGCATGATGAAGATGAAGATTCTCTAAAATATGGCGGAAGTTTAAGAAACAAGAGGCTCTCGATTCCACTGCTGATATGTTGACTGACCTTTGGAAATAGCGTTTTTCATTTCTGTCACTACCGCCTTCGGTCGCTTCAATTCATAAATAGTGAAGTGCAGTTATATTAGTAACATTGACTCTTCATAAAGCATCGAAATAATTGCACTATCTGGCAGTTTCAATCAAATTATAGAGATAGAAATAGATACAGCAGATATTAAAATATAGATAGAAATATACAGAGCATCATGAATGAATGAATGAATGATAACTTTATTGTAATAAAAAACAACATTCACACATGTATTATACATACTATCTAAATTACTATAGTACAAAAGGCGGCCTTATTGCCAAAGCGGCAATCTCTTCCAGGCAACCTAAAAGTAAAGGAAAGTTAACATAAAAAACTTGATTGACGGGAGATACAAATATTAAATATATATTTATAAAATGATGTAAAATACATATACTACATAAAAACTAATATACATTCATATACTACATAAAATACATGTACTAAAACACTACAAACAGTAACGGAGAATACTAATTTTCCAGCTGCAAGAAATGTGTTTTGATCGCTCGCTTGAAAGAGTCATGCGAGTTTGCACGCCTTATTATTTCTGGAAGGGAATTCCAGAGCCTGACGGCTTTGACCGTAAATGATTTGTCATAGAATATTGAAGAGTGTAGTGGGAGAACAAGAGATAGATCATTCGAGGAACGAAGGGTTCTATTTAAAGTTGAGGAGTGGAGAACGAAACGGGATTTGAGGTACTCCGGGGCATTTGGATTGGTAAGCAGAGAATGGAGAAGGGAAAGGATATGACAGTCTCTCCGACGGGTTATTGGTAGCCATTCAAGTTTGGAGCGATAATGAGAAATATGGTCGAACTTGCGTAGCCCAAAGATGAACCGTATACAGAGGTTCTGTCTCGTCTCGTTCTCTCTCTCGGCATCGTTAATCTTTCTATTAATAGAAATAGAAATATACAGAGCATTTTTATTGTTTTAGTAAAATATAGGATACAGATCTAAAGAGCGTCGTCTATAGTTTTATTAAAATAAAGAAATAGAGATATACAGAGCGTCATCTATTGTTCTATTAAAATATACAGAGCATTGTATATCGTTCTATCGGAACACAAATAGACGACCTTTAACTTGTTAATTATTTTTGTAATTATCTACTATTGCCCTTAGTAATTACGAATAAAAAACAGGTCGATTAGAATAATTGACCAATTTTATACTTACAGTCGTTGTATTCTAATTGTTAATTTAGCAATTGTCTAAATATATAGCAGACTCCGTGGCATAATGCCAGTAGAATTCTGGAAATGGGGCTCACAAAGTCTACAATTGTACTTGAATGTCTACGTAAAATCGACTAAATACAATTTTCATGTTACAGCTATTTCAATATGTGATGTTTCTGAGAAAGTTTTGACTTAATATGTGTACGGAATCGCGTACGGGTCTAGAGAACTTAGGGAGGTTTTGGTGAGTAGGCCGGTCCTGTCAGACCGGAGAGCCCCACACACGACCGCGCCTAGACAGCGCGGTGTCAGGGTGCATAAGGTGCATTACCCCTCTAAAAAAAAAGGCTCGTGCCCTTTGCTGGAGACGAATTTGAGCTGTGATCAACATTTTCAATGTGAGCGAATGATGATGATGATAGAAAATTTATATAGAATTAATATGAATTAAAAAAAACAATTTTTGAAATTGAATCATGTAAAATACTACAATATACATATATTTGCACGTATCAGAGTTTAATGAAATTGCTGAGTACCATGAATTTATATTATACTAGCTGACCCGGTGAACTTCGTACCGCCTAATTATTGGAGGCATATTTAGTAAGTCACAAACACATGATACAACAATACTTTTTTAATTTTATTGAAATTTGTTGCTTTTAGATTTTTAGGAATACTAAAGAATTATAGTATAGGTGCACAGCAAAGAGGCGTTTACATTTCAAGTGACATTTTACCATAGACAATTTTTTTTTGAGTGAATACTGTACTTAGCAGTATTTCAGTATTTCTTCAATTAAATGTTTATTTTTTTTAACATGACATGACAAAACCAGGGATCTAAATCTATTAGTCGCTAAATTTTTAAAACCAAAAAATAATAATAGGATAAAACCAATAAAACCCATTAGAAAAGGAAGGGAATATTATAAAAATGATAGGATAAATTAATTACGGGCGATTTGAGGTCGGGAAGGGGATGGGGGGGGGGTATAAGGGCAAAAAACGGTTTTTTCTCGATTTCCGGAAAAAGTAAAAGTCCTATTGAAAAAAATCAAATGGCAAAGTTGTAGGTATAAAAACATCTAAAACTTTTGCATTTACACTTTTTTCACATAACATCAAAATTTATGTGAAAAATTTCAAAAAACCAAGTTTTTGGTTTTTTTATTTTATCTTTTACAAAAAATGTTTTTTTTTTTAACGAAAATTTGGTGAAAACTTACCTTTTTATGTCCCAAATACGCTGTAATTTATTTGATTAAAAATTGATCGCCCGTAATTTATTTTTCCTTTCATTTTTATAATATTTCCTTCCTTTTCTAATGGGTTTCATCCATCGACTCTGTGTTGTCGATGGTTTCATCCTACTATTATTTTTTTTCGCTTTTTATTATTTTTAAAGGCTTATAACCTGGTCTATATGGACAAAACAATGGAACGTTCGGATACACGGGTTCTTTTTACATGAGATGACAAAACAATATAATAAAAATATTTTTGAGAGTTAGTAACACTGTAAGGTTGGCACCCATCAAATATGTCAACACATTAATTATTTTTATATTTTGAAATTTAAATACACGATGTTATAAGCAAAGTTGATATTATGTTGTCGATTCAAAAGTCTTGTATTAATGCGTTCTTCAATTCGAGTGGAACTGAGAGTACAAATACCGTCAAATGTCTGACAGAAAGTAAGTGATTAACTTTTATATGGAAAAATGAAATTGTCGTCTTACTCTATCTTACTCGCAATTTTTCCTTATTTGCTCACCGTTTAGACCTACCCTGGACTACGACAAACATTTTAAAAACCAAAATCAGCTCAATCGGCCCAGCCGTTCTCGAGTTTTAAGCAGACTAACGAACAACAATTCATTTTTATTTATATAGATGTCACAATTTGGCAACGGTCACACAATATGTATATATGTGTATATATATATATATACACATATATAGTAAATTGTGAGAGCCTCCTTGAAAATAATATTTTTTTTTGACACACTTTTTCCTGGTGATGAAAAGTTTGGAAAGCATTGTGGTTCTGGTAAGATATATTTTATTAATACTAAATCTGTCCATTGTGGGATAGAATACAGTAACGGAATGTCATAGACACATGATAAGCCGAATTTCCGGTCGGCTCTTTGGTGGAAAAGATATTATGCGAACCTTTTTAATGCATTAACCGAAAGCTTTTTGTGTTGATAGATCGAAGTAGACCCTTACACTGGCCGCTCGTTCGATTGTTTTTGCGATAAAAGGTACAAGGGTATAGTCAGAAAGCGTTCAGAAAGGGTAAGTAAGGGCTTTGTGATAGGACGATTGTATAGCAGTTAGTTTATTATATTACGCAACCAAATGTCTGAAGATTTAATCAAATAACCATGCAAAACTATTGATTGATGCGTCGTGTAAGCGGTTATCTTTTCTACACCCATTTGTGAAAAAATATCGTCAAGTGCGACTCGGACTCCTTTTCACAATAGCAAACTTTTCGTATAATAGTTTATTTACTTGTGTTACATGCGAATTTTTTGCTGACACAACCGACCTAGGCTTATAATAGAGAATTCAGTGACAGATTACTGTCACTGAATTCTCTATTATAACCCTTTTCAATTTTTAAATTCTCAAATTCTCAATTTGAACAATAATAATCAAATTTCAAATTCTCAATTTGAACAAATTGAACAATAATAAGAGCATTTCATAGTTACAATAATGAAAAGTATGTAAAACTTAATGATATAGGAAACAAATAATTTAATAGTAACATTGACATAGTGATATATATGTATGTATAATTGATATTATATAATAATAAGTGAATTTAATAATTACAGCTATAATATGTGTGTATAATTGAATTCGAATTGATTAATTTCTTATTAATAGAAAAAAAATATAATAAACCTGCAAATAACTATTTTTGTACCACATTTTTTGATCAATCATTCCGTGAATTATTCAATGTATGACCGTATGCACTCGTTTTTTATTTCATCTAATAGAATATTTATTGGAATTGATATTGACAATGAAATGCCGCGTGACAGCCGTTTTACGTGTGATTTATCATTGGTTTGGTAAATTAAATAGTTTACTGCAAACCGACTGTTGGTTTTTCTTTGTCGAATGGAATCTAATAAAAAATATGTTTCTACTGACAACACTAAATCTGTGCTTCAAAAATGTATAAAATTGTGAACAGTAGAAAATAATTACGCATATGATTCGTATTTGAATTCCAAATTCACTTCCAGTAATTTTAAAATAATATTATTATTTTCATTGTGCAGATTTTTCGTTTGATGGTCAGCTATTCTCATGAGTAAAGGCTTTTATACTTTTTTCTACTAAAACGTTACAATGCATTACAGGGGCGGGAGGGGGTCTTTCTTACAAAACGTTGCGTAACATTTCTTTTTATAAATAAAATATTAGGGAATTGAAACTCCCAAATTGGCAACACTTTTCGTTTACGCTATACGGGCAATCCCTCGATTGTATTAGTCTGGTCGTCATTTTTGATTTGTTCTCGCAAGTTGGCAAATCTTTTCGTTTATATTTCACGGGAGTCCCTACATTGTATTGTACGTCATTTAATGTTGTTTTCGTTGTCAGTATTCGTTATTGTTTATGTATACCAAGGATAAGCTGCTGGCTAGGTTCGGTTTGGTTGCACTTGGCTGCCGTAGAAGGCAGCAAGATTTAATACTTCTATATAAAATCATACACTCCCAAATTGATTCTCCGTATCTTCTATCCCAATTAAGTTTTAATACTTACCATCGTGCTCGTAAATTTAAATTATTCTCACTCCGGGTTTTCGTGAACAATATCTCTTATTATAATCCCTCAGTTAGAATGTGTCGCCAGTATAATGAGCTCGTCAGGGGTTGCGCAGACGCAGGTATCGATTGCGATATTTTTCATCATAGTTTTTATAGTTTTAAGAATTTATTGTCAAATAATTTTTTTCAATACGTTTTTCCATATTTCTGTGTCCACTCTTATTCAATCGTATCAACAAATTCGTGAAGTTAGAAGGCTCGACTAAATATATATGTGGAAGGAAACTAAAACAATATCTTCGAATGTGCGATTATGATGAGACTGAAAACCTATTTAAAATTATAAAGTAAATTCAAATATATTATTATTTCTTTATTTAAAAGTATTTCTTAAATCAAAGTTTTTTTTTTTTTTACATCATTATTATTATATTTTATGTATGTGTATGTGTATGATTATCTATGTATATGTATGTGTATATTCAATATGTAGGTATACACCTACATATTGAATATACACATACGTGTATATGTGTATTTTATTACATATATAGATAATATATTATTTTATTACTTGACATATCGAGTGTGTAATGATGTTTACGATGTTGTTTTGTATTAATTTCGTCGTATCTTGTCTGTTAATAGTATAAGTGAAGTTTTATTTTTATCGGTCAAAAATGTATACCACTGATAGGACTATCGTCATTCATTACCTTGCCGTAACACAGTTAATAACTAGTACGGAGGGTAAGTAAGCATTGTGTGTAGATGAAAATGTATATATTTTTAATGAATAAAGTAATGAATAAATAATTTAAGATAACTTGTGGTTTAATTGTAAATAATGTATGTATTTTTTTTTTCTTTTTATCTATGTTTTGTTTTGCTTTGTTTATCCTTTGATACTCGGTAATCCAATCCAATCATGAGTTTTGTTATTCCAAGATAAAGGATGTTATTCGCTGCATGTTAGCAATACAAAAAGTAGAATGTACATATCTTGGGTTTCAACCTAGCTTTTAAGGTACGATATAGATTGTTTTTATTTCTTTTTAATTGGCTGTAACCTGTTTTGTACGTATAATTAAAAATAAATAAATAGATATAAACTATAATCCGACGACCTCCATAGTCGAGTGGATAGTACACCGGTTTCAAGGTGTCGCCATCTCTGAGGTCCCGGGTTCGAGTCCCGGTGGGGGCAGATGTTTGTGTGATGAATGCGAGCATTTCCACCTTAGTCATGGTTGTTGATATATATTTCAATAAAAATTATTTATATATGTATAATATATGTATGTCTATCCGTTACCCTAGATCCCATAGCACAAGCCTTACAGAGCTTAGTTTGGGCTAGGCTAATTGGTGTAAGTGTAACAAATATAAAAAAAAAATATATATATAACTTTTATTAATATTATTATTTTCATTGTGCAGATTTTTCATTTAATGGATTTGTCTCCAGCTGATTTCTCATGAATAAATGCTTTTATACTTTTTTCTCGTAAAACGTTACGGTGCGTTACAAAAGGGAGGGGGATCAAACATCTTCAAAAATTGCGTTAAGTACGTAATACTTGAACGCTCGCATCTGTATAAATTAATTTGAGTGTATATGAAATTTAAATCGTTTTATTTTGATTCTTAACATCCTTAACACCGCTATACCGTCAAGTTGCTGAGATTATAATTACCTAATGATATAATTGATAGTTATAATGGGCACTTAAAATATATAACTACTTTTTATTTATTTATATATTATGACTCACCAACAGTTATTACAATATAATATTAACGCAAAGAAAGATACATTTATACATTTAATACAAATTTTCAAATTCATCATTTAAACACGACAAATAAAAATTAAAAGTCAAAAAAACCTTTTTTAACAACAAGCTTTTATTAAATGCGCTAAAAAGAACAAAATAAACTTTTAATACATATAAAAGCTTGTCGCGAGATTTACTTACTTATAGAATATTTTTAACGAAAAACCAAGCTTAGTAAACCCTTTCATTCGATACCCATATTGTAGGGGTGCATTATAAATAATTGGTTCGCCATCTTGGGACAGTCCGCCATATTGGATTAAGAGTGACGTCACATTATTTACCGAGGTGTTCTTTTCAAGCCCTTTTATTTGATTCCCATATTGTAGGAGTGCATTAAAAATTATTGGTCCGCCATATTGGATACGCCGCTATGTTGGATTTAGAATGACGTCACACAGTTAATCATGCATTGTCATCCGAACTAAACGTGTATACCAAATTTCAGCTCAATCGGAAACCGGGAAGTGGATCAAATTTAAGTTGCAAGATTTGATCACAGAACGACAGACAACGGGACAGGTGAAACTAAATAAAAGCTTGTAAAATAAGCTTGCCGTTCCAACGTACAGGCTTCAAAAAACTAGAGGTTCGTTCTTAGGGAAATGTGTAACTTTTTATAACACACTTCCAGAAAATATTACTGCTTTACCGTTTCATAAATTCAAAGCACATATTAAAAATACTCTAATGAAAAAAGGGTCACAAGGTTACAAGGTCAATGATTTCCTGAATGATAAAAATGCTTGGATGTAATTTTTACGATATTTTATTTTGCTGAACAATTAAACATGCTTGGATGTAAATTTTGCGATATATAATTTTAATGATTCTTTAATAAATGATATTTTTGTTTTGTACCGGACATATACATATCAGATTTGTTTAATGCGATATGACTCTTGTGACGGAAATATGTATTTGTTAGTTGCTTTAATTTGTATCGGAGGTTGGGTTCGGACTGTGTATCTGAAGCCGGCTTCCAACTGACGACTCTGTAATGATACAGGGAGAAAAAAAAATTGCCCTTGCTGGTTTTCTTGCTGGTTCTTTCCAGTACAAGGTCTCCCGCCGTAGACTTGTGAACCAATGGCGTAGCATCTTTGACATTCAAAAGTCATTGTACATTCCTACTTGAAGAATACATTTTTGATTTGATTTGATTTGTACAAGTACATCACGGAACATACATGTACATTACATTGCATGTACGTAACGGAGCAGGCTACACGCCGAAATAAGGTCCAAAGAGCGCAAACGATAACCAAGGCTCGGTAAATCTCCAGCTTGCGTACCTAATTGAATTACTCAAGCTGTCTAGATAAATCAGACGAGTGTATCCCATTTAAACAAGACGTATGTTTGATTTACCCAATTACACGCTGTTTACTTACGTATATATACTATACTAGCGGCCCGTCCCGGCTTCACACGGTAGACATTACTCTTCGCAGCGTATGCGATGAAAAACATTTTATGGCTAACTTTTTTACACCTTCAGTTGATTTTAATAAGAATTTCTAAAGGTTTCTATAGTAATCTAGTACTAAATATAGCCTATGTTACTCAGTGATAATGTAGCTTTCTAATAAAAAGAATTATTAAAACTATTTAAGTTTATTCGTTATATACAAAAATACAAATCTTTCCTCTTCATTATATTAGTGTAGATTTACTTCACCGTATAGTGATGTATGCTGATATTTTGAAAGTATCTTTATTCATACCTAATACTTAAGATGGATCTCTAAGCTGTATACAAACAAAAATTAAACTATTCCTAAGAAACAAAAAGATATAAAATTCTCAATTTTGATTGATTAACCAGCAATTTAAATCAGTAATCAACGGTTTATCAAATATGCGCGGAAATATTGCAATTAAATTCGAAAAAAGAACACGCGGACTATCGAATGTACGAACTTAAATAAGTCAAATTGATTGCCAGCACGATTTTTGAATTTCGAACGAAAACGCGCCGCTGTTTTTACATGACAATTTATTCCCGGCGTGTTGTATATAAATGTGTCTGGCAAAACAATAACCTTTTCGTTCAGTAATTACCCTATAACATGACAAATTTAACTAGTAATATTAAATAAGTTTATGACTTGTGTAATAAGCGTTTATTTTCTGTGCATTTTTTGAGATACATAGCACTATATAAGCCTAGGCGGAAATGGTCTGTCTCGTTTAATTAAAGTTCTCGCTTACGGCTCGTCCTTCAAACGCATATTCGACCTGTAATTGCCTATTTCGCAGCTTTTGTAATAATAATGTACCTGTGAAATTATCGTTTATATTTACATACAATGTTGTCATTAATTAATAAATTTTTCTTCATTAAATGTGTTTCATTCAACAGATGTTTATTTACAGCCAATATTTTTGTGAATTCATTTTATATTTAACTTAATAGGATACATTTAATTTTTCTGGTAAATTTATATTTAAATAAATGTAATAAAAATAAGAATGGATTCTAAGCCAAAACTACGTCTTGTGATCAGTTTGCTTTGATTAATAATAACATTGCTACATACTTGAAAGAAAAAGTTATCAACTTTGATTCACGAATAAAATGAATAGCAATTTTATGGATGACAACATTCATTAGCATTTACACATATGCTTGTATATAAGAGAAATCTATACGGAAATAAACCATTTTGAATATAAACGGCGGAAATCGAGTGGAAATATTTGTGAATTTGGGTCGACAATGTATTACGTAAGAGATTCGCATGGTTCACTTGTCCAAAAAAGTCCTGGCGCTTTCTTCTTATCTCAAATGCTTAAAAATGTGTTTCGAACTTCTAGCTTTGAAAAGTGTGTACTTTTCATACCTTATTTCAACCTCTTATAGCCCTTTTTTGACATTAATGTACATCCTTTCTTTGACTTTAGACTATCTGTATGCACAATTTTATCTAAATTGGTTCTGTAGTTTTGGCGTGAAAGCGTGCCAGACAGAAAGATAAAACTTCTTTCTAATATATAAAAATGAATCGCAAAATATGTTGGTAAGCTCATAACTCAACAACGCCTGGACCAATTTGGCCAATTCTTTTTTGTTAATGTTCGTTGAAGTTCAAGGAGGGTTTTTACAATGAGGAAAATTCGAATAATTATCGGAAATACCCTAAAAACAGCCCTTTTATTTTCCCATGCAAACGTTTTCTAACTAAAGCGTACAGTCGAATTGAGCTTTATTGTTATTGTATAAAGTTCATATTGCAAGCACTCACTGTTGTCTAAGCAATGAAGGTGTGTTCCTAACATCAAAGAGTCAATTTGCGCTTTATTAATGCTACATACAGTTGAAATTCAATCATATCTATCAAAACAGTGTGCGTGCGTGCGTTGGAGCACAGAATACACCGTTGGAGGATTTAATGTCACGTTCCAAAATTGAATAGCCACAAAATGTAATAGGTCATTTAGACTTTTTTTGCGATTAGGTTGGCTATGCGACATTATCTATAAAATAATTAGGAACAAAAAACTGCCACTGTACAAATCTTTTTGACAGGACGAAGTCTGTCGGGTCCGCTAGTAATGTAATATTTGTAAGGATTGTAATGATAATAATACTTGCGTTCGGAGACAGTCTTGAAAATTTTCAATAAATAAATATTTCTTACACTTACACCAATTAGCCTAGCCCAAAGTAGGCTCTATAAGGCTTCTGTTATGAGATCCAGCGTTTTTTCCCCTCTGGAGAGGAGAGACTGAGCATCCTGGATACCACTACAACCAAGTGCCACGACGATAATGTCGGACTCCTGACGAATCGAGGCGGCTCGATCCGAAAGACTTACCGACTTAATACAGCCTGAGCCGTTGGTCCTAATGACCTTATGGCTTGACGAAATACGCAAGACCGCACTTCAGGAGAGGTGCAGTCAGCGCTGTCCTATAAAAGAGAGCATATACGCTTAAAGAGGCAAGGTACACCCAAATGGCTCCGACCTATATTGAAGGGAACCAACTCGTGGCTAAGCAGAAGGCTACCGAGAAGATGATGACAAGAGATGCAATGGCTCAGACGCGCCGAAAGCAGGTCTTGAAGGTCTGCGTTAGTTGATTGCGAGAGTCGCTGAGGACATGGCGCAGTCTGCGAAGTCTTTGCAAAATTAGATTGTATATGTCTGCTGAAAGCAGTATGGAGCTGAGGCGGTATGGAGGTAGGATCCAGGGTAACTTATAAATATACATATATTTATGTATAAACAAAAATTATTAAGGTAAATACTTTTAGAAAACGTTTAAAACTTTATCTACTAAGCGCGCAGAGCGAAATGGAAAATTATAACGTAAATATATCATTCATATAGTAACTCTTAAATATTTATATTAAGTTATTAATCATTATTCATAAACAGTATTTTAAGATATGTATGTATGTTTCGTATTATATTATTTAATATTTATGTAGATATTAACTTAACGTAACCTTAAACGTATCTATTATTATTTGTATTTATATATTTTATTTTATTATTATAATATTATATTTATATTTTTGGTAAAATTGAATTACTGACATTCAGCTGTCGGAGAAGAAAAAAGATTAAGGCGCCAATAGAAAATCAGCATCAGGACTAATAAACCTGACAAATATGCTGAATTGGCTACCTGTTTTGGCACAGCAGCCGTGAGACAATTCCGCTGGCAAATTTGTAATATTTCTTTTTATTATGTTGTGTCAGAATAAACGTATTTTCTTTCTTTCTTTTCTTTCTAGGTACAAATGCTCTCATTCATCACACAAACATGCCCCCATCAAGATTCAAACCCGGGATCTCAGGATGACGACACCTTGAAACCGGTATACTATACACTCGACTACGGAAGTTAATGATCTACCAAAGATGTAACATTAAAAACAGTGTTGAAACCTGAATATAGAATAAGATGAAACTGATTGGTGAATTTATACCACGATGGTGGCAAACATGCGGCCCGCCTGATGGTGATTGAATACCGTATGAACGCCAGGGAGTCAATAGCTCCCCTTTCGAAGAACCCCATACTGTAACCCTCCGGGAAAACCTCGGCAGGGAGCCCATTCCACAATCGAAGTGACTACAACATACAACATAACATACCGCTGGATAGACTCTACTACATAGAATAATTATGACAGTGACCCAAGAAAGGATTGTTAAAATTCACCCCCTAAGTGGATTAAATAGCGATCCAAAGTTTCTATGGAGAAACGACATTTCTTGGAATATTTCATTCGAAACTTTGCGGAAGTTCTCCTATTGCGAAAATTGGCGATAAATTCCGTGTAAAATAAATTAAATAAAAGATTAATTGTATATCCTCGTTGTAACCGCTGGTCTACGAATTTGTAGGTTAGGCCTGCGATCAATTCTGCCCAGTGGCGGATCCAGGGGCGGGGGGGCTGTGGGCGTCATGACCCCCGGGTATTAGGACTTAGGTCAGTCAGGCCATTTAGTAGGTAGGTTAGCCCAGGACTTAGGTGGAGCACTAATTGAACATAATCATTTTATTTATATATTTTGTCATTTTATGTAACTCGCGTCATACCCCTCGATATACCTCTAGCTGTTATGACAAATAATTCACCACAGCTATGGAATATAAATAGGCTGCCTTATCCCATGCGTTATAGTGCTTCTTTGGATGTCTTCAAGAGAAGATGGCAATATGTACGTGTATTATATGTACACGTTATTATGTGTTAAGTTCTTCAAGTGTACAATAAAGAATAAATATTTTTAAGTACAGTGCTTACGAACATTAATAAAATACCTATTTTTTATTAATGTTCGTAAGTACTGTTATCAAAATTAAATTATGAGTTCTGGATTTGACCACGACTATGTGACCCTCTCCCTGGCGCCAAAGCTGGATCTGCCCTTGATTCTGCCATGTGCCAATGTGTTTTTCGTTTTTACCAAATTACATATGTATACGAGTCACTAGTAGTTTTATTTTGGATACGAAAGGCGTTAAGGGGATACTAAAATATTTATTTCATATAATCTCGTTGACTTTGATAATAAATGGAAATTATATGAATTGTAACACTTTTTTTTCACTGATTTTAAGTACTATTAAAGACACTTTTTTTATTCATATTGATTAAAATCACTTTTACAATTGTATCTTGCATTGGTTATGTTTTCGTCGAATTGTTACTTTGACATTGACAGTTCTATAGTGTGGACCGCTTATCATGATCCTAACACCATTATCTAGGCAATCAAATCTAGCCAAGCGTCGTCTACAAAGATAGGTTCTTTATCAATAATACTGAAACATCACTCCGGAATTCATAGATTAAAAACAGTGTCGTAGATTAATAACTGCCCACAGATTATATACCAGCAACAAATTATTTGCACTGCCGGTTACAAAAATATCATTTAGGATTAAACTTAAATTTAGGAAGATCAATTCTTCCTTTCCTTTATTTGTGGCGGATCGACATAGTTTCCACATCATCCTAGTTCCATTGAATAACAAACATCACATACTATACATTCTAGTCTGGGATGCACGTGGGTGAATGTCTTTGCCTCATCGGTGGTAAGCAATCTGTAATGGTATACTAATCTGTGACTTGGAGATCTGAAATCTGGGAATTGGGAATCGATCTATTGTAAAAATCTCACGCATATTTCGGGATATAAAAACGTATAAAAGTTACGGAAAGTGGTGTCAGGATCACAAATTCTTCAGGATCGATTTCAGGAGTATTCTACTTAACAAAATTATCCATATCTGTTGGAACATAATTAAATTGAGTTGCCACCGGCACTTAAGGAAAAAATAATAAACTAAAATATATACATATTGAACGCCCGATAAAAAGGTCAGTAATTGTGGCATTTATCTCTTTAATTTCAATTGTAAAGCTCTAGTACTGGTGTTCCCAATAGTAGTGATTTTCACAAATAATTATCGATATTTGTTTTGAGCGGGTAGGCTTAGCCACCCATACAAAATCATGCTGAAATTAGTTGCTCAGCTGCTAATCTCATGTATTTGAGGTAATTGGTGTTTGTATTTAATCATAAATGTAAATTCTTGTTCTTTTAAGATGTAAATGTACCATAATTTGATGAATGTTCAATAGATCATGTTTGATATTTTTTCTTTGTAACCTAGTTGTCAGATTTAATTGTATGAAGAACAATAATGTATATGGGTTCCTTCTG
The DNA here is from genome assembly GCA_036419045.1 of Scirpophaga incertulas. Lineage (NCBI taxonomy): Eukaryota > Metazoa > Arthropoda > Insecta > Lepidoptera > Crambidae > Scirpophaga > Scirpophaga incertulas. Next base: position 20,969,501 of record CM071642.1, read on the forward strand.
AACCGCATAGGCCACCCACATTGAGTCCATGACTATGATAATGTAGCTTTTTTATGATATGTAACAGGGCAAAAAGGTACCGGGAGGTAGTTATACCCGAAAGGCCCGGCCCTACAAATTTATTTGAAAAAAAATATATAAAATACTTCATTGAAGAAAATTATAAAACTTAAGAAGAATAACTGCAATATATTAAAAGAAGAGTTAAAATAGAGTGTCTGGACCCAGTCTCAAGGAAGGTATTCAGTACTAACCACCGGGGGATGGGGATCTAGCATTAGAATACATGTTATTTTTATAGATTTTTAGAATTACCATTTAATTAAATAGTTTATTTCAATACCCTGATCAACCATTGTTGCTAAATATCCTTGCCGAGATTGATCAAACAGCACCAGAACCAACCTGCCCTTGTGATTAATAATTCAAATTTGTTATTTTAAGTACATAATAAAGAGTACACTTATTTCTAATTGAGTATTATTTTATTTTTATTTAATTGTTAAAAAACTTAAATATAAATTGTTAATAAACTTAAATTAATAAATCAGTAACTTTGTTATTTTGTATTATTTGTGTTTTCTTTATAACTCTAGTTGGTGAGTAGGAGAAATATTAGATTACAGAATCCGGAGACTCGGTCTCCGCGATCGATTTCAGCAAGTACCAATATGTTATATGAACTTCTTATTTCATATGTATGTACATTTATCTGACGCTCATCGTGAGGCAACCTGCATACAATACCATCTTTACCATAAGGGCACACGGGGCCCGTGCCCAGGGCCCACATTATCAGGGGGGCTCCGAAAGACCTTTTTACTTTTTTTTTTGTTCCCCCTGAGGAAAATGCATTAAGTTGCGTACCCCGGCTGTGGCAGCCGGCGGTCATGTGGGGGCTCTCCTCCGCTGAAGGGGGAGGCCTACCCACTAAAAACGTCAGGGATGGCCTTCCTCAGGCATGTAGGAAGCCCTCGGGAACACCAAGCTACTTCCGGGACCCCCCAGACTCCGCTCCCCCGCTGATACAGGGGAGCCCTCCTAGGGAGAGACTACAATACCTCCCCCGATCTCCACCACCGACGACGCCCCCCGGTCACGGAAGGGGCGTGGTCCCTGCCTGGTCGCCGTATCCGCGGGCGCGATTTCCTCGCGCCCGCCGGCGACCCGCGGCGGCGCCGCCTCCTTCGAGCAGGATCGGCCATCTCCCGACCCTGCTCGGCGGCCTCCTTCTGGAGCATCACTGCTTCATAGAAAGAGGCCACAGCCCTCCAACCTCCCTCGTCGGCCAGCATTGCCGCAATCAATGCCGGCGGAGACAGATCTCGCCCGATCTTTGCGACCAAGACTCGGCGCTCGGAGGCCCACGCGGCACTCCGCCACTGTGTGCTGGGCCGAGTCGAGGTCGGATGCGCAGTGGTGGCAAAGTGTCGATCCCTCGCGTCCTATTCGACACAGATACTCACCGAAGCAGCCGTGCCCGGTGAGTATCTGAGTCAATCGGTAGGTGACCTCCTCCTTCCCGTGGAGCCAAGCTTCGAGGTGCGGGAGTACGGCACTGACGGCCCGCTGGTGCGCGCAGATCCGTAATTCAAGCTGCGCACGCCAGGGCTCCGAAAGACCTACAATTTCCCTCACACATTTTTTTTATTACTTTAGCTTAAGTCACGCGTCTTTATACGACACGGTCCTTTATAAGGCGTGCGCGGGGATACAGATCCAACGCGTAGAGGCCATTTAAGCGAAATTTAATGAAAGCGTGCATGAAGTGTACCAACTGGGTCTAATCTCTATCTGCACCATGAAAAATGCAGCCAAAAACTATACCCAGTTAGATGCACAGTAACTATTGTCATTAGTGCTCAAAGAGTTTGTGGCCTAACGATTTAGGTGGTAATGAAAATCAGGCTATGGAAGAGACTCCGGTCACTTGCCTTCTCAAAGCCTCCTAATTAATTTAAATATGGCAGGTGGTGACTCGCCGCTCACTAAATTGGCCGCCCAAAAAGCAGACCAATATTGGTGCGAAGAGAGCAACATTGATGTGAACGGCTAAGTGTGTAGAGAGGTGTGTCTGCGACAGCGATCGAGACGCCGTCGGCGTTATGACATTATTACACTTCCACGCAAGACAGAGGCGGATGGCATACGTCCCCCTGAAGCACATACTCTCTGTGACGCAACTCACCGACAGCTCGCCACAAGCTGCCCTGAGGGAGACTGACTGCACTGATGGGGCATTTATGGCAGTTAAGGGGCATTAAATGCCCCACCAGCGGGCGATGGGGTCGTCACTTCCCTACATCTTATTATTTTTATTGTTAAGTTTAGTCAGTACTCGGCGTATGTGTTTGCTTTGTCTTTTTATTCCTTTTTTTTTATTTTTTGTTTTTTAAGTTTATTGGTGTTCCTTTGTAATACGGTCCATATTATGCTTGTAACTTTCTTGTTGTGTTGTTTTCGTGTCTGATGTCACTACTGTGGCAAGCAGATTATCAGTGCAGCTGGCCATGCCTGCTGCTTATACTGAGCTTGCCACAGTGATGGTATCATGCAGCGGTACATATCATTGTTGTATTATGTTGTTTTGTTTGTTGTTCGTATCGTTGAGTGGTCCATCAATAAATGTATTTCTATTTCTATTCTTAAAACATTTTTGTCGGACAGATTAGACATTATTATTTTTTCGCTATTTAATATTTATAAGGTATTTACGTGGCATATACTACGCCATTATCTCAACGAAGACAAGCGGTCCAAGAAGGCTCATTTCTATCTGGAAGCTGAGGCCGACAGACGCATATGGATTTGTATTTCGGGATTCCAATAACTGAAGCGCTAGTGTCGAATTTGCTTAATCAGTAACGTTATTTTAGTGCAGTGATCGCGGGTTTGCATAACTTATTTAGCGAGCATAACAAACTTATTTTAAAAATATTAGTATTGTTTTCAAAAGGGCTTCCAATTCTTGTGTGCCTAAGGGTCCAGCTTAGTTTAAGACGGCGGTGCCTGCATACACCTGCAAAGAAATTTAAAAGTGCATGTAGTTAACCAATCCGCACGAAGCCAGCGTGGCTGACTAACGGCCGTTTTCAATAACCTATCTAAGATCAAAGATAAATTGCTATCTCCGATTAGCAGTAAGCTATTATCTATCTGTAGTCTGCGTTTCACAATCAAAGATACGATCTATCTATCTTTGTCTAACTAAGGATAGCTTTATGCCCTCTCGTCTATCCAAGCGCTGTAGAACGTTTTGTTCGTTGCTAACCATAAAGCTTTAGTACGTTTAAAACATATGTACAATTTATTGATGTATTTTATATTTAAATATTATGTTGTAAAAAGTGCATACAATGTTACTATAATTGAAAAAAAAATCTTAGATCGTCATTTTCACTTTATTTGCTGGTGTTCTTTATAAAAATCATAGAACGAAACGTTTATAAATGACAAGTGATGTCATTCGAACATTACTGACAGATAATTGGTTGCCGCCAATTTGTGTGTATTACATGTTTTTGATATAAAATATAAGCAAAAGTGGAAAAAATGAGTTCTGTAAGTATCTGGATTTACGATACTTTTGTAATTCGTTCAAGGTTATAATAGACTGCTTTTCTTTCAGTTAACGAAAGCAGCACCTATGACTAAAGATGGGACAATGCATCTAGTACAACTCATTGCAGCGATTCGAAATCGGTATCACTGTCACTGTCTTCATCACACTCTATTATCATATTCATTAATTCCATATCACTATCATCACTACTGTAGTTCTCCATTATGTAATTTAAGTTATAATGTTATTATAGTTAATTTTTTCGAAGCCTATCTGTGTTTTAATCCACCGATATTGACAGATAGCCAAATGTCGTCACTAGAGATAGCTCCGCCTATCGGAGAGTAAGTTGAAACTTTTTTGAAATGCAGTTACGTCAGATTTGTATGAGCGTCCCTATCTCTAGTAAGCTATCCGTCCTCCCGACGATGGATAGGTAACTTCGGTACGCGATGCTAGCCATCAGTAGGTTATAGATTTTACTATCTTTAGTAGCAAAAACAAAGGATAGATAGGTTATTGAAAACGGCCGTAAGAGTCTCACAAGCCCTAATTGTCTCACACAGTGTAGACTCTTAACCCACGGTGAGAACGTATACGAGGTGTGATGAATGATGATTAGAGATCGGATAATCGGATGCATATTTACCTAAAGTTAGTTTAAGACAAAGTATGGAAACGGCTTTTTATTGTTTTGTTAAATAATAATCCCGGGATTGCGGAATTGGATAGCCGGATGTTTATTTATTTACCTAATTTAGTTTTTGACAAAGTATTGAACTGTCTTTTTATTTTATTTCCATAAATAAAAATCCCGTCTCACTCACACTCATTAAATCGGAAGTTAACTCAGAGTGAGATACTAGACCATACTTACGCCCGGGCACCATTTCTGTTTTTTTATTCAATTGATTATTGTTTTAGTCAAACTAGCTCACTACTTTCGTATAACACTCTTCATGTAATAAATCGTACATTCATAAATCGCACGGGGAACTGAAACTAAACTTCAGGTAAATACGTATGCATAGTTGTATAAATGAACCCGGAGTCTCGGTCTTTTGAAAATAAATACCACGTGCTAATTTAGTAATTTTCAAACAATATCACTACGTTAAATTTGCAGTCCCGTATTTTCCCGGGATTTTTATTTAACAAAATGTATTTTAAAAAGCCGCTTCCATAATTTGTGAGCCAAAAATTAACTTTAGGTAAATATGCGTCCGATTATCCGATCTCTAATGATGATTGAATGAAGTTTTGATCACATACATAAAATAGCTATTAATATTAATATAAAACATTATTCGTTTATTAATTTATTTATTCATGAAGCAAACTTAGCATATACACGTTTGTTTATAATACTCAATTAAAAACATATTATAGCTAATAAAAAAGTGTATCACAATAACGTTTGAAGGTAACGTTAATTGCGTTATATTACTGCTATGATAAAAATACATTGAAATGTATTTATGAATATGGAATTACGAAAAAAAAAACAGACGTAATAATACTAAAAATGTGAAAAAATTTGGATTTAAATAAAATGGTGAATCTTTCCTGTTCTGCTTTTATACTTTCGTTTACGGCAGTTTATCCAGTTTGCCGTTCAGCGATCTTGCCCTTTAGCGATTGAAGCAATCTTTGATAGAAACACAAATTAAATTCTTAAGGGAAACATCTTTGTTGAAAGATTCCTACATTGGCTTTAAGAGATTTTTTTATCGGATTTATTACTATTTAAGAGTTTTATATGCGATTTATTAATGTCTAAGAGTTTTATATCCGATTTATTAATGTTTAAGATTTTAATATTCAATTTATTAATGTTTACGAAGATATTATTTAATGCTTTAGTAAACTTCCATATTAAATACTAGCTTTTGCCCACGGCTATATATACGCGGAAGTTGGTTTATGGCGCGAAGGTTTTATCTCGCTTCGCGTGGGACTATCCGTTTTTCCGAGATAAAAAATACCGCAAAACCTTGCTCAAGAATCACTCTATCTACTGATGAAAACCGCATGAAAATCGGTCCAGTAGTTTCGGAGCCTATTCATTACAAACAAATCTTTCCTCTTTATAATATTAGTATACTCGTAGATGGATATGTTCATTTTTATATTGCTTAATGGACATTATTATCCCTAGCAATATTATAAATGCGAATATACAAACTACTAAATGGATATTATATTATATTGTATTATAATGGATATAGCACTACGGTTACGGTACAAAATGCTAGTCGAAGGCTAATTTATAAATAACTACGTTAAGCCAAAGTTTTTAAATATTCGGCCTAGATAAGGTAAGGAAGGAAGCAATGAAAACACACAACCAAAAGCCACAATCATGACATTCGCTTTCATTTCGTTAGAACGAAATATACGTTAGTTATTTTTTTATTGAATAAGGCAGCAAACGAGCAAACGGATCACCTGATGGTAAGCGATAACCGCCGCCTATAGACCAGAGGAGTCACAGATGCGTTGCCGTTGAAATGGGAATAAAAACGCACTGCGGTGGACTGCCAAGCGTTTATTATTATGATTATTATTCCGCTATAAGGAATCATTTCCTTACATTGCCTTAAGATATCGAAACGATTACGGTAACGAATCAAATGTTACTTTGTCTAGGATTGTTAACTGGTACAAAAGTAAAATCGGTTTGAGTGTCCTAAAAAGATTTTTTTTTCTTTTCCCTCCAAAATGTTTAGTCTATATGATTCTGAAATAATTTAGCGCTCTTGCTTGATATCGATGGTTCAAATGACCGGGCATTAGAGTGTCCATTCATTATAAACTCCTCACTCCGAGCCGCCAACTTCCGAAGTTGAAATCCGAACTTTTAATTATTCAAAACAGCCCAAGCCCTCCCTTTGATCGACACTTTGAATACGCAATCGCATTTAAATGTACAATAAATTGTTCCTCTTGGGAACAATTTATTGTATTATACTTTTTTATTGTAATGGGATTTCAGATTTCAGCTGCGAATTTATAAGTTTAAAATTTTACTTCATTACGCAATAGTCCAATAAACCATATTTTCTATTAGAATAGCTACTGATTTCTTTCTAAACTATATTCTCTCTCTGAAAGAAATAAAAATCTTTTATTGGAACATCATTTGAAAACACAGAGCAAAGATTACAGGTACCACATATTAAGAGTAAATTGCATTTCGCTATGTGATGTCAAAACTGCGTTCAGCTCAGTATAAGCAGCTTTAGCATTCTACTGAACGCAGAGGTGACATCAGCTGTAGAATACAAACAAATAAAACAAAAAGAAGAAAAAAATGTGGACTATAATCTATACAGTCACAGATAAGATATAGTGTATCATATATATCGTATATGTACATAACTTAGATTCGGAACACGTCTCAGACATGACATGTACATAATCAGAACCTTTATTGCAAATAGCAACACCTGCCTACACGCCACATACAAAGATGAAGAAGAATCATAACCTACTATAGTTTTTCATTACTCGTGCTTTAACCTAAAAAATACTTAATTTTGGTCTCCCTCAGTCAGTCTCCCGCCGTAGACATGTGAATCAATGGCATAGCATCTTTGACGTGAAAAAGTAATTGCAAAAATTTCATTAGAAGTAGGTATATATTTTTGATTTGATTTGACATTGCAATACATGGCCAGTTCGCGGGTAGTTTACTCCCAGAGTTAACTGAGTGAGCGATCTTTGAGGTTCAATTTATCGTCAACGCCGCTTAGATAAATGGAGTATTGAGCTGCCGTAAATAGATTACGGCCGTCCGGAATCGGTAATAGAGATGTGTCAACTAGAAAAATATATTAATTATATTTCCCTAGAGTTGAAATTTACGTAACAAGAATTTGTTACTTCTCTTCACTCTCGCGCTATTATGCGACTAAATGAAAATTTTTGAAGAGACCTAAACTAAAGCCGCTTACGGCTATATTCAGCTCTATTTTTGAGCCCATTTCTGGTAGGCACAGGGACTGAAGGTTCTGCACTTTTCTTGATAACGGACCTGCTACTGTTCCGGCCTATTAGAATCGAACTAAAGAGAGAATCGATGCAAATTTTGCGTACGCCTGCTGGGTAGACGCTCAAAATTGCCGTGTCGTAGGGGGTGAGAACCGATCCGGTATATGACTGTTCGGACATATGTTTGTCGAGGTTGATGTTGGGATCTTCGCGCTCGTCGACGAGCTCGGTGAGAGGGTGAAATATGCGGATGTGTGGTGTGTGGGGCGACGCGGTAAGCCAGCGGGAGGGATTGGTTTGCGCGGCTGATGGGGACGGGTGGGTCAGTTATTATTTTCCCCGGACGACGATATTTGATGAGGTGGATTTGGGCGAATAGAGGCGCTTTTTTTTTTGTTCCCCTGAGGAAAATGCATTAAATTGCATACCCCGGCTGTGTGGCGAGCCGGCGGTTATGTGGGGCTCTCCTTCCCAGAAGGGGGAGGCCTACCCACTAAAGATCTCAGGGATGGCCTTTCTCAGGCATGTAGGGAGCCCCGGGAACTACCAAGCTACTTCCGGAAACCCCCAGCCTCCGCTCCCCCGTCGATACAGGGGAGCCCTCCTCGGGGGTGGCTACGCTACCTCCCCCGGTCTCCTCCACCGACGACGCCCCCCAGCTACGGAAGGGGCGTGGTCCATCCCGGGTCGCCGTAGCGGTCGCGACTTCCTCGCGTCCGCCGGCGACCCGCGGCGGCTGTACTACCGAGCTCGGCGTCGCCTCCTTCGAGCGGGATCGACTATCTCCCGACCCCGCTCGGCGGCCTCCTTCTGGAGCATCACTGCTTCACAGAAGGCGGCCACAGCCCTCCAACCTCCCTCGTCCGCCAGCATTGCCGCAATCAATGCTGGCGGAGACAGATCTCGCCCGATCTCTGCGACCAAGCTCGGCGCTCGGAGGCCCACGCGGGACACTCCGCCAGCGTGTGCTGGACCGAGTCGAGGTCGGATGCGCAGTGGTGGCAATGTGTCGATCCCTCCCGTCCTATTCGACACAGATACTCACCGAAGCAACCGTGCCCGGTGAGTATCTGAGTCAATCGGTAGGTGGAATAGAAGCGCTAGCAAAATAGAGTGTTGCTAGCTCATTTACATGGGACCCGATAGAGGGAAGTCTTTGTCGTAATGCGCTAAATGAAGCTACACCGATTGTCCCAATTTAAACGAGTCAGTCCGCTGGTCTACCTCTTGTTTGTAATACTATTAGAGTATCATTTGCAATAGAAATATAAATTCCGTATATCCCGATATGTGGGAGAGCCATGCTTCGGCACGAATTGGGCCGGCTCGACCGGAGTGATACCACGGCCTCACAGAAAACCGGCGTAAAATAACGCTTGCGCTATGTTTCGTCGAGTGAGTGAGGGTACCGGAGGCCCAACCCCTCCTTCCCCCCTTATTCCCAGGCTAGCAACGCATCTGTGACTCTGGTGTTGCAGGTGTACATGGGCAACGGTTATCTTACCATCAGGTGAACCGTTTGCTCGTTCGCCGCCCTATAGTATAAAAAAAAAGAAAAAAAAAACTATAGCAAGTATACTGATCCACAGTAGAACTACAAGTTATAACATTTATAATAAAGTGAAATGGCTGATTTTCGTAGGATTTTGCATTTAATCCCATTGAGCACTATAAAGCGATTGTGACAGAAAAGCTTTACATAAAAAGCCACCACTGGAAAAAAGTACCTATGCCTCATTCGTAAATAGGCATCTCTGCGGCCAAGATGTCAGTTGTACGCCTGTCGGAGCTTCTCCGACTGTGATCTGAATGCCAATAGGAAAACAGATTTGTATGCAAATCGAACGCTATCGTTCCAGATTCGTAAGACATGAATTTCTGATTTATTGCAAAATCAAATCTTTGTTGCACTTTTCTTATGATTGAATCAAATCAAAAATCTAAATTAACTATTCAAATATGGTTTTATAGAAAGCTCTTTTGAATCGTTCGATTTTTTTTTCTGTCGTACCACTGTGTACGTATAGCAGATTACCGGTGGCGCCACCTACCGACGAGAGTAAAAAACTCTTCTTGTGCCTCGCTATAGGGTATCAACAAAATTGCCAATTATTTTGTTATTTGTAAGTTTATAGATATAGTTTCTATATTAAATAATATTACATTTGATGTGAGAAAGCTAGAAATGTATTCGTTTCATTAGAATTATGTAAAAAAATTGTACATTTTTTAAAAAACATAATTAATAAAAAATTAAAGTGAAATTTCTATATTGACATACGTTCATGAGATAGAAATTGCTCAACTTTGATACATAACATAGCCATATTCAGTTGTAGCCATCTATCCTATTCAGTATTTATTTGCAAGGACGTTTTGTTGGTGTTTTGGTATTTACTGCGAACCAACAAGCAAAATATAATTATAATATAACAATTTAGGTCAATTTTTCGGTCCGAACCCCAACTTCCCACAATCATAGCTTTAGAAATATTTTTGGTAATAATATCTATAATAAAAAAAACCTGGTCAAGTGTGAGTCGGGTACGTCTGTATAAATTTGTCGACATGTAAATTGTTCATTACTATTTTTTACTTCATTAATTCATTAATTCATTACTAGAATTAAATCTCAAAGATTTTTCCCGTTTTTCCCAATTATGTTGAAATTTTTTTTTAAATAACTGATAATTTACGGTTTTCGGAGTTTTTCCTTTACTTGTGCTACATGACGTTGCTTCTTGCCAAATTTTATGATTCTAGGTCAACAGAAAGTACTATATAGGTTTTGATTTCCTTACAAATGTCTAATATGCAATATAAATGGAACATAAACGGCCATATCTTTTTATTCCGTTGATTTAGAAATTAGATTATTTCACTGTTTTGAGAGATAGGAGACCTGAGTATGTCATATTAATATCAGCTTGATATCTCGACGCGTTTCTGAGGACAAGGGTCTTGACTGACGAACGGACGGACGGACGGACGGACAACAAAGTGATCCTATAAGGTTCCGTTTTTACCTTTGCAGGTACGGAACATTAAAAACACAAAAAGATGTACCATGGCAAATTACGTGCGAGATTATCGTTTGAAATATTATTGAATTGTGCAATTAATTTAAGCGCGATGAAAATTTTAGGAATTTATTTACCCCAATTTCAATTTATATAGTGGAATCTCGTTTGATCGTAGTCAATAAGATTTCAGCGTCCTGTTTAATTTCGTGCCTGTTCAATGCTGACGTGCTTCCAAACATCACTCCGTGCAATGACACCACAAAAAGCACATCGCAATATATACACTTTTCTACAGACCTATCCAAGTATCTACAACTTTGATCTTTATCACCATGGTAGAAGGTCTCATTTAGCGCTGTCATTTATGTGACATCAAAAGTCACACTCGTCAACGGAAGTCCATTAGTGCTGAGGTCGGAAAGTACAGTCGCTTAAAGCAATTAAGTGCAACCATTTGCAGTTGTTCTTAATTTGACAATGACTCTGAAACTATATCTATTATGTTGGTACCGACGAGACTTAGAACAAAGGTTTACTGCAAAGTGTTAAGTAAAACAGAAAGAATGAGTTTGTTTTCTAATTAATCTGTCAAACGGAATTTATGTGGAAACGAATGTAAATCTGCACACGCATATCGACTAGCCATCGACAGATAGATGCGTAAGCATTCCACCTCGTCATATTCACTGCTCATCCCCCACCGAGGGACACGAGCCTATCTCAACTGTGGTCCAGTTCGAATTAGTTAACTACATACCTTCGAAATTCTTCGCAGGTGTATGCAGGATGTATGTATGTTTTGCTTCACAGAAGTGTCAGATAAAAGTACACATGAAATTCGAAAAACTAAAAACACTTTGGTAAATTGCAAGTTTGACCTATATTCCCCTGAATCATTTTGGAGGGCTGTGACCTCCTTCTGTGAAGCAGTGATGCTCCAGAAGGAGCTGGCGTCGGGCTCGTTAGCACGGCTGCGGCGCCTCGATAGAGGAGATCGGGGGAGGTATTGAAGCGGGGAGCAGGGGAGCGGAGGCTAGGGGTTCCCGGAAGTCGTCATCGTTCCCGGGAGCTTCCTACATGCCTGAAGAAGGCCATCGCTGAGGTTATTAGTGGGTAGGCCTCCCCTTCTGGGGAGGAGAGCCCCACATAACCGCCGGTATTCCGCAGCCGGGGTATGCAATCCAATGTATCTTCCTCAGCGGAACAAAAAGAAAGTGGTCCCCGGAATCTTATGATTCGTGGATCAGTGACAGCGCCATCGAAAACCCCCTCGTTAAAAAAATACATATATAATATCAATATGACTATTTATAATGCCGTTACAATGTTCTTATATTACTCGTTATCATTAACAATGCTCTTATAAGCGAATGTGAACCTAAGACTGCATAAAATGTCCTCCTTTCCTTTCGAATTCATGATCCTGAAATTAAGAGTCTCATGCTCCATCGACTAACCTAACGGTGTTCCTGTTACAATGCAAGAATTAACTTCGTAAAGAAATGTAAGAATCATCTTCGTAAAGCAAAGTACGAATTATCTTCGTAAAGCAGCAATGAAACTGCACTTTGTGCCAGTATCAATTGGAAGTATAGCAATTGTGATACATAATCAGCATGCTGGCCAATGAACATAAAAGACGAATGAGGTTCAAAGTCAAGTCACCAGCGATGATTAATTATATACATCGTTTAGTTAGTTTTAATATAAATTTTTTGCGTGTTTATTTAGTCCTGATGTGTATACATTCTGTTCTGTTCTGTTCTGTTCTGTCCTGTTCTGTTCTTTTCTGTTCTGTTCTGTTATGGTCTCGACCAGGATGCTGATCGTCTATATATGTGTTACGTTGATTGTAATCTGATGTAGATACCTAATAACATAAAATGAAGAGTTCTATGCACCGAGTTCTTTTGCGTGATCGAATTAGAAATGATCAAATCCGCAGAACTCAGGTGACCAATAGTATTTGCCGTCCTTCAACGCACGTATAGCTTTAAAATCAACGTTATCAGACAATGTCGGTTCAGGGTTCGAGAACCGATAATCCAGACCGGCTTTCATAAAAGGATATCGACCGCGGCTACGGGACCTATAAGTCCTTCGAGATAAATGTATACCTATATGTACACTTGAAGACGGCGCTTCGCAAGTGAGCCGCGTATTAGAAGAGAGCAAAATATAAATTTTACGACGAAAGCGCTATTTTGAATCTCAAAATTTGAGACGATTTAAGTACAGAAAAAGGGAAAAATAGTTTCGCGGGCGAATGATAATCAAAATTAAAATAACCTTTATTCAACATTAACCTTTACAAGGATATATTATATATAAAAATATAAGCATAATTGAACATAAGAATGCATATACAGGAATGCATAGAACAGTCTGAAAATAGCTCCTTGCATCGTTAAAAAATCGAGAGAAAAGAGACTTTCCTGGTATGGTCGAAGAGAGAATGATCATGTTACTAGAAAAGCTATGAACATGAAAGTGGATGTGCTTGTAAGGAGAGGAAGACCAAAGAAGAGTTCATCTCTTCTTTAGTCTTCCTCTCCTTACTGTGTGAATGATATGTTGAAGAAGGGAGTGAGTGTCGAGATAGAGAGTGATAGAGGAGAGTGGAAGAGGAACACATGTTGCGCCGACTACAAATACTCGTAAAATTATACTATACTTAATTATATATATACTTAAATTATAATACTTAATGGCATAAGAAAGAAAATGAAGCTTAAGAGACCAAAAGCCTTGTGCGTGCTTATGATTAAGGAAAACAGAAATTATTCTGTACCTGTTCCGAAATTGGGTGAGTTTTCTCAAAAAGAACAGGAGACCTATTTTTGAATTACGAATGCGATTCGAAATCACCGCTGACTAAAAGTCAGCCGTGACTTTGAGGTCAAGATTTCCTGAAACATCCAATTTTTGAAAGTCGATCGCAGAGCTACACATAGATAAAGTACACACATATGTTAAGAGTTCGGTTCCAACGCACAGAATGTTATTGCCGGCTGAACCATTATGGTCATTAATATATATATATATATTATAATTATATATATATATATATATATATATATATATATATATCTATATTATTATATATATATAGATATATATATATATATTATATATTATTATATTTATATATATAATATATATATATATATATCTATATATATATATAATAACTATATATATATATATTATATATAATATATAATATATATATATATAATATATATGCTACATTCATATATATATTAGACTGAAAAAATCAAACAAAAAACACAGATAACATTTCCACAAGTATGACTTGATACGAGTGGCGTGAGCAGCACTCGTAATGAAATCACACCTGTGACTAAGTCACATCAGTGCATATTCAAAAAATAAGAATTATTGAAAAATCGGTTGATATAGTCACATCGCGTGATTCTAAGTGCATCTGTAATTCAAAAATAGGTCTCCAGATAAGAAAATCTGGAACGTCTATTTGTTGCGTTTTCCCGAACGCCCGTTATTTGCTTATATTATTTAATTATATAATAATATTGCTTACCGGTCCGTAGTTCTGGCTTGGCTTGAAAGTGTGTTTTGTGTGTACTAATGTGCCCTACCGTATGTGGTTATAAATATATATCATATACTACAATACTTGTAGTGTATAAATAGGAGAACGCGTGGCCGACCACTTTTCCAATCCCGTCGAAACCGTAATATGCAAATATTAATCCGCCGTAAATAAACTCAATAAAAATGCCGTGAAAAAATCCGAAGTGACAGTCAAGTACCGAAAACCGTAATGTCAAAATCTTTTTTTTTATTACTTTTTAAATTTCCTTTTCCGCGGTCCGAAACTCATAAGTCCTAAACAATCCCCACCCCGAGATGAGCAACCCTCATCTCGCTAGTCTACCGGTAGACGGGACAGGGTTGCCACCGCACGGCGCATCACAGAGTCGCCGATCGAGACCTCTGCGAACCGAGGTACACCGTCAGAGCCTGGATAAAGCTTCAAAATGCGTCCTCTACGCCAACGTAGAGGAGAAAGATTTGAATCCTTAATCAGGACAAGATCCCCTACCCGTGCAGGAGCCGTTTTATCTGTCCATTTCAGCCGCTGCTGCAACATGTGCAAATACTCCGAATAAAACCGTTTATTAAAATTTTGTGACATCTGTTGCAGCATTTGAAAGCGAGAAAGTCGACTCAGTGGTACATTCTCAAAGGGATACTCAGGGAGAGCTGCAAGGGGCTGGCCGATGAGGAAATGACCCGGTGTCAAAACCTCCATATCGTTGGGATCCGAAGAGAGTGGGCATAAAGGCCGTGAATTTAAAGTTGCTTCCACTCTGTAAAAGACCGTAGTAAGTTCCTCGAACGTAAGAACCGTTTCCCCAATAACACGTCTCAAATGTGTCTTAGCCACCTTCACGACAGCCTCAAAGATGCCTCCCCAATGAGGACATCCAGGAGGATCAAACTTCCACGTAATGCCCTGAGTAGCCATTGCTTGTCCCAAGTCCGTACTATGTTTCGTTAAAAAATCATGGACCTCCTTAAGATACCTGTCAGCACCCTGATAATTTGTGCCGCAGTCCGACCGTACCAAACTCGGTAACCCCCTCCGTGAAACAAAACGTCCGAACGCCGCGATAAACGCTTCCGTACTAAGCGAAGATACTATTTCTAAATGTACTGCCTTCGTTGACAGACAAACAAATACACATAAATAAACTTTGTAAGTCTTAGAGGTCCGCAAGTGAGAAGCCCTGACAATAAAAGGACCAGCGAAATCCGTACCGACACCGTGAAAAGGTCTGGTGACACTAACCCGATCGCTAGGTAGGTCACCCATCATAGGCTGCATGGTGTTAGCCTTTAACCGATAGCAAGGTATACACTTAAATATAACCGATCGGACGCACCGTCGCGCCGATAGTATCCAAAATTCCCGCTGAAGAATAGCAAGCAGTGCCGTACAACCTGCATGCGAGTTAGTAATGTGCCGATCACTTACTATCAACTGCGTCAAGGGTCCGTCCTTGGGCAGCAAAAGGGGATGCCTAGCCGAATACGGCAGCTTCGAGTTGCGCAGCCGTCCGCCAACACGAAGTAATCCCTCGCCATCAATGAATAAGTTAAGTTTCTGTACGGCACCCTTTAACCGACCCGTCGTCCGTAACGATTTAAGCTCGTCAGAAAACCGTTCCGATTGTACCCGTCGTACCCAAAACATGAGAGCAGCACGCCGTTCGCCTGCCGTCAGAAACAAAGATGTATTTCTTACAACCGGTTTGCGAGTATTCGTTATAAACCGACGCATCCATCCCGTAACGGCCAGTAATTTATTAAGAGAGCTAAACCGCAGTAAAAGAGGGTTTGTGACGATTTCTTTCTCCACAGCCATGACACGCACACAGGGCAGCGGATCCGATCCGATTAAAACCGTAGGGGGCCATGACGACTCCGGTGCCGTCAACCAAGCAGGTCCCCACCAAAGGTTATGACTCACCAACGAGGAGGCATAACAGCCGCGAGAGGCCACGTCGGCGGGGTTCAACTCGCCGGGTACGTGCCGCCAATTCAGATTCACTGACGAGTTTTGAATTTGCGAAACCCGATTCGCAACAAATGTTTCCAGCCTATGTACCGAGGTCTGGAGCCACGCCAAAACAATTTGGCTGTCAGTCCACGCATAAACGTTGCCTATGTTAATGTGCTTCCCGAGTGTATCACAAACATGATTCAATAACCGAGTAAGTAACGCAGCTCCCGAGAGCTCCAATTTGGGTATGGTTTGGCGGTTGCGTATAGGAGCCACCTTGCTCTTCACCGTGATTAGATGTAACGCTACTGAACCATCTGGCTGTATCGTCCGAAGATATACGACTGCCGCGAAACCCGATTCCGAGGCGTCACAGAAACCGTGAAGTGACGCATGATACTTCCCCGGTGGAAGTATTTTACGAGGTATAACAACCCTTCCGATAGTGGGTAACTGATCAATAAATGCGAGCCAGTCCGTTAAGAGTTCAGTAGGTAGGGTCTCATCCCACTTAAGCTCAGCCAACCATAACCGTTGTAGAAAACATTTAGCCCAAAATATTATAGGAGCGATCCACCCGTTAGGATCATAGATACGAGCAACCGTAGACAGGACTAGCCGCTTAGTCCATATCTTTTCCGTTATTGTTAAAACCCGAAAGGAAAAGATGTCAGGAACCGGTAAATACTGAACACCTAAAACCGATGTTGAACGAGGAGAGTCCGGATTCTCAAATAACAATGGATCTTGAACGTGATCCGCTGGTAGTCCTTCTAAGAGACGTGGACTGTTCGAAATCCATTTCCGTAGTTCATAGCCAGCCGTTGCCAATAACGCTATGAGCTCGTTACGTAAAATTAAAGCCTCCTGTTCCGAAGATCCACCCGTGATAACGTCATCGACAAAAATTTCCGACTCTAAGACGTCCGCCGCACGAGGGAATCGAACGCGTTCCCGTTGAGCGAGTTCCAACAAGCACCGCATAGCCATCCAGGGGCTAGATTTCAAACCGTACGTGTTTGTGTTCAGTTCGTAGACGCGTAATGGGTGAGACGGGTCCTCGCGCCAAAGAATCAGCTGATACCGTCTATCAGCCTCATCAATCACCGTTTGCCGGAACATCATGCGTATATCCGTCGCGAAGACCACCTGGTGTCTACGAAAGGCCGAAATAAGATCCGAAATATCTTTATGTAGTTTAGCACCCGAGTGCAGGATTTGGTTCAATGAAACACCGTTAGAGGAAGGGGCCGACCCGTCAAACACGACCCGTATCTTACCGCTATCCGATTTAAAAACCGCGTGATGTGGTATGAAATAGTGTTCTTCCGATGAGTAGTCCCTCCGTGCCAGGGACATGTGACCTAATTGTACATATTCCCGCATGAACTCAATGTATTTGTCGCGAAACTCTGTATCTCGCTTCATGCGACGTTCCATAGAAAGCAGGCGTTTCTCAGCAGTGAGGTAGGACTGCCCCAGCGGTTTGCGAATGCTCACAAAGGGCAACCGAGTAACGAAACGACCGTTCGGTAACCGATAAACATTTTCGATAAAATGGCGCTCGCATTCTTCGTCGAGCGGGTCCTTCCGTGAAACCGTGGGTACCTCTTCTGTCTCCCAAAAACGCTGTACTAAATCCGAAAGAGAAACGCCCGTAAAAACCGTATCAGAAACCGTATCATATGCTGGGCCCATAATCATATATCCGTAGTGCGATGGTATAGCAACCAAGCCATTATTATTTAAATTTATAGTGCGTCCGGTGCACAATAATTGACCAAGCACATCAGTACCAAGCAACAAATCAATTTTTCCAATATTTAAAAATTTTCTGTCAGCCAAAGACAGGTGAGAAGCCGAGTTCAAAATTTCCGAAGGTAATTCCACCTGTGGATGTTCTCCTAAAATATCATGCAACACTAGTGCTGTAACTGTAATAACAGGTTGAGAGACCGATTCTCCAACAATGTTAAAGGTACATTGACCATAAACATGTGACACGAGCACATCACCTATGCCACGAACCGAAATATTATTATTAAATATGTATAGGCCTAACCGTCTCGCCAAATTAACTGTTATCATGCAACCTTGCGAACCCGTGTCCGCTAGAGCCCGTGCTCTAACATAAAAACCGTTAATATCACAAATCCTTACCGCAACGGTAGGCAATAAAATAGTATTTAAAAAGGTTGCATTTGGCGAGGCGGCGGCGACTACCTATTCTTGAACGTCACTATGAAATGAAGCATTCACCCGATTAAAAACCTGGGCTGCCGACAGCGCCAGAGGGTTATATGTAGGGGGTCTCGAGCGCCCCAATGTGCCCGAGTCAGGTGCCAACTGGCATCCGGTGTCCGGTAACCAACCGGATGACCGAAAGATGGCGAGTGGTGGTGAGAAACCCCTCGCTCTCGCTGCATACGAGGCCGCAGACGCATACTGTTCCGCAGTGACGTCACGAGATTCGTCCGCTTGAATATGCCCTATGCCCGCTGCATAGGGTGCTTGTACCATAGGCCCGGTGCCTCCCCCACCCGTATGTGGAGATGCCTGTGAAGTAGGCCTAAAGCCACCCCCACCCGTATATGGAGGTGTCGCGCGCACGTCCACCCGTCGAGGCGACGCTCGTCCAGAATGAGGAGGTGAAGTCCGTACTTGTCCGCTTTGACCCCCTCCTGAAGGAGAACCAATCCGTCCCGCTGCAGGCCTAACTCCACCATTCCTATTCAGGCATAACATCCCGTGATGTTTGCCGTTACAATGAATACATGGCCGTGCCACTGCACAACTATTAACAAGATGATCCCCTAAACAAAAATAACATAACTTGTGATTTTGCACAAAACGCCTCCGCTGTTGAGGGGAACAATTTATAAAATGTTGGCATTTAGATATAAAATGGCCTATGATGCCACAAAAGGTGCAACCAACCCGCTTGGATTGCAACCTATTATTAATAGTATGGTCCGATGTAGCCATACCTACCCTAGTCCCCCGAGTGGTGGCCTAATCCTACCCTGACTGAATACAGGTCTTCCCTGACTGGACACAGGCCTCCCAGATGGCCCTGAGGTAGCCGTTGCAGGAGGTGAGCCTACATTGTCAACAATCCGTGCTTCTTCCTCCAAGAAGGTCAAAAGGTCAATAAATTTAGGCAACGGGCTTGCCTCATCTCCGCTTCCATATTTTTGTTCAAATCTTAATTTAAATCAGAGGGTAACTTATTCAATACAATATGGAGCAACAAGAATGACCACTCCGTTACTGGTAAATTTAATTTCTCCAAACAATTATAGGCCACCTTTAATGGATTTAAAAAATCATCCCTTATAAACATGATATTCCTTAAATAAGGCAAATTTAATATCTTTGCCACATGGGCATCCGCAATTAACCTAATATTTTGATATCTGCCCATCAATAGCGCCCTTGCAGTCTCATAATTGTTATCTGTTATGGTTAAATGTGAAATAACCTGGTGAGCGTCTCCCGATAGACAACTCAACAGATAACTTAATTTTTGTGAGAGTGATATATCCATCCGACAATGTACCAAAGAATCAAAAATGTTAATAAATGACATCCAAGTTTCATACCCACCAGAATACTTGGGCAAATTTAAATCCGGCAATCTAGTATAAATTGAGGCATTACTACTTGACTGACCCTTAACCGTGGGACTACTGGCCAGATCCAGTGTCCTTACCGCCTGAATAATGCTGTCATAATATTCTAAGCATTGCTTGTAGTCTGCCTGAGCTTGAATCAACCTTGCCTGCAAAGTTTCATTGTCTGGATTCATGTCAGCCCTATCATAACACATTTGTAAAGCTTGATCCAGATCCGCCATGTATCTGCTTGCATTTGAAGCCCGCTCTTTCAAGGCCTCAACCCTGTCTGGTCTACTCACCAGAGAAAATGCGCTTACCAACCATTGCAATATGCGACGAATTTCGTTGTAACCGTCCGACATTTTAATAATTAAAGTAAATACAAAACAAACAGAAAAAAAACAATACCTAATATAACCCCAAATTAAATTTAATGTAAACCCGTTTGACACCGATGTCAAATATATTTGTTACGCATATAAGTACAAATCAAAGAATTTACAAAATAACAGGTCCGTAACCGAAAAGTAAACCACGCTCTGCTACCAAAAAATGTTGCGTTTTCCCGAACGCCCGTTATTTGCTTATATTATTTAATTATATAATAATATTGCTTACCGGTCCGTAGTTCTGGCTTGGCTTGAAAGTGTGTTTTGTGTGTACTAATGTGCCCTACCGTATGTGGTTATAAATATATATCATATACTACAATACTTGTAGTGTATAAATAGGAGAACGCGTGGCCGACCACTTTTCCTGTAATCCCGTCGAAACCGTAATATGCAAATATTAATCCGCCGTAAATAAACTCAATAAAAATGCCGTGAAAAAATCCGAAGTGACAGTCAAGTACCGAAAAAAAACCATAATGTCCTAATCTTTTTTTTTATTACTTTTTTAAATTTCCTTTTCCGCGGTCCGAAACTCATAAGTCCTAAACACTATTCCTTATCCTCTCTTTTTACTTTATTTACAATATTATAATACACTTTACTTTTCATCTCCCTTTGTGTAATAAACAAAAAACAGTCCTGAAAATACACAGTTAGTAGTAAATTAGTTACTCTATTATTAGTTGCTGTCTTTTGCTATAGATACCACATTCTTCAATTTCAAAAAAAGAACGAGCAATGGATGCTTTTTGTGTTTGTTTTTAATTAGGCGTTCAAGCGGCCAGTAGTAGAAAACAAACTCTTACATGTGTAGCCTCTTTTTTGTAATTAAATGTAAGATATGTTTTATGCTTTCAATAGGTTTTTTGAGTGGCTATATTATTGCGTATATTTAATTATTGATTAATGATAATTATGTGTATATTTTTTACGATCATTTAGATGTTGAAGTCATACTTTCTATATTCATAAGAAGTGTTTATAATTATAAAACCAACACTGTACGAGCGCGGCGGCGTTGATCTGAAATTACATTATCGTTGAATAACCTTTAAATCAAAATAGAAAATGTAGCAATATTACTTCGTTACTAAAACTTGTTTGTTACTTTGTTTTATTTCAGTTCAAAGTTCGAGCGCTCTTAATGAAAAAGCCTTTATTATAAACGTAATTTAAGGTAGATTTACACAAACTACTTTTAATCTCAACATGTTGAGTTGAGTGAAATTTAATGAGTACCGAAGCAATTTTCAATTTTCGGCGTCTTGGAAATTTGAACATTATTATAACCAACCTTCTTAGAGATACATCGAAATAGGGTAGACTACAACTGATTATGACCGTTTTTATACTATAATTATCTGATTTGAGCGATTTATATCTAATGAAAGTATGTCAATATATAAATTTCAGTTTAATTATTAATTTATATTGTTTTTAGATTTCTAAAAAATGAGCGTTTATTATTTACGTAATTCTAATGAAACAAACACATTTCTAGCATTCTCACATTAAACGTAACATTTTTTTTATAGAAAGTATACCTATAAACGTACAAATAACAAAGTTATTTTAAAATTTGATTATACGCTCATACAAATTAGGCGAGTTTACTTAGTTATGACGTCACGTTTGCAGTGTTTTCTACAATATTTCTTACTTAAAAGAGTACTCTTATTATATATAGAATTTAAAAAAATGTCGTCTACCCAATTGCTTCCGAGCCAATTGATACGAGCAACGGACGACAAAGGTTATCGAAAATGTATAGATAAATGCAGGCCGCCATATAGTCGTTCGTTGTTTGGCGTCTCTTGCGGTAACACCTACAAAGTTATAAGTGTGACCAACTATATCATATAAGTGTGGATAATTTCTAATAAAAGTGTTTATAGTATACACCGTGTAAAAACATGTTTCGTTTATAAGAACTTGGTTTCACTATTAAAAAATAGTGATACCAAGTTCTTATAAACGAAACACTATTTTAATTTAAAAAAAGAGCATAATATACAGGCTTACATTCTTTTATTAACAGGTAGTAGTTAGGTAGGTATATATGCAAAATCTATACGAAATCCCAAGCAAACCCAATATAGATATTTCATCCCACAGACATCTCATTAAGGCAAAGTTACAAACAAAAAGGACCCAAGTTTGGTCCTAAGTTCGCATTAGCCGTTGGGATTCGCTTATGGTCCAATATGTACTATACAATGGCGGTCTATCTTACCCAGGTAACCCTTTTTTATACAAAGTCGTTAACTACTGACTTTAAGTGCTGCGTCATGTTACGCAACATGCTATTGTTGTAATTATTATTTTACAGTGACGTGGAAATATCAATATGAAATATATACGGGTATTAAGATCAAATCCAATTTAAGTTTAGATCGTGGCCAGTGGAAAACTGTGACCTCTGCCTACTCTTATGGCAAATAGGCAAATAGTCAAGGCAACTATATTGCCTGACGTTTCCAACAGGTTCCAACAGATTAAATGAATGTTGCTATCAAATTTGATTGACATTGACAGATAGTGCCGTTACATTGTATGTTTCGATCAAAGGAGATGTCCCATATTGGTTTATAGTAACTATCTCGGGTAAATTTGATATATTTGGATAGAAGGCTCTAAAAGAAAGTAATCGCCGTAAGTCATAGACCCCCGATTTTTAATAATTCGTATTCTAGTATAATAAAAAATGAAATATCTTTAATGCAATAATTACACATTGTTTAAAAAAAATATCAACAAGCCTTTTAAAAATCTAAATACATACATAATTGCTTTAATGAACCGAATATTTCTAATTTTGAGAAGTTTTTAACTAACAAAATATAGGGACTGCGATGTTACTTAATGTATGTTATCTAGAGCCAGAAAAAAATATTAATAAAAAATCAACTGACAAGTCAGGCACCTGCTGTCAATGTCATAGTTTTGATTTTATGATTATGATCAGAACGAGTAAATGTATTCTATGATTCAACTCAACGGAAAATATCAAACATAGAGTAAGATACCGGTAGTCACAGATTAATAAAAACATCATTAAGGTGTTGCCCTAATGAAATATTTCTTATAAACATGTTTTATTTATTTAAAAATAATTGGGAGTGCAAAAAATATTTCTTTTATTTGTTTCATACTTCATATTTTTTCGACTTTCAATTTAATGTAGTTTGGTGTTTGTTAGTTAACGCTGATCACAAAAAACCAACCTCCTTGTAATAAGAGGACATCTCCTTTGTTAGCAACAAAGTTCTATAATCAACTTATTGGTCATATATATATATATTGCTATTATATATTTATATTAATATGCAACACGAAAGTTTGAAAGTTAACGTGGAAATCAGTAATGATTGAATGTTTCATATTTCAACGAAGAGTTTACTATGTCGATTGCGATGTGATTTGATATGCAGTTTGATGGAGAATGACTACGTTTTTACCATGAAAATTTAATGAGACAGAGATATGTAAATATTGGTTGCAGATATTATAACTACGATTACATTATAAAAAGGTTGTATGTTTACATTCATTCCGATTTACGAATAGAATTCTTGTCAGTACAGTTATTTACAAATTGCAATCGTAAGTTGAAATAAGGGAGTTTATCTAGAAACATCTTTACCTATGTCTAAACTATTTCTTCTGCAAAAACATCAGTGTTCAGTATTCCGGGGTAAAGAGCCCAAGGGTCACATCTTGGGCCTCTCTTCTGGAACGCTTACATATTTGATTTAGACGCACATACCCACTTTTCCAAACATCTGCTGTATGCGGATGACAAAAAAGTATTTACCTCTGTGCGGTCTGAAGAGGACTGTAGATTACTTCAACAAGACCTTGACCACTTATATAATTATTATTTAGTTAATAACATTACAGTCAGCCTCAATAAATGCCAGTGTATTACCTTCACCAGAAGAAAGGCACCAATTGTGTATCCCTATAACATTAACGGCTGCAGGTTAGAAAGAGTTGCCAAAGTGAGAGATTTAGGCGTATTACTGGATTCAAAGATGAACATGATATATCACGTAGACAGTACTGTTAATCGAGCATCGCGTAGTTTAGGGTTCGTTATGCGTACATGTAGTAGTTTCAAGAGAGAATCGAGTTTCAAATTAGTATTTCTGGCCTATGTGAGAAGTATTTTAGAATATGCCTCCGTAATCTGGAATCCCTTTTATGCAGTTCATATCAGCAGAATCGAAAAGATACAAAAAAAATTTTTGACACATCTAAATTATAAATTTCGCAATCCTCCCGTAAGTTACGCCGAAAACTGTCACCGATATAATCTCGTCTCATTGGCAGATCGACGGAAAATACTCGACATGCTTTTCTTATATGATGTCATCCGAGGTCGTCTCGACTGCTCCGAGTTACTTGCGGGCTTATCACTATATGTGCCCTCACATGGCACTAGAAAATTAGCCACCTTTAGCGTACCATTTCACGCTACTAATTATGGAAAAAACTGCGTCCTTACCCGCATTTCCCAAACCTATAATACCCAGTTTATCGATGTGGATATCTTTGTAGGCTCCAAGACCACCTTCAGGCGGGGATTGAATGATACTTTACCGGGGAACAGGTGAATTACCATTTAATTTTCGCCTGAAGCTCTTATTAAAAAATAAGTAAATAGTTAAATAGCGGTAATTCTATAACGGTATATATGTATATATAAGTATAAGTTTATAAATGTTACTACTATATTGTGAATATGTGGATGGTTATTTTAGCTTTCTGTATTGGTATATAAGTTAATTGTAAGCAATTTAGATATCAAGCTGTTACCAACCCAAATAAAATAAATAAATAAGATTAAGAGAAGCAGTGAAATTATTAGTTGCCGTGACTCAACATCATATATATTTTTTTATGTCATATATTGACAAATAAGCAAAGTACCCACCTTGGTAAATGGTGACAGTCATTCATATATATACATGCTTCCAGGGAGACTCGCAGACATAACAGTCGCGCGTATGTAGATGTTTTATACGTATTTATAGTATAACATAATTTATACATAACGTCTTTTCGATATAAACTTAGTCTTTTGATATCTGCAATATTTATCGAATATTACCTGTACATTTAATCATTGCACTCGGTACAACAATTTAAAAAAACAGACTTTAAAAATGAAATATGTTTATTTTTAATTTGCAAACTCTTATTTGCAAATTAAAAATAAACATATTTCACTTACGTAATACTCAGTTTACGTCATTATCCTACTGTTCACGTTATCATTCGCATATTATGCAGTGTTGTATCTCTGTGGCGATATCAAGGCGGCCCCAAATAAGTGCTATGCAAATACACCGTCCCCTGTTATCTGGGAGCATTAGTGATGCCTCCGACGTCGAGATTTAGACGAGCAATTACACGATAATTTGCCGCTGTTGTACGCAATCTCCGGGTAATTTGCGATATTACGATTGTCTATGTGTATAAATAAACCCCTTTAATTGAGCAATTTAGAATGCCAGTTGAATTAAAAATCGTTAAAAAAATCGTCGTTTATCATATAACATCGCGCAAATCAAATAAATAAATTTACAGTTGAGTGTAAATATAGATTTTGTTCATGCAATTTATATGTCTAAATCTCATTTCCAACTGAGCCATTTAATTTTATGATTATGTGAAAAAATTCAGTGTAATTAATTTTAATAGCGCATTAATAATAATATAAATGTTTTTTATTAACAAACACAGAGTTACATGGCCCAACACATTTCAACTATGTCGATATTGCAGAAGAATGGGTCTCTGGGAAGAACTCAAACTAGACATAAGCCTGTATCTTGAGTCCCGCAGGTGCTTACAATACTATGTTTATATGTACTAATATACTTCCAAAGGCTTTCCAGGTTGGACAACAATATGATAACATTTGTTAACTTTATTATTCAAATAAAGTTAACAAGTTGCATTACGGCTTATCACGGTTAAGTTGCATTACGGACCGTATTTTTATTTTCTTGAACCGAGCGCTAGATTTCGTTGAGTCAGTAGTTGATTGTCAGTCATATTATTTGTATAAAATAGTGTCAACACAGCAAATAATTCAGACCTAATTTTAATACATAAAACGTGCCTGAATTTTTGCATAATAGTATTGATATTGAGTGATATTGAGTGATATTTCTGAGGTTTATTAGCGTCAAAAGAAAACCTATATGTATATATACCTTGTATATGTATATTTACCTATATACCTTGAGAGCCGGTCATTATGTGGAGCTCTCCCCAGAAAGGGGAAGCCTATCCACAAAATAGCTCCCACGCATCTCGGGGGGTCCTCTGTTAGACTATTAACCGTCGAAAGACAGTGCCCAGGGTGCGCCACGCGAAGGTTGTCTGCCGTCGCACCCCAAACTTCCACTATTCCACTGCTCAACCCCTTACAACCGTTTTTTAGCATTAAAAAGTAGAGTATGCCCTTTTTTTTCGAGGGGAAATGCTCCTAATGCACCGCTCATCGCGCTGGCAGGATGCGGTTCTGTGTAGGGCTCTCCGGTCTGAGAAGACCGGCCTACCCACTAAAACCCCCCGGTGTCCAAGCCCATATCGAGGCGCGTGGCAGGTTGCGCTTTCGCGATTCTACCGCCACACGAAGCTCTAACTCAATTTCTATATTCTATGTCATATTTAGTTTAAATTAGTTTAGTGAGTTTAAGTGAAAGCGCAGACATACAGACACAGTTACGGCCGCATTTATAATTTTAGTAACGATTAATCAAAGAGTAGAAGAAAAATATTATTCGTATCAGCGGAGGTTTAGGGTAGTTAGGATTGTATACGATTATTAATAGATTTCATACAATCATGTATAAAATATTATAAACGTGTGGGGTACTGCGTTATGAAGATAAAACAGAGAATCGTACTTAAGTAGCAAGGACTTTTCAACGTGGAGCGCTTAAAAGATTAATAGATGTAGGCATTTTCTTTCGTAATATTTCTAGCGAGTTCCTCTGTTACCGACACATAAATATTTTTTCAAAATAATAACCATTAAATAGATAAGTGGATCTAGGTAAATTACTGAAATGTCCGGCAGTTCCTGATTAATTAATACGAGCGTAAAAGAAATGTTCTTTTCAAATTAAGTCTGGCATTGGATTTAGAAATGTTGCTCCATAAAATGTAGGTACTCTGCGCGCCAAAAAGTTTCAACGACTAAAAATCTGATAAAAGATGGAAAAAGAGGCAATCTATCGCTCGACGGCTCAAGTTGGTGTAACTACCGGATCAGTAAGATAACTTAATGAAAATGTACTTTATTTACTTCACAATATGGTCAAAAGTTAGACTCTATACTAGGCTTTGTCTGCTAGCTTACTTCTGTAGTTGATCGCTGAACTGACGCCCCGAGCTCTGTGTAGTGGCTCGGACGCTTAAGATCGCCGTGTAGTGGATTTATTTTACCATAAGTTGAGATCAAGACCTATTTTTAAAAAAATACAAATGACAGATTATTTGACTGGTCACAATCCTAATGATCGCTGAAAACTTTGTTTAATTATTTTTTAGTGATGCAAAGGCTACCTCAGACCACTGGAAATTTCTCTAGTACACAGGCATTGTCTCAACATATATATGTCGCAGCCAACTGGTTAAAATAGCCATTCAATCAAACAGCTAGCCCTTTGACTGAACAACGTCATTCAATCACACAGCTATACATCATTTAGCCGACTTGTTGATTGCAACGTTCAACGTTAAGCTGTAACGTTTGTAGACGACGCTTAGCCAACTGGTTAAATGGCAAATTAACTAAAGTGACCATTAGTTTATTGCTTAATTTGAGAGGATAGGAAGTCTTTTTCTAATTGCTTGGGAGGTTAAGTTTAAGAAGTGACCAAAAGTTTGATAAAATAAGTAAAAATAACAAACAAATTTATTAATCATAATATTGTTTATTGCACCAAGCAATAAATTACAAACTCAAAAATTTACGAAGCAAGAATCATTTCATAATCCCGTAATTTCTCCTCGAATATTTGTTTAAATTTTGATTCACTCGTATCACTCGTGAGTGACTTTGTAATTTCTGTGTCTTTAGTAACACGTGTAACGTATATTTACTACTTACTTTCCGAAAAATATCTGGAAACAATCACAAACCACGGCTAGTTGACGCCATATTGAGAACAAAACGCACCTAGCGCTGCGGTGGTGCGCGCTGAACTAATTAAATTAGACGGCGTCTTTTGAATCAGCTGTAGTGTTGAACGTTTTGAGAGACTCAAATATTCAATTAATAAGCTAAACGTACGGTTGAATGACGTTGTTCAGTCAAAGGGCTAGTTGTTCGATTGAACGGCTATTTTAACCAGTTGGCTGTTACATATACGTCCCCACCGAGGGGGACTATCCTATTTTTGGGGATATGCTGTTTAGTGTATACATTGGTACAAGGTAGCATTGATTTCAGACCTACAGGTTTTTATATATATATATATATATATGTCTACTCCACGGACTCGTAGTCCGTGCCTTTTTTAAACTGTCCTCGTTTGGATTTACTGTACGTACAGCGTCATATTATCTTATAATACTATTCCGTGACTTAACATTAACGTGAGTTGCGCAGCACTTACCTACAGGTTTTAGGGTGAGTGTCAAGACTACAGTGTCTCCCATGCTTCTTATCCTGTTGTTCTCATACTTAGAAGCTTATGCACGTTATTATATCGTACATAAGCTTCTTCGTTCTTCAATGTATGTACGTGTGTAGGTTAAATGTACTCATGACATTTGAACGACGAGGTTTGATCCCAGGTCCGCATATTACCAGTTCACTACAGAGATCACAGCGCCATCTATGATTTTATACTCTGAAATCCTTTTCGATATAAAAATTTTGTATATTAGTTAACGTTGTTTCATCTTATCGTTAATTTACTAACCTTGCTAACCTTGCTTGCTGCTATGGGGATCTGCGGCTAACATTGAGAGTATTTTCCTATTACAAAAAAGAGCGATTCGTGCTATTTACTGTTTACGGGCTAGAGAATCCCTAAAAGAATTGTTCAAAGATATTAATATTTTAACTTTAGCTAGTCAATATATATATGATAATTTAGTTTTTGTATATAGAAACTATAATAAATTCAATAAAAACAGTGATCTACATAATGTGAATACTAGAAACAAAAATAAACTTGCCGTTCCAATGTTCAGACTCCATAAAACTAGCTGTTCGTTCTTGGGGAAATGTATATCTATGTTTAACAAACTTCCGCAAAGTGTCATTGATTTGCCTTTATATAAATTTAAAATCCATATCAAAAATACACTCATCAGTAAAGGTTATTATAAAGTAAGTGACTATCTAAATGATCACAGTATTTGGGAATAGGGCCACTAGGGCCAGGCACTATTCATAGAGCCATGTTTGGTAACAACATTATAATATTGTATTATTTTTGTATGTAAACATACATACGACTGTAATCGTATTAGGTATGATTGTATCTTATACTATATTGTATTTTTATATTATATTATTGTAATTATTAACATTGTAAAGAGGAGATAAAAAATAGACCTTCAGAGTTTCTTGCCTGTTCTTCTCGAGAAGGCTCTCCCAATTTCCGAACAGGTGTCGAGTCAATTTTTTTATTTTTTTATTTTTTTTCCTTATTCGTACGTACGGACAAGGTTTTTGTTTTTTTTTTAAGCTTTGTTTTTTTGTTTTGTCTGTTGACGTCAATAAGTGCCTGTAAAGGTCTATGTTGAATAAAGATTATTTTGATTTTGATTTTGATCTTGTCCCAGCTAAGGATAATCTTAAATCGCATCCTATCTTACTGTTTCACTCAAGAAATAGCAACATGTAATTTACAGTTGTCATGAGCTAAATCATAGATGGCGTTGAAGAAGATATCTATCTTATTTATTAGACTGATTTATTTACTGACCATTAAATTTAGGCAAACTACTTGTTTCATCAATCACGTCTGATTCAATGAAAACTTAGGGTGAACAGCTTTCTATCTAATACTGTCACTGCGATAATTCTATTATATTGCCTTCATTATCTTAAGTCGATAAAAAGAGAAAGGAACCTACTGATGGTGTACTGCCTATGGCATATTGATAAAACAGCAATTTAATGGAATCCATCGGAGTTCCCAATTTATAAGAACTTCATGGCTGAAGTTTTTTCCAATTGCGAAGAGGGCTGTTGAAATCCGAAACTGGCTGTATTTTAGGATTCTGATTTGAAAGAGCCGGGACGTTTTGCGCTCACAATGTATTATGTAACTGTTATATGCTAACGTTGAGAAGAGATTAAGGAAATATTTGGACTCATTGCTAAGGAAAATTTTAAGGTACTTTATAAGTAGTGACCCATGTAGTTCTATCTATCTATTATATATAAGTCCGCATTCCTGGAATTTCAAATAAAGTTATTTAATTTAACTTTCTAAATATTATACATGATAAAAATAATCGCATTGGCGGGATTAGAACCCGCGTCTGCAAGATAACATATTGATCTCTTGGCCTATTAAAATGAAGCTAGCGCCATCGGTAACGTGATGATTAGAGATCGGATAATCGGATGCATATTTACCTAAAGTTAATTTTTGGGTCACAAATTATGGAGGCGGCTTTTTAAAATACATTTTGTTAAATAAAAATCCCGGGAAAATACGGGACTGCAAATTTAACGTAGTGATATTGTTTGAAAATTACTAAATTAGCACGTGGTATTTATTTTCAAAAGACCGAGACTCCGGGTTCATTTATACAACTATGCATACGTATTTACATGAAGTTTAGTTTCAGTTCCCCGTGCGATTTATTAATGTACGATTCCTCTAAAACTCTATATACCTACTCACAAATCACACAGGGAACTGAAACTAACCTTCATGTAACGTCATTATTAAGCTCATATTACCGACAAATTTTGCATTGCCAAAATGTTCTACATGAAGTAAATTTAGGTCAGAAGTAAGGCACGACACAATATATCACAAAATATATTTATTAATTCACACCACAAGTTCAACTCAACAAGCACATCGATGTTTGCACGAAGATTGATCCACTATACGTAACGTTGATTTTAAAGAAACTTCCGACTCGGTCGGTAAAGTCGGCAATGAGAAACTCAGTCATTTCAAGACTGTTATTCGACTACTATAATTTATTTCCTCATCAATAATAGTCAATCGATATACCAACAAAACATTATACAATATTATTTATTAAACGCTAACAGTCGGCCATCCTGATATCTGCGAGTCCTCTCGTAGTCACATTTAACAAAATCATTTCATAATATTTACACTCCTATAATTTCAATTTCACAATGACGCGAGAAGAATTAATAACAGATTTTTTTTTTAATCAGTTAATACATTAACAAATAATAATTGCAAATTCATACAAATCTACTACATATCTATAGTCAAAATAATGTTCCGGCCATCCTATTTGAAAATTGTTCCATCAATTTAATTAGATCATCACATAATTCAATATCTTAATTATACATAAAGGAAAATATAATAGTAAGAACTTATAAATATTGGTTAAAATAAAAATCATCATTAACAATTATTAATTATTTACATTTACAATAATTGCCTTTATATTGGTACCATGTATTATTAGAATATATTTAGCTAAAGAGAATCAAATTCTTGATCAACATATTGACACACTCCCATTTTGGCTTATCGGCCTCATATGTGTGTAAATATTCCATTGATGTCATTATAATAAGTATTTATTTAGCTAAACAGAATCAAATTCTTCATCAACATATTGACACACTCCCATTTTGGCTTATCGGCCTCATATGTGTGTAAATATTCCATGGATGTCATTACAATAAGTATTTATTTAGCTAAACAGAATCAAATTTTTCATCAACATATTGACACACTCCCATTTTGGCTTATCGGCCTCATATGTGTGTAAATATTCCACTGATGTCATTATAAGTATTTAATTAGCTAAAGAGAATCAAATTCTTGATCAATATATTTACACACTCCCATTTTGGCTTATCGGCCTCATATGTGTGTAAATATTAATTTCATTATTATTACCTATCTCATAATTTCATACTGGCAAAACTTACATACTCCTGTGTTGGCTTATCGGCCTCCTGTGTATGTAAGAATGCCTAACTTTAACATTATAACCTGACGCTTCCATAATTTGGCTTATTGGCCTCATGCGCGTCATAGTTAATTCTACTAATTAATAAATACAATAATCAATTAATTTAATAAAGTACAAGCGTATTAAAGATAGCGTACATCATAAGTAAACAATTTTATTCTGTTATATATTAAGCTTTATCATCAGTATCATTATCAATATCGTTATTCACAGTACAGTCGTTTTTAGAACTTATATTACAATTCTTATCACAATCATTGCTCTCTACAACTTCATCATCACTATCATCCGAAAGATTATTGTAAGATCCCTTTTTCGATCCGTCATTATCATATTCATCATCTAAATATTCCTGAGTATATGTCAACCAAGGATAAATTTTATCTGCAGCTATTACTGCTTCGTATTTCCTATTATGTTTTCGTGTTAAAGGGGTATCTTGAACTATGTACCTGTCATGATCTAAAATTTTAATTATTCTATATGGACCCTGAAGCTTAGGTAACAATTTTTTTGACTTACCATTATTATTACATATTTCCCTTTCTATCCGTACTAAGTCTCCTATTTCATATTTCCTAGCCTGTCTACGTCTCTGATCAAATAGTTTCTTTTGCTTGTATTGTTCCTTAGTAACCTTTAATTTAACTTCTTTTCTAATATCGTCTAAAGATTTCGAATCTCTTCCCTCAATTTCTAGACATGAAGTTACTATACTATCACCTTTAGTACGGAGCCTTTGTCCAAATAATATCTCTGAGGGACTCTTCCCTGTTGTTTTATTGACCGTCGTATTAAGTCCTAATTGTATGTCTTCCAAATGTTTGTCCCATTCATCTTCAGGGTAACTATGGTTTTTCGTAGCGACAGAAGCTAAAATTGTACGGTTATACCGTTCGACCTGCCCGTTTGCTCTAGGTGTAGCGACAGCGTTTAAAATATGTCGTATGCCCGTTTTATTAATAAATTCCTTAAACATTTTACTAGTAAATGATGTTCCTCGATCACTAATTATTCGTCGTGGGATGCCAAATAAACTAAAGTAATTGTTCAGTACACGTATTGTACTTTTAGACTTAGTATTCTTGACAGCATACAAATTTATATATTTAGAGTAGGCGTCAATTGTAACTAGTATATAAGTGTTTTTTGATTTACTTTTTATAAATGGCCCCAAGTGGTCTAAGTGAACGGTGTGAAAGGGTTCTTCAACTTTAGGGATTGGATGAAGGAAACCTTGTTTCTTCCCTGTAGGGACTTTGTGATACGAACATTGCAAGCAAGATCCTACATACTTTTTCACAAACCTTCTCATTTTTGGAAACCAATAGGAATCTTTTAGCTTATCTAAAGTTTTATCTAGTCCGAAATGCCCTAACTCGTCATGATTTTTCTGAAGCAGTTGCCATCTAACGCCTTTTGGTACTACCCATTTTAATTGATTGTCAACAATACGATAAACCTTTCCATTTTTAAGCTTATAATTATTATTTATATCAACAATATTTTTAGTATTTTCATCTTCTAAAATTGATTTAATTTTCACTATTTCATCATCAACATTTTGCATTGTAGTTAACCAATCTTCCGCATCAACCTTCAGAATATCAAATACGCAGTCAGATTCCCTATTCTCTTCTATAGCATTCCTACTTAATGCATCTACATGTGCCATACGTGATCCAGGGCGATACTCTATATTACAGTCGTACTCTTGTATTTGTAACCACCATCGACTGATCCTGGGGATCATGTCTCGCTTTGACAAAGTAGTCCTTAATGCATTACAGTCAGTGACAATAGTAAACTTTATACCTAAAACATAAAATCTAAATCTATTTAGCGACGCAACTACTGCTAATGTCTCTAACTCAAAGGAATGATACTTTTGTTCTTCAGGGCTAGTTTGGCGACTATAGTATGCAACTGCTCTGAGCCTACCAGATGTATCTTCTTGTAATAACATGCCAGCTATGCCTGATTTACACGCATCAGTATGAATCTGTGTTTTTGCTGACGGATTATAGATTGCCAGAATTGGTCTTTTTAACAATTCGGACTTTAGTGACAAAAATGCTTCATCTTGTTCTACCCCCCACACCCAGTGAGCATTTTTTTTCAGGAGCTTTGTTAATGGGGAGGCAATAATGGCAAAGTTTTTTACAAACCGTCGGAAAAAACTAGATAGACCTAGAAATTGACGAACTTCGTGTTGATTTATAGGTGTTTTATATTTTTCAACAGCGTCAGTTTTTAACGACCCTGGGCGGACCCCATTACAAGATATTTCAAACCCTAAATAGTCTATTTTTGTGTAAAAAAATTTGCATTTAGTAATTTTAAGAGTTAAGCCAGCTTCCCTTAATAGTTTAAAAATAGATTCCAATCGTACCATCCCTTGTTCTATACTATTTGAAGGTATTATTATATCGTCCATAAAAGCAAATGCTTCATTATTACGAGTGTTTTTTAACATTTTGTTAATGGTTCTTTGAAAAACTGATGGTGCGTTTGCTAAACCAAATGGCATTCGAGTAAATTGATACTGTCCATCAGGGGTTATGAACGCAGTCTTGTCTTGAGAGGATGGTGCAATTGGGATCTGGTAGTATCCAGATGCCAGATCCAGAGTTGTAAAGTATTTGTATCCCCCTAAACTATCAATCTGATCTTCTATCCTCGGCAAAGGATAATGTTCTTTGATGGTTTTAGCATTTAAAGCTCTGTAATCAACACAGAGGCGCTTGTCTCCCGTTTTCTTTTGTACCAGTAGTATAGGACTAGCGAAAGAGGATGATGATTCGGTTATAATTCCATTATCAAGCATTTCTTGTATCATTACCTTTACATGCTGTCTTTCCGATTGTGCTAACCTATACGGTCTATATACTACAGGTGCTGAATCCTTTAATGCTATTGTCATTTCGGTTAAATTTGTTAATCCTAAATCATGTAGTCCATAGGAGAAACAATCTTTATACATAGTAAGCATCTCTTTTAGTCTTGAGATCTCCTCAACTTGCAATCCACTCCCTAATAATACTTCATCCATATCAAACCCATGTTCAATACTTTCTACTTTTAAAACATTTGCAGAATTATCTTCTTCTATAATTTGGGCTCGAGTTAATAACTGACCTTTACTTAATGCGACAGAATTGACACCCAAATTTACAATGAAAATGCAGCCGTGACCGTTGGATATGGAGTAAGCTCCAGGCATGACGTGATATTTACCTTTATTAAAGTTTCTCATGGAACCTCTGACATAAACGGTGCAAGTAATAATTTTATCTACTATTATTGGTACAGCACATAGGGATTGAATTTTTATATCTTTATTTAGTTTTAGGTGTAATTTGCTACTATCACTTACATTGGGCTGTTTATAAAAAATTAGGCTCTTGTCAGTTTTAACCATTACAATACCAGACCGTTCTGTAAATGTATGACCTAACAAAATGGGATATTTTAATAATTCATTTGCCACAATATATATCTCTGTTGGTGCTGTAATGCCTTGTACTGTAAGATTTACTATACTTTTTCCTATTGGGGTAATAAAGGATCCACCGAATCCTTTAAGAGAAATTAAGTTGGTTTCGATGTATGGTAACTTTAACTGTTCAAAATCAATCTGTCTCATTAAAGTTGACTGACTACCAAGGTCAACATAACATTGCATCGTCTTGTCATTTATTCTTACAGATAATACGTATTTCTCATCATAAGAACCAACTAGTTTTATTTCAGATATTATATTATTTGAACTTTGCCTATCGCCCTCATTTACCCTTTGAAGACGCTTACAAGATGACGACTGGTGGCCTAATCGTTTGCAAATACTACAAGTAAGCAATGGCTTTGGACACTTAAAACTAGGATGCCCTATTTCACTACAATTAAAGCATCTTATAGAACTAGTATTATTTTTATTATTAATCACGTTAGTATGACCGTCCATTGATGTATCAACCCTCTTCCTAATGAAAGGACGCCTGTAATCTTTAGAATCTTCGGCTTTGACAGTTTTCATAAACACTAATACTTGCTCTGGCTGTGTATATTTGCCTGCCTGAGCTCCTAACCTCATGCTCCTATCATCCAAGCCAGCAATCAAACAATCAACAGCTTTTTTCTCATAAATTTCGCACCGATTCAGTAAGTTAATTTTATGGTAATAATAAGTCTCTAAAGATTCATTGGGCTTCGCTTTCCTATTTAACATTTCAATCAATAAGTCATTATAATTTTCTACAGTTGGAAATGATATTAAAAGTTTTTCTTTCCATTCTGACCAAGTAAAGTCACAGGAGGGTAGACCTCTATACCAAACTTTAGCCGCACCTGACAATTTTGGCAAAACATAATGTAAAAGTTGCGTTTCATTCCAATTATAAAGTTTCGAACATTCTTCTACTTTATTTATCCAGATATTAACCGACTGCTCCTTATTTGAGGGATCGAACTCAGGTACGACATTATTATTCATCGAGAAATGATTTAACGAACTTGTAGAAGGCAATGATTTCATTAACTCTAATAATTCATGAATTGACACACTATTACTGGAACCATCACAACAACCACGTGGCTTTAAATTGTTTTTAAATTTTCTACACCGCTTCGTACTGTATAATCGAGACTCACTAGATGACAATGAATTGTCTGAACTATATAAATTTGTTTCCGTACTTACAGTTGAAGATCGCTTTTTACCATGTGTTTTTCGACACTTCCGTGAACGACGAGCATTCTTTCTTCGACGATTGGATTTATCATTACATCGCCGCTTCCGTTGCGGTGACTCCGAGGAACTATCACGAAGCGTGCGTTTTGATTTCGAACGTTTCTCTATACGACGCCCAGTACTATTAAGTGGAGGTGGTGTTCCACCGCCAGAGCTACACTCTCGGTCGTCGGACATAATACTTATTACTTGTAGGTAGGCGTAGGATGATTTTGCAACTTATGATTTTATTATCCCACTTCTGAACTGAAGTAAATTTAGGTCAGAAGTAAGGCACGACACAATATATCACAAAATATATTTATTAATTAACACCACAAGTTCAACTCAACAAGCACATCGATGTTTGCACGAAGATTGATCCACTATACGTAACGTTGATTTTAAAGAAACTTCCGACTCGGTCGGTAAAGTCGGCAATGAGAAACTCAGTCATTTCAAGACTGTTATTCGACTACTATAATTTATTTCCTCATCAATAATAGTCAATCGATATACCAACAAAACATTATACAATATTATTTATTAAACGCTAACATACAGTACCGGAATTCCGGGATTTTTATTTATGGAAATAAAATGAAAAGACAGTTCCATACTTTGTCAAAAACTAAATTAGGTAAATAAATAAACATCCGGCTATCCAATTCTGCAATCCCGGGATTTTTATTTAACAAAACAATAAAAAGCCGTTTCCATACTTTGTCTTAAACTAACTTTAGGTAAATATGCATCCGATTATCCGATCTCTAGTGATGATACGTTTTACTATTGAGGAAATACTGAAGATCATTAATATATTAATTCATTTCAAACACATATTTTATTATAAAACTTGTAAAAACTGATTCGTTTTTGAAAAAGTAGAACGATGCTCATATTAAATATTCCATCATATATTAATTGCTCCATCACAATTCTGATCGCCGGCCGGCTTGATTGTCGTTATGTAAATCATTGCTGTAACATTGCTATTATAATGAGACAGCAATGATTACCATGGTTCGGTTTAACTAGTAGGATTGGGATTTCGAATAGCTTATTTTATCTTAGCGTATATCTTTATAAATTGTAACCTGTGTTTTTAAATTGTATTCTGATGTATAGGCTAAAGTTTCATTAAAATCCATTCAGTAGTTTTTACGTAAAAAAGTGACAGACATCCATCCATACAAATTTTCGCGTTTATAATTTTAGTATAGATTTAATTTAAATATTTTGTTACAATAGCTCACTAACTTGTATTTGAATTTTAATGACCCCATAAGTCTTAGCTACGTTAATAAATGAAATTATTGTTTATTCATATTATTAAAAATTGCGGCGTTTTAGTTCCCTCAGGAGAGAGAGGCTGAGAATTCTCACTAAGGAGCACGAACTACTAAACTGTGGAATAAATTGTCGCCTACAGTATTTCCGAACCGATGCGATGTCGAAACCTTCAAAAAAAGGGCATACTCCCATTTAAAAGGCCGGCAAGCGCATCTGTGACTCCTCTGTTGTTGCGGGTGTCCATGGGCAACGGTTATCGCTTACCATCAGGTGATCCGTTTGCTCGTTTGCTGCCCTATCCTACCCATACCTACCAACTAAACTCAGCCTTAGTCTTGGCTATAAGTGCCTTACGGCTTGAATGGAAAATAGCGGCGTTTGACATGCCTTATGCAATGAGTGACCGCGCTGTCATTACAGCTCTAGAAAGAAGAATTAAAAGAAATTAACTGCCTGTTGTGTTTCAGTTATACTGAACAATAAACGAAGAACGAAATAACTTTTACTTTTTTTTATTGGTAAGCGAAGGGAACCGCCGTCCAAAAATAATGTTTTCACCCCGCACCTTACTTTTGGCCCGGAGCTTAGGAATCTGAGCAATCAGCGCGAAAGTAACTCTTTTAACGGCTAAATTTGGTTCTGACGTTAGGCGTTCGAGGGCAATGGGGAATGAAATGCGGGGAATTCTCTTTGACGCGATTATAGGGTAGAAATAAACTTGTATTGGGTTACGAAACGCTTTTTTCCTTCTTATAAACTATTTTGGTTGCGGGAATGTAAGGGTATTTTGTAGAAGGATGTACAGGACAGAGAAAACAACTTTAAATTGACGACCTCCATAGTCGAGTGGATAGTACACCGGTTTCAAGGTGTCGCCATCTCTGAGGTCCCGGGTTCGAATCCCGGTAGGGGCAGATGTTTGTGTGATGAATGCCAGCATTTGTACCTTAGTGGTTGTTGATATATGTTTCAATAAAAATTATTTATATATGTAAATATATATATTATATATATATATATAATATATATATATATATGTCTATCCGTTGCCCTAGATCCCATAGCACAAGCCTTACAGAGCTTAGTTTGGGCTAGGCTAATTGGTGTAAGTGTAACAAATATTTATATTATATATATATTTTTTAATGTAAACAAAACGTAAAGGTATGCGTCTGCGGGTAAAATGTATTGTTTACGGTCGAGCTGCGCGTAGACTATCGCGTACTAGCAGCCGGTCGTTGAGGACATCTTGTCTTCTAGTCATAGGAACTGATTCGGTAGGACAGGAAGATGCAACTAACAAGTAATATATTACGCAGACTCGACCTCTTGACATATAACGCTAAATAATGTTTAAGGCAACAGCATTTGTAGTCATATTGAAATGGTACCTATCTAAAGAGACAAATAATGATTATTCAATCTTAAAAAAAAATTATAAAGAGGAAAGATTTGATTGTTTTTTGTTTGCATTGAATAGGCTCCGAAACTTCTTGATAGATTTGAAAAATTCTTTCACTGTTAGAAAGATACACTATCTCTAGTGAACATAGACTATATTAAATTTTCAAAAAAATTAGGGATAAGAATCTTGTCAAATGACGTTTGCAACTAGTTATGAATATTTCTTTCTTTTATGATATTAAACAATGATCATTTTATTACTATTTTGACATAATTCGCGGAACAGTAGTGCGAATTGAAACATTTTTTTTTCCCCTTAGGAAAATGCATTAAATTGCATACCCCGGCTGTCGCCGCCTCGTACGAGATTGTACGGTAGCCTCGCACGATCCGTATGGCCATTATCCGCTGCAGGCTCCGTAGCAGAGCTCTGCAGCGGGGGGACCTCGCGCAGTCTTGCGACCACACGGGAGCCCCATACATGGCCACGGATCGCACGACGCCCTCGTACAGGCGGCGAACTCCATCCCAACGAATTGAAACACTAACAACAACTTATTCAAAAAGAAAAAGATATTTTCTTTTTGAATAAGTTGTTATTAACTTTTCGATAATCTATACGTATCTAAGTATCAATTAACTAGAATTTTCGAATTTTCTCATTGTAACGAAATTGGGAAGGTTATATTTTCTATGTCTCGGTCTGGTCTACGAATCGGATGATTCAGCAGGCCCAATATCGATCCTATGCTATGTACCAATGATTTTTCGTTTATGGAATTTCATACATTTGTATGACGCTCCACGGTTTATTTTTTTTTTCCTCAGGAGAGGAGGCTGAGAATCCTCATGGATACCAACGCAACAGGTGCTGTCGAGGCGGCTCGACCACACAGACCTACCGACTAAACTCAGCCTAGCCTTGGCCCTAATGGCCCTACGGCTTGAATGGAAGACGCTCCACGGTGAAACATCGTGAGCCAAACTGCGTACATCTGCGATTCAAAAATATGTGAAGTCACTCAAACCGCACTGAGACACGTGGTTGACTAAGGTCCTAATACCTTTTTTAGGAGGTGGAATGCTGCTACACTCTGTACCTATTAATGGCTAATTAACAGGCGTCCACGCGACAAAACTTTCAATCTTCACCATCTCAATACTTGGCAGTCCACCACTGTGCGTTTCTCTAGAAATTTTCTGCCTCGCACAGCTAAACTGTGGAATGAATTGTCGCCTGCAGTGTTTCCGAACCGTTACGATATCCAAACTTTCAAGAAAAGAGCGTACTCCCATTTAAAAGGCCGGCAACGCGCTTGTGACTGTGCGGGCGTTCATGGGCGGCGGTAATTGCTTACCATGGTGATCCGTCTGCTCGTTTGCCCCCTATCACATAAAAAAAAAGCGTGTGTGGGACTCACCCGGCGGTAGTGATTGCAACCCGGCGTCATTTTCAGTCAGGAACCGGTCGGATCCAGCCGGATTGATTAAATCAAGATGATTTTCGCTTTTTAGTACAAAATAAGTTGATCCGAATTATCGCAAATGTGGATCAAGCAGATAGTTGCAGGCCGTATTTTATTAAATACAGCATACTTACTTTACCCAGCCTGTATATTTTGGACATGTGTAAGTTTGTACGGAAATATAAACAATTTTACACAAAGCGTGAAGACATACATTGTAAATACTCATCGCGATATAAACATAAATTGATGGTGCCAACTTCACGAATGAAAATGAGTTCCTCGAGTACCCTCAGCTCTTCTATAAAGATATTATAATAAATTGCCTAATATATTAATAAATGAAACTAGTGATACAATATTTATAAATAAATTGAAAAATTCCCTAATTAGTAAGTGATATTACAATATTAATGAATATTTTAACGATAATACATACTTTAATTATTCAAAATAATAATATTTATTAATTTAAAATATAATACTATATACCAAAAATATTAATACTCAATGAAAACTGAATTTAATTATAATAATAAATTGTAATATTAGTTTAATTATGTTAATTTTAATGTGAATTTAATTATTTTAATTGTAATTTTGCTTTAAGTGAATAATATTATATACTTCTACTCTCTTAACCTTCACACATACACAGGACAGGGTCCATAACATTGGTATTTAATTTGTATTTGTGTAACATCTATGTATTACATTATGGTTTGGCAATAAATGATTGAATATGAATATAAATATGAAATAAGTGAGTTAATCAAGTGTCACTGCACTTATATGTGGGTAGTTTATAAAAAATAAATCACAAATATATAAAATCGACTTTATTTCCTAATCAATGTTAAGACAAATATACAACAAGAAAACAATTAAAATTTAGTAGTGTAGGTAACTAGTAATAATTTTACGACGTAACGAGTAGCTCAGTCTTTCTAGATTTCACTTTCACAGATAGATCAATTTATAAGTAACAATATTAATTATCAAGTAACTATAATATCTAATAGATACAATTAACCTTACGTAATTAACTGAAATGAGATCAAAATCATTATTAAAGTATTTGAGAATGCTAACAAACAAGTCTTATAGGTATTTATGATTATGACAGATACCATCATGATTAC
The DNA here is from genome assembly GCA_036419045.1 of Scirpophaga incertulas. Classification (NCBI taxonomy): domain Eukaryota; kingdom Metazoa; phylum Arthropoda; class Insecta; order Lepidoptera; family Crambidae; genus Scirpophaga; species Scirpophaga incertulas. The sequence goes on from CM071642.1 coordinate 21,011,859, forward strand.
TAACTGCTAGCATCGGATCCGGTATATTGGTACCGGATCCGGTAACCATTAAATGATGCCGGATCCGCCGGATTACCGGATCCGTTTTTCCGGATTGCAATACCTACCCGGCGGGAAGCATTGCAAACCCACTAAACCACCTCTAAGCCGATTCTGTCCCCAATTTGGGTGATCTAGGTACTGGAAGCCCAATTTCTCCAGATATCCGTTAACAGCCAGCTACGGGTCGGGTATTTACGTCTGTGTGGAATAACCGTGGGCATAGAGGTATCCCTAGAAAGGGAACCTTAGCATGCGCGGTTGATGGGTGGTCATTGAGGGGCTGTAAATGCTCGCCCTCTACCACCCAGACGTCTGCGTCGAAGGGAGCGGCGTAAGGGTCGTATTTTTGCTCCCTCTCCGCTGGCGCTAGCTCTGAGGCTATAGCCTCCCTTCCGCTATCCATAATAAGGCTCGCTCTAACGTAATTTGGGTAGGCTCTTGTCACTCGGTATGAACGTATATGAGCTGTGATGAATGACGATGTAATAAAGAACCACGTATGCCCTTCAATGTATGCAGCGTGCCCGGCCCCTCTGCAAAATTAAAATTCATAGCGTCACAGCGCAAATGAGTAAATATGGTAAACAAGAAACTAAAAATCATTATTGAAAATGCAATTATTTTCGAACGAACTACAACAAGCATTCGACAGCAAAAATAATATTTCAACTTTTCATTCACAAGGTTCCGCCCGTAATGAAAATTTTAACTATTAAACGGAAAAGGCAAACAAAAGTAACGGGTGGGGCCGCGCGAAATTACCCTTGTGTGTGGGGAATAAAGTTTGTAATTGAATACAGCGTCGAACGTGCGCCTCGCCCCGTCGGCAAACGGATCGGTATCGGTCACAGTAACGATAATAGGGCTGTCAGCTTTTCGAAATTGCGGGAGCGCAAGCGTCAATTTTTGTGGCTCACTTTTTAGGGTTCCGTAGCCTTTTTTTTTGTTCCCCTGAGGAAAATGTAGCGAGCCGGCGGTTATGTAGGCTCTCCTCCCCATAAGGGGGAGGCCTACCTACTAAAAAAAATCTTGGATGGCCTTCCTCAGGCATGAAGGGAGCCCCCGGGAACGCCAAGCGACTTCCGGGAAGGGTTCCGTAGCCTAATGACAAAAAACGGAACCCTTATAGATTCGTCATGTCTATCTGTCTGGTTAATGTCCGTCCGCATATCGCAGCCATTTAACTCCGAATCTATAAGAAGTATACCGTTAGAACTTGGCGAGTAGATGTATTCTGCGCACCACATTAAAATTGTCATACAAAAATAAAAAAAAAGCAGGGATTCCCCAGACTTACAACTACGAGAAATACTTAGAAATTTTATTCATCAAACTTTTACGTGTGGTGTATCTATGGATGGGTTTTTAAAATTGATATTCAGGTTTATAATATCATTATTTTCTAAACTGAATAGTTTGTGCGAGAGACGCTTTCAAAATGGTAAAATGTGTGCCTCTTTCTCTGTAAATTCTAAAGTAAAAGAATTATTAATGTAAAAAAAAAATTGTGATGTACATTACTACGCACACTTCTATCAAAAATAGGTTTGAACGAGATCTAGTAAGTTTTTTTTTATCTATACTAATATTATAAAGTGGAAAGATTTGTTTGTTTGTTTGTTTGTAATGAATAGGCTCCAAAACTACTGGACCGATTTCAAAAATTCTTTCACCTTTGGAAAGCTACATTATCCCCGAGTAACATAGGTTACTTTTTATCCCGGAAAATCGACAGATCCCACTGGATGCGCAGTAAAGGCGTCGCTCAAAAACTACTGCACAGATTTTCTTGCGGTTTTCATCAATAGATAGAGTGATTCTTGTGCAAGGTTTTGCGGTATTTTTTATCTCGGAAAAACGGATAGTCCCACGGGAAGCGCGATAAAATCTTCGCGCCATAAACGGACTTCCGCGCATATGTAGCCGTGGGCAAAACCCTTAACCCTCTATAGACCCAATCCCGAAATCCACGCAGGCGAAGCCGCGGGCAGAAAGCTAGTACGTCATAAATCGTAAATGTTGCTTGCTGCTACAGAAGCCTTCATGGGCGAGTCTGACTCACACTTGGCTAGTTTTTTTGTTCCTTTGCTGTCGACCCAAAATGTCAGTGCCACAAAATTAATGTTTTGCTTTTGAATGACACCGGCATTATCAGCCTGCGAATAAGTATGATATGTCCAGGTGACTTGTTTATAAATAATGACATAATATTAATATACTCGCACTATATTAAATGAATTATCAAAACGATGTTTATTCAACATTGGCCTTTACAGGCACTTACTGGCCTGAAACAAACATAACATTCAAAGACACAAAGAACTTAAGACCTACATAACCTTATACGTGAATACGTACAAGAAAATATAAGTCTACACCTGTTCGGAAATTGGGAGTTTTCAGAGAAGAACAGACAAGAAACTGTGAAGATGAATTTTTACAAATACTTCATAATTATTTATTTGACGTCACATTTTTTATCGAGGTGTTCTTTGCAAGCCCTTTCATGTGATACCCATATTGTAGGGGTGCATAATACATAATTAGTCCGCCATCTTGGGAAAGTCCGCCATATTGGATTAAGAGTGACGTCACATTATTTATCGAGGTGTTCTTTGCAAGGTCTGTCATTTGATACCCATATTGTAGGGTGCATTATACATAATTAGTCCGCCATCTTGGGAAAGTCCGCCATATTGGATTAAGAGTGACGTCACATTATTTATCGAGGTGTTCTTTGCAAGGTCTGTCATTTGATACCCATATTGTAGGGTGCATTATAAATAATTAGTCCGCCATCTTGGGAAAGTCCGCCATATTGGATTAACAGTGACGTCACATTATTTATCGAGGTGTTCTTTGCAAGCCCTTTCATTTGATACCCATATTGTAGGGGTGCATTATAAATAATTAGTCCGCCATCTTGGGAAAGTCCGCCATATTGGATTAACAGTGACGTCACATTATTTATCGAGGTGTTCTTTGCAAGCCCTTTCATTTGATACCCATATTGTAGGGGTGCATTAAACATAATTGATCCGCCATCTTGGTAATGCCGCCATGTTGGATTTAGAATGACGTCACACACCATACATTGCATGCATTGTCATCCGACTTACACGTGCATGCAAAATTTCAGCTCAATCGGAGACCGGGAAGTAGGTCAAATTAAGATTCCAAGATTTTTTTACATAGTTACGTGAAACTAATATAAAAGCTTGTAAAAACGGAGGTCCACGACAATGGATCTTAACCTATTTACTTACATAATACTATCCTCTGATATAAATAAATAAAATTACTTATAAAAGTACTTATGAAGTAAAAATTATTACAAATGTTTATAAAATACGAGTACCATAGTAAATCAATTTTAAAAACTTAAGTTCAACTGTAATCGAACCCGCACCATCGAGAATCGAGAAACGTGGTCATGATATAAAATCAAAATTAAATAATTATTCTTCAAATAGTATTTTACAATTTTTTGTACGTCAAAAATGCTACGCCCTTGGTTCACAAGCCTACGGTAGGAGACCTTGTACTGGAATGAACCAGCAAGAAAATCGCAAGGGCTGATTTTCTTTTATCCCTTTATTTATACAGAGTCGTCGTTGCCAACATCGTTGTGTAGAAAAAAACTTTCTTTACAAGATTAAAAAAGTTCACATTTATGTATATTATAGATGTATAATAGCAATAGTTTCATTGCGTCATATTTATACTACACTAGCGACCCGCCCCGGCTTCGCACGGGTGCAGTGAAAAAATGGTTATGGTGGGTTATCCCTAAGAGATAGACATATACCACCGCGGACTTTTTTGTGGATTTTTGTAAGTTGTACAATACTGTAGTACATTATTTTGCTCTATCTCGTAGGGTTCAGCCAGCGTTTGCAATATAAGCGCAAAAAAACGTGCTTATTTACGACATCACATTAGAAACCTTTAAATTTATCAGTGTTTCTCTACTATATTATGCATTTATTATACATACAAACCTTCCTTAAGAATCACTCTATCTATTAAAAAAAACCGCGTCAAAATCCGTTGCGTAGTTTTAAAGATCTAAGCATACATACGGACATACAGCGAAAGCGACTTTGTTTTATACTATGTATTGATTGATACAGTACATACCAAGCCCAAGGATTATTATCATTTAAGTGATGCTTAACAGGAGACCTATTTTTGAATTACGAATGCGATTTCGAAATCACCGCTGACTAAATAGTCAGCGGTGACTTTGAGGCCACGGATTCCTAAACATCCAATTTTTGAAAGTCGATCGCAGAGCTGCCTACTTAGATAAAGTACACACATAAATGTAAGAGTTCGGTTCCACGCAGAATGTAGCCGCTGCCGGTTATTGCCGGCTTTACCATTATGGTTATATATATAATATATATATTATATATATGTATGTATATATTATAGGTATATAAAGGTTTATATATATATATATTAATGTAGTCGCTGCCGGTATTGGCGGCTTATATATATATATATATATGTATATTATTATATGTGCTACATTCATATATATATATATATATTGTATATATAGACTGAAAATCAAACAAAACACATAACATTACCACAAGTATGACTTGATTACGAGTGGGTGAGGGCACTCGTAATGAAATCACACCTGTGACTAAGGTAGTCACATCAGTGATATTCAAAAATAAGAATTATTGAAAATCGGTGATTATTAGTCACATCGGTGATTTCGAAGTCGCATTCGTAATTCAAAAATAGGTCTCCTGTATAATATTTTTTTTGACAAATATGGCGGTATTCTTAGTAAAATTCATTTATCACTCATCAATCATCATAATTATATTATGTGGTGTTAGTTACATGTAGCACTCCCTAAATATGACTGTCAAGTTAGCTTGACCCTGGTGTGTACGATCAATTGTAACCTTGAATTTTGTAAATAGGGGTAGGTCTGACTATTCGCGTCGACGTGGGGTCGATGTGTCCAAGGTCGCATCAAGCGGTCGCCTTGGGGCGGTGTTTAATGGAATGACATTTCTTGGCACAGGGTACTGTTATACGAATTATGTCGAATAATGGAGTATTCCAGGTGTAGTATTTATTTGCTTAACACTTCAGTATCATCTATACTTATAACAAATCTATAGAGAGGTCAATTCTGTACATGAAATATATTTCCTATAGATTAGGGATCGATACTGATGGCAAATGTAAAATTTTTGTGTGTCAGTATAACCGTTATAGAAACAAAAAACTCGACGGATTTTAACGAAACTTGCTAATATTATTTTTAACTAGCGGACCCGACAGACTTCGTCCTGTCAAAAAGATTTGTACAGTGGCAGTTTTTTGTTCCTAATTATTTTATAGATAATGTCGCATAGCCAACCAAATCGCAAAAAAAGTCTAAATGACCTTACATTTTGTGGCTATTCAATTTTGGAAGGTGACATTAAATCCTCCAACGATGTATTCTGTGCTCCAACGCACGCACGCACACTGTTTTGATAGATATGATTGAATTTCAACTATATGTAGCGTTAATAAAGCGCAAATTGACTGTTTGAGGTTAGGAACACACCTTCATTGCTTAGACAACAGTGAGTGCTTGCAATACGAACTTTATACAATAACAATAAAGCTCAATTCGACTGTACGTTTTAGTTAGAAAACGTTTGCATGGGAAAATAAAAGGGCTGTTTTTAGGGTATTTCCGATAATTATTCCAATTTTACTCATTGTAGAAACCCTCCTTGAACTTCAACGAACATTAACAAAAAAGAATTGGCCAAATTGGTCCAGGCGTTGTTGAGTTATGAGCTTACCAACACATTTTGCGATTCATTTTTATATATAAGATAATATAAGCTGGCTATACTATACTTTCCGTCACGCCACAATCAATAGGAGCAGAGCAGTGAAGGGAAATGTTGGGAAAACAGGAGAAGTTACTCCATTTTTTAAGCTTCCGTCGCGTATGTAACCTTAATGGTTAAAGCTACACAGAAATCATGTATGAAGGACAAAATTATGTATTTATTTTTACACTCTCGTGATTTCTGATCATTCAGATAATTTAAAAGTTGATCATTGTATAGAATTTGTATTACGATTACTAGCAGAATAATGATAATTAATTATTCATTTAATTAAGTACGAAACAGATTACAGTCTATATTTTTATGTAATATATTGATGAACAAGTAACAATTAAAACAACTGATAGTATAAGACATACCTTAACATATCTGCAATCTAACAAAAATTGCAGTCTTCGTTTCTACTTCCTTTCCACTGCCTATAATGCCCTTCGCACCGAAACATAGCAATGCGAACACTGTGATTTAATATGAAATAGGTAGGATGGAGGTACCCAAGCAAATGACCTTGGTATAGTCTCCCTCCGATTAATAAAATTAATTTATATTAACCCTAGAAGTGTAGGTTTTTTAGGTTGAAACTAAATGATGTAGAAAGATCAAGTATTATGCTGATATGTTGGGAATGTTATAACAACACCTACAACTAAATGATAGAAAAAAGAAAAAATATAGATAATGAAAAAGAGAAACATTAATCATTTACAGTCACAATCAGGCAATAAAATTATTCAATTAATATTTTTTTTTAAATATTGAATAATACATTCATAAAATTACTAGCGAACCCGACAGACATCGTCCTGTCAAAAAGATTTGTACAGTGGCAGTTTTTTGTTCCTAATTATTTTATGGATAATGTCGCATAGCCAACCAAATCGCAAAAAAAAATTATATGACCTATTACATTTTGTGGCTATTCAATTTTGGAACGTGACATTAAATCCTCCAACGATGTATTCTGTGCTCCAACGCACGCACGCACACTGTTTTGATAGATATGATTGAATTTCAACTATATATAGCGTTAATAAAGCGCAAATTGACTCTTTGATGTTAGGAACACACCTTCATTGCTTAGACAACAGTGAGTGCTTGCAATATGAACTTTATACAATAACAATAAAGCTCAATTCGACTGTACGTTTTAGTTAGAAAACGTTTGCATGGGAAAATAAAAAGGCTGTTTTATTATTCGAATTTTCCTCATTGTAAAAACCCTCCTTGAACTTCAACGAACATTAACAAAAAAGAATTGGCCAAATTGGTCCAGGCGTTGTTGAGTTATGAGCTTACCAACACATTTTGCGATTCATTTTTATATATAAGATGAAATTAACATCTGCATCTGCGCAACCCCTGACGAACTCCTCACACTGGCAACACTAATTCAACAGATTATTAAGCTCACACAGTGGCATAGGAGGCAATGAGATAGCCGATTCATTAACACACCTGGCACAGAACCTGGCGGATCATTCAGAAACAATAAGAGTGCCGTTTACTGACTACTATAGTACTCGTACAATCAATGAAGAACACAAAAATCTCTGGATAAACAGTAGGGAATCATCACTACAGACAAAAGGCAATTGGTATGCTGATGTACAGGAAAAATTACCATATAAACCTTGGTATCATTTAACACGAACTTTTAACCGGAAATTCATCGCAGTTATTTCACGATTGAGATTTGGTCATTGTCTGATCCCATCTCATTTACAAAGAATGACAATAACCAACAGCAGTGTCTGTCCACATTCCCATCACGAAAATGCAGATCTTCAACATTTTTTTTCTACGATTGCTCAGCATTTTTCAAAAAAAAATTCAAAATTCAAAATTCTTTATTTCTTTAGCCTTATATTTAATTCTACATACAAATTTTCTGAGATCCTCCCAGTAAGCTTCAGTAGAAGCCTGTAGTAGGGGGTCTCGCTCTTGATTACAACTTTTATTATTATATATTAGGCTACAGTAACCTATGGCAAAATTACAAAAAAGAAACAAAAAAGTAAAGGTAAACATAGCTGAAACTTAAAATTAACAGGTGCATGCGTGGCGTGCATGTGTGTGTGTGAAAGTGTGTGAGGGTGTGCGTGTGTGTGAGTGTGTGTGTGCGTGTGTGTGTGAGTATGTGGTCAATTATTTATCTAGTTTTATTTAATATTAGATTAGATATTTAATTGCCTATAGCCTATGGTGTGCTCATAAATTGCTCTGTACCCGAATAGTCCAAAGTCATTAACCATGTAGTTATTTTTGTTTTACATTTGGATATTTTAAGTTCGTGTATGTTTAATTCATCATTTAGCTTATTATAAATATAAGCTGATAAAATGTAGAATTGTCTTCTAGCAAACCTTGTTTTAGTTGTATATATAGGAGCGACCTTGCATTTTCTCCTTCCACGTTTGTGTGTGTCTTCCAGTGTATTTTATCCGCAGCGAAATATTTTATTTAATGAATTACAAACTATTGCTGAAACCAATAATAGCAGAACTTCACCACGAGCCAGAAATGCCATTGACAGTATTGCAGTTGCAGATTATCCTAGTGTTCCCCGCCGCATTCAAGATGTATTAAAAAAACCTATACATTTTAAGCCTATTTTTAAGTTTCTACAAAACACTTTAGATAAGATTTAATTTACTATGTATGTAGTTATATTTAATATGAAATTAGTGTAGATAATGAATTGTTAAATATTAGAAAAAGCATGCGACTAAAGGTCTTGTATCCATGTCACGAATAATTGATTATTAAAAAAAAAGAATATTAAGCAGATAAAAACACCGAAGTTTTTAAACTGTATATATTTGTCACGAGTATTATCCTTTTCACAGATTAAAAAATCATTAATAAAGTCTCAACTAACACTTCTTTCTTTTATAAGCTTACTTAAAACGTTATTGTTTTATAATTACCACAATCATGTATAAACATATCAAACGATAAGTTTTTTTGATGGCTAGTTAATTGTGAATGAATTAGCAAAAACAAGACTGTGTTATTATACTTGCGTGTTTCGTGCTCGGCAAATACATCTAAAGAATCAATGTCACGTCATGCTGGAACGTCGCAAGGTCAAACTGATTTAAGTAGCTTGTAGATAGATTGCCATAAAGTATAGGTATTCATAATTTTAAAATCATACTATAAAAAAAATCTCGATGGTAGCACGTGGCTGTGGAGAAAGCATATTAATTGTTTCTGCCTAAAGTAGAAATCATGAAATCAATTAACCTAATTATAGTTATTCCATATAAAGTATATGTTGTTCTCCTGTTCGAGCTGAGCAAAAATGTAATGGTCGCAAAAAAAGTTAACGACGTATTTTCCCGCTAGGGGGCTCTGAAGTCTGAATTAGAAAATCGTGGTTTTTAAAAAATATTGAAACTGTTCGTTGAAGAACTCCCAGCCATTTTTAGCGTAGTTTTCTTTTCTTAAGGTATTCTGTGAGAATAATGACACTTGTACCTCGTTAATACATTATGAGCTTACCTACAATCGTAAGGGACGTATTTTTACGTACATTTACGTCTGTGAGTTATCACTCACCACAATTACTGCAAACTACAAGGTAATGAAGGAGGAAGGTAATAAGGTCAGCTTGCGAGCCCATCCAAGCCCTTATAGCCTAGACTAAGGCAGAGTTTAGTCGAAAGGTCGTACTGGTCGGATATCTCCAGTTGATATTAGATCTGACATGATCACCGCAGTAATGATGGATGTTAAGATTTGATCATTTGTATCCGGATCAGTACAAAGAATCGAATCAGTGAAATGCTTCATTTGCATCATTTGTATCAGTGACTCTGAACTGATAAAATCGGTTCAGAGTCACTGATACAAATATTCTGATATAAATATTGATATTGCTTCATTTGTATCAGTGATTCTGAGTCAATCGTGTAAGCGTCGCGTATCGAATGAAACCGAGATGCAATTCAGCGACGTGATCCGATGCGCTCCGACTCTGAACTATTTACTTATCTCAATCGTCCTAGCGCCGCGTGACGATTGAAATCGAGATGCAATTATAAATAAATAATAAATAAATAAATATTTGTTACACTTACACCAATTAACCTAGCCCAAACTAAGCTCTATAAGGCTTGTGCTATGGGATCTAGGGTAACGGATAGACATACATATATTATACATATATAAATAATTTTTATTGAAATATATATCAACAACAATGAGTAAGGTACAAATGCTCGCATTCATCACACAAACATCTGCCCCCACCGGGATTCGAACCCGGGACCTCAGAGATGGCGACACCTTCAAACCGGTGTATTATCCACTCGACTATGGAGGTCGTCATGCAATTGAGCGAATGATTCATTTGAAGCGCTGTTAGAGATTTGAATCAGTGAATCACTTGGAAGAAACGACACACTGAGTAGTTTCTGTAAAGATTGACACATTTCTACACCGTAGCACTTCCCGCTGCGGTAGTATCCTGGGCACGTTTCGGAGAGAAAAAAACGCGTATTGCAAAATATGAAACAATAAAAATAGCACTATCTGTGACGTGAAGTCACACACACGTGGCGTGACACCACAGACGTGAAGTCGACACAAATCTACGAACTAATTGCACTAGACTCCGTAAATTACATAATTACATTATTGGAACAGTATTACATTATCTTCTTATGTATACAAGATAAACACGCATTTTCACACAACAATAGAGCGAGTGTTCTTTATGATATAATGACGTCCTGTGTGTAATCATCTTAGTGCGTAGCGAGCCGACCTAAAAAAGAGTATCCTCCTGTTCTTGCTACCTCAACATGACTCGTATTTTCTGCTAAGGCTGCGTGTGCACAGAATGCTTTGTAACTAATTCTGCTAATACATATTATAAAAGCGAAAGTTTGTATGAATATATGTTTGTTGCTGCTTCACGTAATAAACACTAAATGGATTTCAATTAAACCTTATTAACCTATGTATGCATTATGGGTAAGTAAATTTTTTTGTAGAAGATATGAAAAAAAATATGTCTACGGAGGGTATAAAACTATTGGTTCGGGCATTGCTGTCCGTCATTTTTGCGTGTTATCGCTGACGAAAAACAGATGGCGCTACGTGTACTATGTAGCGTTCGTGCGTTCGACAGCAGCCGAATTTATCCGAGCGCTCTCAAGCTCAGAGGCTGCGTGGCGACTTCACTTCTCATTTACTTGTCGACGAGTGAACACATGTTTTTCAAATTACCCTTTATAGCTTTCTATTAAATATTAGTTGAGTTTCTTTTGCATAAATTAATTCAGAGCCTTAAGCATCTAGTGTTTTGTAAAAAGTTACGTCATTCTCTTAATAATAGCGTGGATCTTCTTATATTATATATATTTATGATTATGTATGATGTATCAAATTAATTAATCATATCTATTTTAATAATGTATGTATTGTATGTAGTATAAATATGACTTTTCTATTATATATATTACAAAGGATATTGTTTTTTGCTGATTCCGCGCAGTTGATGATGACTTGTCCAACAAGCAGACAAGGTCGACACGTGTTTCGTCTCTCAGCGAGTCATCTTCAGGATCTGTTGCCCGCTCGGTGTCTCACGAGCGGCTGCTACACCGCTCTTTTTCGTAATGTGTTTTTTTTATTTGTAAGAACTTTTTTTTGTGTGCCGAATTTCTTTCTTTCTTTCAAACTAGCGCAGCATTTAAAATATCAACATAATTATCTTTAATTGTTTCACAACTTTATTAGTCAAACGGATAACTAAAAATGATATTAAACATTAAAACGATAAAATATTTGTATTTTTGTATTTGATGTAATGGTACTAAAAAAACAGTTGAATTAATAATTTAAAAAATCCTTTATTGTTAGTACATTACATTATCGTTGGAAAACATAATATTATATTAACTTGAGTAACTTTTAAAAATAATTTCTATAGGTGAAACGTGATTAATTAATAAAATTATCAGAAAATTTCTTTTGAGTTTATTCTATTAATTTATTTGATTCGATTGATATGTTCAGCCTTCATTCAAATAGAAGCCAACTTTCTCGCCATATTTTATACCTACAAAAATATACTCCGTTTCTGGGCTCAAATCATCAAACCAAAAACAGAATTAATGATTAGTTGTAAAACTATCTTATATATAATCGGAGAACAGATAGTTAGGGATTATTAAAAGTTAATTATTAAATAATATTAAAAAGCCTTAAATATCGCAAAATATAAATAGATCTCTCACTACTGGATACATTAATACAAATAGTATGAAACTGGCTTAACAATTGTATAAGTACCATACCATATAAGTACCGAGTAATATGAAACGCAATATCAACTGAGTGTCGAGTGTCGCCCGGGAACGATGTCCGTGTCAAAGTTGCATTTGGATTTGGACAACAGTTTTTTTGTTAACATAAACGGTAGTGTATCCCCAGTTGTCGAAAAATGCCTTAATTACATAATAAAGGACGAAGGACTAACCGCATGCGACGTCAACGTGAAAGACATATCGACAAACGGTGGAAATTATATGGGGTCACTGCAAGAAATTCAACTTAAAGGCTTATCACCGACAGGACAGAAAGAAATTAATCTATTTTTGAAAAACAAGCTGGTCGTTGAGGAATTTAATGAATTGATTGATGATGCGTACAACAGAGAAGCTTTTTGCTACAATGAATTGATTAATATTTATAACGTCTTACAAGAAGATGCCAACATACCGACAGAGGAAAGATTCAGAACAGTTAAATGCTACAAAGAGTCCAATATTGATGTAACGATTTTAGAAAACTTGACCAAAAAAGGTTATACCACACCCAACAGATTGGAAGCGGTTTCGTTTGAATTCGCATCGGAAACCTTAAAACAATTAGCGAAGTTCCACGCCCTGTCTTTTGCATTGCGGAAAAGAAATCCAGAATTCTTTGAGAAACATATCAAACCGTTACGTTCTATTTACAATTTGGACGAGAAATGGCATAAATTTATCAAACAAGTTTTCGATAATGCAGTAGTGCATTTAGATACCGAATCCAGAAATAAATTAGTTGAACATTACCCAAAAATGATAGAAAGGTTTATACAATTTGTAAATATATCTGATGATGACGCTATATGTCTGTGTCATGGAGATTTCCGGCCGAATAACATCATGAAGCTCGAAGAGGTAAGAATTGTGTTATATTTACTCAAAACTAAAAATATAAATACAATATAAGATAAATCCATACTAATATTATAAATGCGAAAGTAACTCTGTCTGTCTGTCTGTCTGTTCCGCTTTCACGCCAAAACTACTGAACCGATTTAAATGAAATTTGGTACACAGATAGTCTAGAGCCCGAGAAAGGATACAAGCTACTTTTTATACAAAAAAGGTTATAAAGGGTTGTAATAGGTTGAAAGGAGGGATAATAGGTTGTATGAAAATATTGTTAATACCACTGAACCGATTTAATTGAAATTTGGTACACAGATAGTCTAGAGGCTGAGAAAGGACAGAGGCTACCTTTCAAAGCAGAAAAGGGTTGTAAAAGGTTGAAAGGAGGGGGTGAAAGGTTGTATGGCAGTATTGTTAAAACATATCCTTAATGTGGGAAATTCGAATATAACGCGGGCGAAGCCGCCGGCGGTAAGCTAGTATAAATTATATAACAAGTAATCTTGGGATGAAATTTATAAGACAAATCTAATGAAAAATGTATTCTTCAAATAGATATTATACAATCACTTATGCACGTCAAACATGCTACGCCATTGACTCACAAGTTTTCGGTGGGAAAACTTGTACTGGAAAGAACAAGCAAGAAACCATCAAGCTATTTTTTTTTCTTCCTGTCTTTTTACAGAATCATCAATTAGCTGGCTGAAAGAAATTATTATCGTAATGTACGAATATATAGTAGTCTAACCTAATCATTATAATTTTTAGAGATTTGAGCGAATCATAAAATTGAAAAGCGAAGCCATTTATGTTTTCTTTCCACTCAACCGTTCGTGGATAGCTTGCTATCAAAAAAAAAAACTGTAAACTTACGTTCGTCGATAGTTTAGTATCCAAATCTAAAATGGTACAATGTGTCTAGTAAACTGTAAAAAAGCCAACTGTTGACCTGTGACGATAAGAATGTGCTATTAGAGTTGGATTCTATCAATCAATCTACCTAAAAAATCATAGATGTCACCACAGTATACTTTGTGGACTGAATAATTAATTTTCTAAGGTGATTTCGTTTTGAGGAGAGGTAAGTTTGTTTATTTTATTACACAATTTGAATTTGTGCTAAATATCTAAATATTAGTATCAAACGAAAGAGAATTTAATGTAATTTAATTTAAAATTTAATTGAAGTATATAAATTCAAATGAAATTGCGAATAAACTAAATTAAAATGAAACTTTCAATAATATTCCGCTTCTTTCAAGTTCCACATTTTTTTTTCTACTAAATTCAATGGTATAGAAAGTTTAACATATATAATGTTTTTTGCGCTAGACTCTCCTCTGTCCGTAGGTATTTTTTGTTGCGATATAGCTCGTGTAGTTTACGTGTTTTAACTATTTTTATCCAGTTTTTGATAATCGCACGCTCGGAAATGGCCGATCGTAAGACGCATTGACGCCGCTGACAGCGGAACGGTTGAGTGCATAAGTAGGTATTCGTAGATTTCTTTATGTTATTTAGTAAAGGCGAAAGATGTTTAAATATTTCATAAAATTCTGACAAATACGGTGATTTGGTCCAAATTTTGCACCGAGCCTTCTCTTGAGGAGCGGTGGTTCTCACTTTCAGCCTTAAGATCATTAAGTCCAAAGAGCATGACTGTCCTTCACCTGGTTTTGGCAAATGTCTTTCTACACTATATTTATTCTTTCCTTCCCACCACGCCTTAAACTATGCTCTGACAGAGTATTTATGCTTTTTATGGATATAAACATGGCGTTCACTGTTTGCAATGGGAATCAAATGATTAATAGAATAGTCTATTTCACCAACAATTATGGAAACCATAATTTTGGCCATCTAATTACATTATAAAAGTTTCAAAACACCTTTATGCCATTTATGTAAGTTATAAACTTACTACGTACCATTCGTATTTATGAATTAGTTTAAATTAATTTGTCGAAATGATTATTGTGTCTATGTCACTGTTTATAAAACACCAAAGCTAACATTGGCTAATTGTACGAGAAAAGAAAAGAGTCTTACACGTCGGCTTCAGCAATAGAATCTTTATTGTCTTTTCGTATACATTTTAATTTAAACATTGACAACTTAACATATAATAATTCTAATAATAAGTATGACATACATACGTACACATACATACACTCACGCCTTTTTCCCACGGGGGTAGGCAGAGATTACGTCCTTCCACTTGCTACGGTCCTTACATATCTCTTTCGCTTCATCTACTTTCATAACATATGTCATATAAGTATGACATACAGAGATATTGTGAAAATATATGTGCTTCTAAAGTCTAGTCATCAAAAAGTTCATAACAGCTAACAATACAATATCTGTATAAGAAATCAACGTTTCCTCGCAAATACAAAATATCAGGCTGAGAAGTTCAGCTTATTAATAACGCTAATATCGCCTTAATTTATCATATCTATACTAATATTATAAAGCTGAAGAGTTTGTTTGTTTGTTTGTTTGAACGCGCTAATCTCTGGAACTCCTGGTTCGAATTGAAAAATTATTTTATTGAATAGCCCATTTATCGAGGAAGGTTTTAGGCTACATAATATTACGCTGCGACTAATAGGAGCGAAGAAATAATGGAAAATGTGGAAAAAACGGGGAAAATTATTCATCTTTAAGGGCTTCCGTTGCGTGCGCTGCGAAAACGGTTCTAGATACCAAAAAAATATGTATGAAAGAATTATTGCTCTTAAAATGATCTAAAAAAATGTCCGCAACAGTATATGTCTATGTTTTAATGTTAACTCACTAAAATCGTTTTTATGGTAATCAAATTTGGATATGTCGCGTTGTCAAGATCGGGTAACAACGGTAAAATAATTATTCCACGCGGACGAAGTCGCTGGTACAGCTAGTCATATTATAACGATAAACCTATTCTCAAGTATATACGTACTACGAACATTGTCAATTTAAACTGAGCTTTTGTTATATTAGATACAGATTTGATGAAAACTTAACCCAGCCAAATCACATTACCTGCAATACCGCTTCAGAGCCAGATTGCGAATTAAATCGGCTAGGCTCAGGCTAAAGAGACGAGTATCTATTTCGAATATTGAAAATCTAATTCCAAATTACTTTAAAGTAAATGCCTATGTTGAATAAAAAGTATTTTGATTTGATTTGACATATATAGAGACTATAGTATCTCATATTAGTATCTAATCTTTAATAATTTCACTATTCTAATTTTTTTCAACACGTCAAGAGATTCAACAATCAATTCGACTCATCGCCTCGGCTATTGACTCGACTGAAGTTTTTATTCTAAATTCAAATTTCAACTCAAATAGCTGTTTGAGTATAGTTTGAAAGTGATGATATTCGAGTCCACATAGCGCCATCTCTTTCTAAATGTACTTAACTTAAACCAAACAGTATCTTGCTATCTTTTTAATAACAAAAACGAAAGAGCATCTTGTTTAAGTCAAACAATAAGGCGATAATAGTCTTATTAGCTAGTATTTATAAGTCAAAGTTAAGCCTTTAGGCCAGTAGTACACTACAGTGAGAACGAATATGTTTGAAATTAGCTTTAATAATTTTATATTTTCAGAACGGTGAACTAAAGAACCTGATACCTGTCGATTTTCAACTAATTCACTGCGGAAGTCCTGTAACCGATATACTTTACTTCGTTTTTATTGGAACAGACCATAAGCTCAGAACGGATCACATGGAAGAGTTAAAGGAAATATATTACGACCAGTTAAGGAAATTCCTTGAGTATTTCGATATCGACGTTGAGGACGTTTATCCGAAGCAGCGATTCACAAAAGAGTATTACTTTTATTTAGAATTTGGTTTGGTTATTTTCATTAGTTTATCGCCGTTTATTTTTTGCGATAACGACGAAATACCAGAATTGGATAACGCTTTTGACGTAAAGTTTAAATGGAATGATAGAAGCATAGAGAGGTTACGAGGAATCGTAAAGGATTTCTTTCAATGGAAAGGAATGTAATATTTGTAAAACAGATATTGTAAAAAAATATTGTGCTAATGTTTAAAGCGCATAATATTTTCGATTGAAATAGTATAGCTTATATCACATTACACTAAAAAAAAAGAGTCTAAGTAACAAAAAAAATTGTAACTTCATCAGGTAGGTATATAAAAATAGTTAAACTAAACGTGTGAACTATTATGCATATATTTTTACAACAAAGAGTGGTCTTTCTTATCAAAAGATACATTATTTATTAATTAGTTTTATTATTATTTCATGTAAGTCGGGGCTGATGTGCATCACTGCGACCTATTAAGATCTATTGTGACCAGCCTCCTATGTAGGTTCTATGTAGGCCCTACAGTAGCTCCCTTAACTGGGCACTGACCAAGAAAGATAGGATGTTCCCAGTTCGGATTGTTTTTATTTCATCTGGGTCAAGGATGTGTTTCCCCAGGTGTCTGTTTCTTTTGTGAATCAGCGGTTCACAGTAGCACAAGAGGTGTATTGGTGTTTCACGCTCTTGTTCGCAGACTCTGCATGTGTCAGTGTCCTTAAGTTTCATGTTGTGAAGGTGTCTATTCAACTTGCAGTGACCGGTCAAAGCCCTAACCATCACGCTCAAGTTACTCCTGTTAAGCTTTAATAGCTCGTCAGTGCGTTTGCGAGAGTATGGTTCGATTAGTGCTTTTGAGTGTGTCATCCCGGACGTACTGTGCCAGTCTGCTCTATTAATAAGCTTAGCTATCACCAGAAAATATGAAGCATGGCTGTGTAGCTTGGTTTATCAAGAGGCTCATGAAAGTTGATATTAATTTATTGTTAAATATGTATTATGTTGTTTAATATTAATATTATAAGTCTTGTGATTTACGTTAATGTTAAATAAAGAAACAGTTGTTTAGTTTTAAAATATCTTACTTGTGATATTTTATTAATGCAAATGATATTTTTAAAATTTTACATTATAGATAATTAATTTAGAACTTCGATAGATGTTGTTGTAAACGATATTTTTGGATTATCATTGGACTAACACTAGGGTAGATTTGTATTGAAAATGTGATTTGTAAAAAAACAAAGTGTAGACAGCATCTATTCTAAATCGAGACAGATTTAGAATAAAATAATAATAAATGATACATTTTTGTATAATTACAATTGTGAGTTTTAATCATCACAACTTATATCCGCTCCTGTGTACGAGTACGAGCCCTTTTTTTTGAGGCGGAGGATATGCCTGTTTTGGGGAAGATGTTGGTCCCCGGCGCACTATTCCTCTTCCAGGGGTGGGGAGGAGGGGGAATGTGGGGCTCGCACCCACTAAAAACTCCGCCGTACCTATTCCTTCTCTTCATTTCGCCGGAAGTCGCGGGGACTACCGAATGGTATAGCCGAGTACGAGCCCACCCTAACTACGAGGGCTGATCCAGAAGTAATGATAATCGAATATTTGTAAAGCTAATATTTTTTTTGCTTCCTATTTATCCACTAGTTCACCATAAAAAAAATAGGTTACGACTACAGGGAGGTACTTCAATCAAAATCGGCAAAAACTTCGCAGACCGTGACACGTCATTAGCGATCGATTAATTAACGCAGGACCTTCAAGACCTGCGTGCGAGGGCGTCTGAGACGCTGCATCCCTTGCAGCCCCCCCCCCTCTCGGCAGCCATTTACTTAGCCACGAGTAGGCTCCATTCAATAAAGGTTGGAGCCATTTGGGTGTATCGCGCCTCTTCTAACACATTCACTTCTTTATAGGGCAGCGCCAACCGCGCCTTCTCTTGAGGGAGCGGTCTTCCTTATCACGTAAAGCCTGGTTAAGACCAACGGCTCATGTTGAGTTTAGTCGGTAAGTCATTCTGGTCGAGCCGCTTCGATCGGTTTGGAGTCCGACATAATCACATCATTTCATTGCGATAGTATTCATGAAAATGCTTAAACTATCCTCTCCAAAAGGAAAAAGCAGGAGGTTTATTAATATGAATACAAACAGTCGGAGACTAAACATAAAAATGGAGAAAAATTACATCAGAGCTGTCATCAAGTGCCTTTGTTTGAGTCTACCAAAGACAATATATAGCGACCTTGTGGAAACATTAAGTTCCTTTTTACGCCCATCCACGTCCCTCACTGCAGAAAGCGTCAAAAAGTCGAAGATGTCGTATTGGCAGATCGAAGACTGACCATAAGGGAGGCTTTTATACAAATTTAGTTCGCGCTACTTGTGAAAGGTCTTCGGGCTAGTAAGTAGGTATTCTGTCTTAACTACATAATAGACCAGAAATCCTCAAAAATTGAGCTCTGCTAAAATGACGTAGCTCTGGAAGCTTTATCTATTTATTGATCTATCTTATACTATGATTTATTGTTTATTTTTATATAGCTACTCGTATTACTCCTAACACTAATTATAATTAGTTAGTTATCAATATACATATATATATATATATATTAACTCATTTTAATATGTTTGTCATTTTTGTCTCGAACACGTATTCATCATACACTCATCAGCTCCCATCCGGAATCTTAGAGATAGCAACACTTCCACTACGGAGAAACTATCTATTATACAAATACTAACCTGTATTTTTCAAACCAAAAGTAGATTTTTTTCTTCATCTCCGAAAGTAATAATGATGCCGGATCTGAGGTGATTTGAATTTCAAATGAAGCGAGAGAATCACAAAGGCTGAAGACGATCCACTTATTTAAAAAAAAATGTGACTTATCTACGTACGTAGTGTCATAAGAGTCATAAGAGGTTTTACAAGACTCAACTCGCCGTTTTGCCTGCGTCGTATCGGATTTTTAAAAGGATAAATTTTGCCATATACGTTATCCCAGATTCTCGAACTACCCCCATACCATATTTCTTCAAAAATTAAAATCAGGAATTCCTCAACCTCCCCGACCATTCAAACCGACAAACATTGCTTTTCTTTATAGATATACAAATAAATAAACACTGGATGATACAGTAGCGCGGTGGTCTCAGCACTGGTGCCAGGATCGCCTAGATCAGGGTTTCCCAACCTTTATTTCACCGAGCCTCCCCAATTCAAAAATAATATTCTCATGCCCCCTTAAGTTTAAAAACATTAAAAACACATAATTTTTTTTTGCAACTAAATTATTTCTTTGAATTAAAATTAAAATACAGATATTTGTAGATATTTATGTTTTAGGAATAAGAGAAGATATATGTATCTACACTTAAAAACCATTAATTACTTTCACTTTAGGTAAATATCTTAGTTTTATTTTAATTATTAAATACTAATGAGATACTTGAGCTTGCATCTTCTGTACCAGTATGTCGATTCTGGGTTCAGTCTTTGCTAGAGCGCTTAATTGCTCGATTACGCCCCCCCCCCTGGTATTCCACTACGCCCCCCAAGGGGGCATGCCCCCCTGGTTGGGAACTCCTGGCCTAGATGAAGGGCGAGCTTTGCTGCGAATCTCACAGGAATCACATATACAACCTCAATTAATTATTATGACTTGTCAATTGAGGTTACAAGAGGTGAAAAAAGGTGAACATAAAATAAAAAAAAATCAGATACATTAGAATAATTAATTTGTTTATTCTTCTTTAGAACTATATTCTTGATTATTGCACAGGGCAACATTACAATGAATACGTGGATAGTGCAAAAAGACGCAATTTGCATTTATTAGTTTCCAGGCGTAATTTTCTGGATGGAATATTTTTATATAAAACTAGCGGTCCCGACAGACTTCGTCCTGTCAAAAAGATTTGTACAGTGGCAGCTTTTTGTTCCTAATTATTTTATAGATAATGTCGCATAGCCAACCAAATCGCAAAAAAAGTCTAAATGACCTATTACATTTTGTGGCTATTCAATTTTGGAACGTGACATTAAATCCTCCAACGATGTTCCTCCTGTGCTCCAACGCACGCACGCACACTGTTTTGATAGATATGATTGAATTTCAACTATATGTAGCGTTAATAAAGCGCAAATTGACTCTTTGATGTTAGGAACACACCTTCATTGCTTAGACAACAGTGAGTGCTTGCAATATGAACTTTATACAATAACAATAAAGCTCAATTCGACTGTACGTTTTAGTTAGAAAACGTTTGCATGGGAAAATAAAAGGGCTGTTTTTAGGGTATTTCCAATAATTATTCGAATTTTTCTCATTGTAAAAACCCTCCTTGAACTTAAAAATTCATCCCTTTTTTTCGTTTGTATAGGATTTTTTAATTTTAAAAGATAAAACTATGAAACTTTATATTTAAGCACTTGATAAGAAATCATTAAACATTTGTACCAGCATTTTTGAAATTTCGACCAGCTAGGGGGTAAGGGTTGGGTCGCCGGCGGGCGCGAGGAAGTCGCGACCGCTACGGCGACCCGGGATGGACCACGCCCCTTCCGTGGCCGGGGGGCGTCGTCGGTGGAGGGGACCGGGGGAGGTGGTAGCTTCCCCCGAGGAGGGCTCCCCTCTAGAGAGGGGAGCGGAGGCTGGGGGTTCCTGGAAGTGGCCTTTGTGTTCCCGGGGGCTCCCTACAAGCCTGAGGAAGGCCATCCCTGAGGTTTTTAGTGGGTAGGCCTCCCCCTTCTGGGGAGGAGAGCCCCACATAACCCCGGCTCGCCACAGCCGGGGTATGCAATTTAATGCATTTTCCTCAGGGGAACAAAAAAAAAAAAAAAAAAAAAAAGGGGGTAAGGGTTGAAAGTTAGTATGCAAGTTCGTCAAATATCACGTCATAAGAAACAGCAAATCGTTTGAAATTTTTACCAGTGTGGGGGTGAAATAGGGGTTGAATTGAAGATAAGACCGTGAATCTTGGTACCTTAGATATAAGGGACCAGGATTGACAAAACTAATTTCACCCGGGTGAAGCCGCGGGCGGAAGCTAGTAGGATATAAGTTTAGTAGGTTAAGCTTAAGAAGAAGCTTAAGCTTATGTAAATAAGCTAGATAATTACCTAAACAAGGATAATCAAAAAGGCACGGACTACGAGTCCGTAGAGGAAAAGACACTAATAAAAAAAATGTAGCTTAAAATAAACGAATAAACAAATTTTAAGGTATGAGTTATGTAATATCAATAATAATTATGCAACTACTGAATGAATACAGGACGGATTTATAGTGAGGGTCATAGATAAATCAATTGACCATACAAATGCTCTAATGATATTCATTTATATAAATTTAATTTATTATTAAATTATAAATTAAAATTATCAATCAAAGTGTTAAACATATGTAAATCATATTGCGAAATAATAAAAAAAAAAACTTTACAAAACTATACTACACCATTCATGCAACAATCAGTTGAGGGTAATTTGAGTCATGAGATAACAATTTAAAAACCGAACATTGTATTTGACCAATCGGAATGCAGAATTTTCTTTTCAAATGCTTTATAACGTTTAATGGAATATTTTGATTGGTCGATCACAAATCTTGACAATAACTACTATCTAAATTTCTTACTTAAATTTTTACTGTGAAAATCTGCCTACATTTCTGCTTGTTGTCTTTGCGCCACTGAAGTGTGCGTTCTCTCTTCGTTGTATAGCGAACATCATATTCAGATTTTTGGTAGCGCGCTTAGATAGTAGTGCCTCTAGTTTGGAAATAAATAGACAATTTGAAGCCATAGTGCCTTTAAATACAGTCTATTTCCGTCTGCTGCTGTTATTTGATATATTTGCGGCACTGTTCAATTTTGTCTCTAATTGTTGAATATTCATTGTGCGTCTACCTGCAGTTATAAATCTTACATTTTAACAGAATCATTGTCATAGATAAACAAAACTAAGGAGTGTACTTTTGGAAGCGGACATTTTTAATCTTTGGCTTTGAATGATAATTTTGTTGTCAAATAATTATGAAATTTATTGAAATTCTTAGTTAACATTATTTAAGCTTATTTCTTGACTTCTTAAATATTATATTAATGATTATATTTGAATATAAATAAGTAAGAAATCAGTTTTATATTACAATCTATCTTATTTGGAAAATGATCCATTTAAATATTTATGAATGAATAATAAAATATGGACTCTGGTATGATTAAAATTGGCGTGTTTAGCAAACGGTGATGACATTATAAAAAACTAAGCCATTGAGTGTTCCATTGTTAATTTGTAAATCATAAATTCACACTGTATAAATAATTATTAATATAGTTACTTAGATTTATTGCATTATGCGTATGTGTGATTATTACAAATAATAGGTATTTAAATGACGCCTTTTTGTGGTTAGACTTAAGAACTATTGTTTTTCTTTACTTAAGCTTTTCATAATTACATAACAAGCGAGAAACTAAATTTCATGAATTTTTGAATAAAAAAAAAATATACTTATAATTTTTTTTTTACTCTTTTTAACTCTTATTATAATTAGGCTAATTAGCTTAAAGTAAGCACTGCAAGGTTTGTGTTGTGGGATCTATGGTAATGGATATATTATAAATATCTTAATATTTTTATATAAATATATATTATAGAATTAAAGTCATGACTATATTTATCACACAAACATCGGTCCTCACCGGGACTCGAACCCGTCTAACGTAACTTTACGCTATCATTGTTTTCGCGCCACGTATTATTATTTTCGTGCGGCAACACTGGTTCTGAGCCGAACTAACTTAACTGTGCTACCGAACGGCGATGACTTCACTCTGGTTGGCACTCGTTACAAATTTGTAAGCGAAACGGACAAAACCACCTTCAAGTAAATAACTGCGTATCAATATTCGATCATTCGTATATTTCCACTGTTTTAATTGCATAAAAACAATATAATTGTTGTTACTTTTAATCGCAAACTGGGTAAGTTGTGCAAATAACTTATTATACTTTATTGTGTTGCTTTAGTGTTTTATTTAATTACGTAGGTAGTAAGCTTGTGATAACCGTTAGTAGTGATTATAGTCTTATTGTTCTTATTTAGTGCCATATTTGTAGCAATCAAAGTATATTTACTTTTTTACGTTGCAAAACGTTAATTATTTGTGGCCATTTATGTAGCCGTGCTGAACTTTTATATACTGGTACTGGCTGGTAACTATCTTTTTATCTCGTACTGACTAAATTATTGTGGAACTGGGGTGCCTCATAATCCATTGATCTAAATAATACGTTTAAAATAGAAAAAAATCACGCTCAATTTGATCGGTGCGGTTTCCGGAACATACTTGGGAGCAAGAACTTTCCAGTTAGGTTAGGTCTAGGCAAGGCTTATGTTCGATGGATGTTCTACCTACCTGATACTGACGCAGACTCCACCATATGCTGCTGATTTCCTTCGACGATCTCAAGGATAGTGCAGTATTTCGGAAGCCGCAACAGTGTAGAATAATGACCTAGGGAACTTATCCTCTTAATATTGGATTATTTATTTATTTTAATAATTCTTGAGCGTCGGTGGCGTTGTGGTTTCGGCACTGGTTTGTGCGCCGCATAGAATCGGGAGGCCCGCGATCTAATCCCCACCGTGTACCAATGTGTTTTTCGTTCCGAATTTCATATGTACATTTATCCGACGCTCCTAAAACATCGGGAGGAAACCTGCGTACATCTGCGATGCGATTCAAAGGTGTGCGTAGTCAACCAACCCGCACTGGGCCAGCGTGGTTGACTAAGGCCTAATCGTTCTAACATAGTTAGGGTAGGCTCGAGCCCCTCGGTGGGGACGTATATGAGCTGTGATGATTTATTCTTGTATTTTTATTTGTGTACATTAATTATAATGCTTTTAAATTAATGTGACACCCGGGGACCTCAGAAGTGGTTGTAATTTGAAACCGGTATTGTAACCACTTCGTTGCGTCGTCGTTATATATTAATAGACATAGATAATATTTTTGACATTTTCAACATTAATAAAAAATACATTGTAAGAATTTATGTAATGTGATAAATAAATAATGCGTATAGATTATAAATTACAATAGAAATATAGTTCGATGCACGGATAAACGAAATTGTATTTTTACAGCTAAAACTATTGTACAAGAAGATCTGCTGCGTGACATTGGACAGTTACCGGTAGACTTGCAAAATAACTTGCAAGTAAGCAGGAGATGGTTGATATGCAAATGTCAAATCAAGCGATAGCGACGCGACCGTGATTGGTTGGAGAGTTATATAATGAGTAATCGGCGGGAAAATGCGTCGTTAGCTTTTTCTAAAAGTTATATATTCCGAATCAGCTCGTCAAGGAGAATAACATATCCAAAAATCCGCTAATTCTGCGGAATACCACGTTCTAATTCAGACTTCAGAGCCCCCTAGCGGGAAAATACGTCATTAACTTTTTTTGTGACTATTACATTTTTTGCTCAGCTCGGCCAGGAGAACCACATATCCAAAATTTAGACCTGACTCCCGAAAACCACTTGGCCATTTAAACAGTATCTACTATCACTATCTACTTTGTAGTAATTGTTGATATTAATTTCGGTCTCGAGTCGAAAATCATTAGGGCGTGTATGGAGAGGAAGACCGAAGAATATAGAAATATCGAAGAATAATATATAGATGGTTGTGTGAATGATGATATGTTGAAGAAGGGCGTGGATGAGAGTGGAAGGTAAGGTATGTTGCACCAGCCCCGAATAAAGTTGAGAACAGGTAGGAGAAATATGAAGAGTCGAAAAACATTACTCGCTCAGATAACGTCTGTGAACAAAATATATTAGTACTGACAGTGCAGTAGCTTTGTATTTAATGATAGATTTGAATTTATGATGCTTGCGTATAGCACGGGTCCCTATCGAGATATCGTGTAGATAAAAATATTAAAGAAAGTTAGGGAAGTCTATATGGATCGTAGCAAATGGAAAATTGTGCCATAAAGCTTCAAAAAGATCTAGATTTAATTTCGGCCTGGTGTCAAACTAATAACATGATTACGTTTACCAAAAAAAAAAAAAAATACTACTAATTTCAATTACTCTTTGAATGGTCACGACTAGTACGTATGACGGAAATAAAAGATTTGGGAGTCATCTTTGACAGTCAGCTGTCATTCGACCGCACTACGATCACATCGTTGCCAAGGCAAGGTATTGGGTTTTATTTCTAAGAGTTACAAAGCATTTCAAGGTGTCATCTTATGTAACGCTTTACTGTGCTTAGGTCCGCAGTCTTTTGGAATACACTGCGACAATTTGGTCACCTTTTTCTCAGGTACGTAGCGATAGAATTATAAAAAAAAAAACAAAAAAAAATAAATATAAAAAAAATAAAACAAAAAAATAATAATAAAATTTAAAAAAAAGTAAATAAAAAAAATTTACAAAATATAAAAAAAATAAATATTTTTTTTTAAATAATAAATAAATAATAATAAAATTACATACAAAAACGATTTTTAAGGTTGCTTTCTTTCAGGATGAATCTTCAACGTTCTGTACGTTCTTACGAAAATTTGCTGGCTAGGTTCGGTTTGGTTGCACTTGGCTGTCGTCGAAGGCAGAAAGATTTAAGACTTCTATATAACATCATACACTCTCAAAGTGATTCACCATATCCTCTGCTCGTAAATTTAAATTATTCTCACTCCGGGTTTTCGTTCTCTTATTATAATCCCTTAGCTAGAATGTGTCGTCAGTATAATGAGCTCGTCAGGGGTTGTGCAGACGCAGGAATTGATTGCGATATTTTTCATTAATTCATTCATATTTATTGTCAAATAATTTAAGATAACTTGTGGTTTAATTGTAAATAATGTGTCTTCTTTTTATTTTTATCTATGTGTTGTTTTGTTTATCCTTTGATATTCGGAAATTGAATTTTGTTATTCCAAGATGAAGGATGTTTTTTGCTGCACGTCAATAATATAATAATTAGAATGGTACATATCTTGGGTATCAGCCTAGCTTTTAAGGTATAGATTGTTTTTGTTTTTCAATTGGCTGTAATCTGTTTTTGTACGTATCATTAAATAAATAAATAAATAAACATCCTTTTCAAGTTTAAACAAGTTCACATTATATCTATAAAAGCTATAGTTTCATTATTTTATTTATTAGAGTAAAATTATTTGGCAAAGTAATTATTGAGTTATTAAAATAAAACCCAAGCTCTGTTATTATTTACTTTTGTTACCTTTTTTAATAAGATTTTTTTTTTGATTGACAAATTATTTAAATCTGTAACAGGCAATCGGTAATTATACGTGGAATTTTGTTTGAAAAAGTCAATATACCAAATTCTTTAAACAAGTCCTTCAGATTCCCTCGGTTTTGACGTGTGACCTTAACGGAGAACCCTATTTAAGCTGATTTCTTGTACTAAAACACATGCGGGCGAAATCATTTAAAGTCTCATATTAATTGGACCCGCATGTTTTTCTTTAAGCTAGGCCATTACCGACTCCGACGATGGATTCGAATTTCATGATTCGATGGTGCGGGAGTTTTATTTAGAGGTTGATTCATTATCACATTTAATAAATAGTTTTAATATTTGTCTGCACGATCATGTTAAAAGGAAAAGTTATGGATATAAAAGTTATGGACGTATGGGGAGTGGAAGAACGAAGAAGAAGAAAAAAAGTGGAAGAAGGGAGTGAGTGAGTGTGAAGGAAATGGTGAGGGACAAAGGAAGGCATGTTGCGCCGACCCCAAATAAAATTGGGAACAGGCTAAACGAAGGAAGAAGAATCTTTGTCTTCACTACTTTAAGGGTCGCTCTTGCCCCGTAATGGGAACGGACATGACCAGTGTTGATAATAGTGTCAATAAATAACAATAAATGATTTGACGGCATCATCATTTATTTCAGTAATATATCAATACATATTTTAATAAGAAAATAATTTTAAAACTAGCAGCTTATAACAATATATACAAAACTAGTTACAACGAGCGAGTACAAAACAACTTATACAAACAACAAGTAATTTTTACTTCTAGTGGCGATTCTGTTCTGTCCACACAATACATGTATATATGAGAGTATGTACAATTCTAATATATATCATTATGTCAGTGTCCAATAAAATTGTGCCTTCTGGAAAACCTTGAATAATGACATGCCTTGTGATATCCCAAAAATCTGTCACCTCATGTTATCAATTATTTGTTGCCACATATTATTTATATCGTAATTTTTTTTTCAAAAACGTCTCTCCACACTAAGGTTTTTCCCTGTGACAAAATTCAAAAGTCACAAAATTTTGTTGGTCATACAAAATATCGAACTGACCGGCGTTGTGTATTATCCGATCACTCGACTGCTGCGCCAAACGTGTTTTTTTTTGTCAAATTGTCGTCATCAAATTGTACTTAAGAGTGGAAGCTCTTAAGTAGGACACAGTTGTTTTTTTTCCATTAGCATTATAACTCTCTTCAACCTCTTTTCTATTACAAGTATTGTTTTTTTACAAATATCCCCAATCGATGAATTCTTGAACAACTCCACGTATGCGATATTTCAATTTGTCGGATTTGTAGCTAATATTTACTTCTGTTAATTTTGTAAATTCTGGACATTCATCTTCTAATAGATTTACTTGAAGGAAAATTAATGATAATGTCAGACCAAAATCCAGCCTGTCTTTATAGATCCTCTCAAACTCCGTTCTAGGATAAACATCCTCGACGTCTATGGAAAAGTATTTCAGGAATTGTTTGACTGTGTTGAAATAAAGATTTTTTAAATCTTCTAAATGCTTCCTTCTGAATTCTCGGTCAGTTGATATAAAAATGAAATATAAGAAGTCTATAACTGGACATCCACTGTGAATGATTTGGTAGTCGATCGGAATAACTTCAATCACTGTATCATCCTAAAACACAATAAAATATAAAATTATCTAATTAATTGTAATTATTTTTGCAGTGTCTCTATATTTAAAAATACATAAATTTTAAAATATGTTCCTTGGCGTACTGTTATTTTTTAATTTTATAAACGCACAGTATTAAAAAAGGTAGAAATTAAATTAAATCGCATAATGTCTAACTGGATAAGGGGTAACAATTGCAAAATCTACTAAAACATTAATTAAAATAATAAGCACTACGATAAATTTACTAATATTAAAATTAAGGTGTTTTTCGTCATCATCATTATTATCATCATCATCTGATAATATAAGCTGTGATGATTCACAGCTTATATCCGTTCCCACAGAGGAGCATGAGTCTGCTTTAACTCTCTGAATATATTGGAGCGACCTTAGTTAACCATATTAGCCCATTGCGGATTGGTCGACTTTACATATATCTTTGAATTTTGTCTTAGCTGTATTGATTGCTTTTGGATTTTTTTCCTTTGCCATATGAACGTAGATAATTGTACTTATAAATGAAATAAAAAAAAATAACATAAAAATATGTACATGACAGGATTTTTTATTTTGTGGAAGTGATTTTTTTTTGTGTTTTGAGTAGGCATTTGATCTCATCTCGTCTGATAATGAACGCAAATAAAGTTTAAGGTAGAGCGCACTTGTTCAAAAGAAAACTATTTATTCACAACTGGAAAAGTCCTGGGCGTTTTAGTGTAACGGAAACAGAGGGCGGCATAGAATTCTATTTCTTTTCATGGTACTTCGCAGAGCCATTCTACGGCTGACTGCGATATTTAATCTTGACTTAAGTTTTATATAGAAACAAAAGCGACTCTGACGTAAAATTACATTAGACTTTTGAAAGAATGCAAAACATTAACTTTGTGTCAAAGATTCCGTAACTTAAACTAGTTATAGTCTATAGTCCTGTCCAATTACTTGCAAATATAATAACTGATTGAGTATATTTTACTCACCTTAACTTTCTGCAGTATATTACTTGTTCTGAAATCGCCGTGACACAAACATCTAATACCATCACTATTTTTTATATAATACTCATATTTCTTAATCAAGTCTGGAATCGAGTTTTCTATTTTCTTTCTCTTGACATGATCTACACTTTCAAGAGATGATCGAATCATTTTGTCAAGGAATATATCCCAGTTCTCGTTTAATATAAGTGGATGCTTAATAGTATTTATAGCGTTATCATAATATGTTGGTTTCTTGTTTTTAAGCACGTAAGATAGAGCATGGAATTTAGCTAGCTGTTTTAAGCAAAGTTCGGCATATTCTAGTGATACTATTTCCATTCTATTATGTATTGTAAAACCTTTCGTCTTCATATTCTCCATTATTACGTAATCTGTACTGCTTTCTTCATAATACTTTACGAATTTATATCTATCTTCTTTTGGAATATTAGCTTCTTGTTGTAACTCTTCGTAGAGCTTGGACAGTTGCAGACCAGTGAACAGTTCTTTGTTGTAAATTTCGGATACGGGAATAAACTCGATAGCAATATGTGGCACACTTACTTTAATAAAAAGATCAAGCTGCTTATCTTCACAATTTTTTGTCGATTTGATAGTGACTTCCTTCAAGATAGCTACGAAATTATTACCATCCTGGGCTATTTCTTTGGTGCTTATATTGAAATCTTCAAAACCTTCACGTCTTGCTAGTTTATTAAGAGATTTTTGCAAATTCGCGTTAATTCTGTCTTCTTCAGTAGTAACAGTATCCATATTGAAAATACAAATATTAGTCTTGATAGCCAATTAAAACTGTGATAATTATCACAGCGCAAACGCTTTATAAACCGCCGACAGTTTATTCAACTATTTAGTTATGTGCGATGTATTTGTTTAATTTACTTTTTATCATTTATGTAAATAGCAATATATGGAATACGCTACGTAAATGATAAGAATATTTAATTTGTATCTAGTTATAGATTTCTCAATTGATGACGATATAATTCATAATTGAACCTGTCAATGTATCAATTGTGGTTTGTTGTTTATCAATAAACATATAAGAAAATTAAAAACAATATACATTGAAAATTTACATGCCATGAAGCTGCATGCCAATATTGTGCAATGCTTGTCGACATTACCATCAGATAAAAATATAGTATTTTACAAATATCCCAAATCGATGAAATCGGTACAACACTACGTATGCGATATTTCAATCTATCAGTTTGAAGCTAATTTTCAGTTCCAATAGTCTTGTCAAATCTGGGTATTCATTATCTTATATTGGATTTTATTTAAGCAAAAATACCGATATTGCCAGACCATAATCCAACCTCTCTTTATAAATTCCTCTCAATGTCCGTTCTAGGACAAACATACTCGATGTCTATAGAGAAGAATGTCAGGAATTGTTTGACTGTGTTGAAATAACCATTTTTTAAATCTTCCAAGTGCTTCCTTCTGAAACCTCGGTCAACTTTTTGCAGTATATTACTTGCTTTGAAATCGCCGCGACACAAAAATTTAATATTATCAGGGATTTTAAAATAATACTTATATTTCTTAAGCAGATCTGGGATCGAGTTTTCTAGTTTTGTGCTCGCAATATTATCTATGTTCAAGGTTTGATCGAGCCATTTTCTCAAGGAATACATCCCAGACCGCATCTAACTTCAGCGGATGCTTAATAGTGTTTATAGCTTTCTCATAATAATTTGGTTGCTTCTTTTTAAGCACATACGATAAAGCGTGGAATTTAGCTAGCTGTTTTATACAAAGCTCGGCATATTGTAGTGATATTACTTCCAGTCTATTTTGTATCGTAAACCTTTCTTCTTCATATTCTCCATTATTATGTAATCTGTACTGGTTTCTTCGTAATATTTAATCAATTTATATCTTTCTTCATAGGGAATAGAACCTTCTTGCAAGCCTTTGTAAAGCTTAAACAATGTGAAACCCGTGAACAGTTCTTTGTTATAAACCTCAGATACGGATAAAAACTCGACAGCAACATCTGGCCCATTCACTTTAACAAAAAGTTCGAGCTGCTTATCTTCACGATTTTTTGTCAATTTGACAGTGACTTCCTTCAGAATAGCTATGTAATTGTTTCCATCCTGGGCTATTTCTTTGGTGTCTATTTTGTAATCTTCGAAACCTTCACGTCTTGCTGGCGTCTTTTCCTTTTTTGTCCTTGGCATAACGACTGATATTATAATCCGATGAAAGTATTGTATTTTACAAATATCCCCAATCAATGAAATCTTGTTCGACATCACGTATGCTATATTTCAATCTGTCAGATTTGCAGCAAATTTTCGCTTCTGATAAACGTGTCAAATCTGGATATTTATTATCTTCTATTAGGTTTAATTGAAGCAAAAATACCGATATTGCAAGACCATAATCCAGCCTTTCCTTATAAATCCTCTCAAAATCCGTTCTAGGACAAACATCCTCGACGTCACTTGAGAAGAATGTCAGGAATTTTTTGACTGTATTGAAATAACCATTTTTTAAATCTTCCAAGTGCTTCCTTCTGAAACCTCGGTCAACTTTTTGCAGTATATTACTTGCTTTGAAATCGCCGTGACACAAACATTTAATATTATCAGGGATTTTAAAAAAATACTTATATTTCTTAAGCAGATCTGGGATCGAGTTTTCTAGTTTCGTCCTCGCAATATTATCTAGATGTTCAAGGTTTGATCGAGCCATTTTCTCAAGGAATACATCCCAGACCGCATCTAACTTCAGCGGATGCTTAATAGTGTTTATAGCTTTCTCATAATAATTTGGTTGTTTCTTTTTAAGCACATACGATAAAGCGTGGAATTTAGCTAGCTGTTTTATACAAAGCTCGGCATATTGTAGTGATATTACTTCCAGTCTATTTTGTATCGTAAAACCTTTCTTCTTCATATTCTCCATTATTATTTAATCTGTACTGGTTTCTTCGTAATATTTAATCAATTTATATCTTTCTTCATAGGGAATAGAACCTTCTTGCAAGCCTTTGTAAAGCTTGGACAATGTCAAACTTGTGAATAGTTCTTTGTTATAAACCTCAGATACGGATAAAAACTCGACAGCAACATCTGGCCCATTCACTTTAACAAAAAGTTCGAGCTGCTTATCTTCACGATTTTTTGTCAATTTGACAGTGACTTCCTTCAGAATAGCTATGTAATTGTTTCCATCCTGGGCTATTTCTTTGGTGTCTATTTTGTAATCTTCAAAACCTTCACGTCTTGCTGGCATCTTTTCCTTTTTTGTTCTTGGCATAACGACTGATATTATAATCCGATGAAAGTATTGTATTTTACAAATATCCCCAATCAATGAAATCTTGTACGACACCACGTATGCGATATTTTAATCTGTCAGATTTGCAGCAAATTTTCGCTTCTGATAAACGTGTCAAATCTGGATATTTATTATCTTCTATTAGGTTTAATTGAAGCAAAAATACCGATATTGCAAGACCATAATCCAGCCTTTCCTTATAAATCCTCTCAAAATCCGTTCTAGGACAAACATCCTCGACGTCAATTGAGAAGAATGTCAGGAATTTTTTGACTGTATTGAAATAACCATTTTTTAAATCTTCCAAGTGCTTCCTTCTGAAATCTCGGTCAGTGGATATGAAGATGAAATATAGGAAGTCTAGAACTGGACATCCACTGTGAATGAGTTGGTAGTCTATCGGGATAACTTCAGTCACTGCATCGTCCTAAAAAAAGCAATAAAATATTACTTATCTAATTATTTCTGAGTATATAGTCTTAAGCGAAATGTTATTTCCTAATTTTATAAACGCTAAGTATAAAAAAGATGTTGCCCTATCCCCAGTGAAATTCATTGGTAATACACAGTCCGTATTTATATTTACTCTGATTGTGTCTAAGCTGATCATAAAATAAGAAACTTAGTATTTGTTCCGCAAAAGCCTAAGTTAAATCTCCGACTGTGTTGGAGCGATTTTTAGGTCTTATTTAACTACACTGGCCCAGTGCGGATTAGTCGACTTCACATACACCTTTGAATTTCTCAGGACACGTTAGCCTCAGGACGCTTTCCTTTGCTCTAGGTCCTAGAGTCTAGGAGCTTTGGTTTAAATAAATAAATAAACCACATTCATAGAATGAAAAACTTATGTGCCATGAACATATGATTTTCGGTAATTTACCACAAATTTTCGGTAATTTACCACTACTATTCGATTCTTAGAAGCGCTTTTTTCTAATTGAGTTTGTTATTTGAGTAGGCATTGAATCTGATCTCGCCTGATGATAAACGCCGAAGAAGTTTAAGCTAGAGCTTACCTATTCACATGAAATGTGTGCAGTCTTTACACGAAAAGACCGGGTTTTATTATTGAGGCGGGCGGAAACATAGAGGGCGGCAAAGATTTATATTTCTTTGCTTGCTTATATGAAAAAAAAGCACTTTGTACGGGGTAGTGGAACTTGCAGAGCTAATCAAAAACCCAGATGGATTCAGAAACGTTACTACCAATTAAGCAGACATTAACACCAGACCCCCCCAGCGCAACTATTGTATTCATCAATAACTTCACATTGTGGTAATAACGGATTGAGTAAATTTTACTCACCTCAACTTTTTGCAGTACATATATTACTTGCTTTGAAATCGCCGTGACATAAACATTTAATATTATCTGGGTTTTTTAAATAATACTTATATTTCTTAAGCAGATCTGGGATCGACTTTTCTAGTTTCGTCCTCGCAATATTATCTAGATGTTCAAGGTTTGATCGAGCCATTTTGTCAAGGAATACATCCCAGACCGCATCTAACTTCAGTGGATGCTTAATAGTGTTTATAGCTTTCCCATAATAATTTGGTTGTTTCTTTTTAAGCACATACGATAAAGCGTGGAATTTAGCTAGCTGTTTTATACAAAGCTCGGCATATTGTAGTGATATTACTTCCAGTCTATTTTGTATCGTAAACCCTTTCTTCTTCATATTCTCCATTATTATAAAATCTGTACTGCTTTCTTCGTAATACTTAATAAATTTATATCTTTCTTCATAGGGAATATAACCTTCTTGCAAGTCTTCGTAAAGCTTGGACAATGTCAAACCGGTGAACAGTTCTTTGTTATAAACTTCAGATACAGATAAAAACTCGACAGCAACATCTGGCCCATTCACTTTAACAAAAAGTTCGAGCTGCTTATCTTCACGATTTTTTGTCAATTTGACAGTGACTTCCTTCAGAATAGCTATGTAATTGTTTCCATCCTGGGCTATTTCTTTGGTGTCTATTTTGAAATCTTCAAAACTTTCACGTCTTGCTAATTTATTAAGAGATTCTTGCAAGTTAGCGTTAATTCTATCTACTTTCTCGATAACAGAAACCATATTGAACATACAAATATTCGTCTTGATAGCTACTTAAAACTGTGATAATTGTCGCTGTACAAAACCTTTATATACCGGTGGCAGCTCATTCAAACATGTAATTAATGTAGTCGATGCATTTGCCTGATTGATGTAATTCTCGTTATTAATTGAATCATTTGTCTAATTGCAAATACAGCTTAAATCTAGTTTTAGATTTGTCAATTCGTATTAATTTTGCAACCTAAATTGATAATAAATTGCTTGATTTTTGATATAACGACTAGTTCTCCAGTAGTCGATGTGGGAAATTACGTTAGTATGAATATTCTTACTATATAGTAAGTAATCAAATGAAATCGTAACTGAAGGACACTTTAGAAGACCAATCAGCGGAGTGGATATATACACTGAATTCTAGAATATACCACGTTTACCAAGTGATAGACAAAATCGATCGCTGAAGGAACTGTGAATGTTTTCCTTGCGTATCTCCATAATTCAGAATGGGTAGAGTTTTCATTTAAGGCTAGTAAGTATCTCATTTGCTAGTCATCATCTAGATGTGTTAAGGCTATTTGGACCGTTTTGTCAGCAAATGCGAACCAATCGTCTCTGATTGCAAGTTGATATTTTAAGTAGATTTTTGTAATATGTATATAGATTCTTTTTAAGAATATGACATGGAATACCAGATATGTGTGAGGGAGTAATTTAGAGAAAATACGTACCTGCAGCGTGACAATAATCATGAAAGTGATAACAAATTAAACGCAATATTTTTTCTGATTGCTGCTAATTTCTGTTGATCTATAGTCCATTTCGTGAAGTTTTTTCAGCATGTGCTATTTTAGGTTTGTTCATAGGCCTATTGGCGATTTCATGGTTTTCCAATGATATCATGGCTTCAAACTTGTCATCAGATTAAATCGAGTTATTACTAATCGACGTTTCATGGCATGTTTCTCAATGGTTCTCAATCGAGTGAATGATTAGGGATGTCCCTATTCATTTTTGAGGTAAATGAAGTGGTTAAAGATTATAATGAAATATCTTGGAATGGTTTCTAGCGTTATTTGCGATGTATTTTGGTACGAAAAAGATATTGCAAACCTTGTACTATTCTTTCAAGCTATCTAGGCTAAGAGAAAGTGAAAAACATAAACACGATTGAACCTGAATTAATTGTGGATGTATCGATAGGTTATTCGTCTGCCTTATGGAAAAGTGGGCATAATTCTTATTTTTGTCTAATTAAATTTTCAAAGTCTACTTCCATCAATAAAAAAGCAATGTTTTTATAAAAATATAATTAATACCATTTATTTACATTTATTGTAAAGTTTCATCAAACTCCATTTACTAGTTTTTACTTGAAAGAGTAACAATTCTCCATCCATTCATACAAACTTTCGTGTTTGTAATAATAGGGGGGATGGCAAACACAATACAAACAGAAATATAAATATAAAAAATAATAACAAAATCAAAATCTTTCTGGCACTGGTATGGTGAGATGTCTCTCACCACAATGCCGCAGATACAGACGCCAAATTTTGGGTATTGGATGTGTTAATTTATCTAAATCCAATTAAATTTGTTTTAGACATACTAATAGTTAATAGATATAGCATAGCATACTGCCCACATATAGCATAGCAACTTGCAGGAACTACGTGTGTAGGTGACTGTTAACACTTGTTAGCATGTTAGGTGAAACTCCAATAAAGCCTGTAAAGTCTATATTTAGGGTTGTCAAAATATGTGTAGTAGACGGAGCATCGATTCATTCTGGAGAATCAAATGTGAATTAGGCGTAATAGATTTAATATTGCGGACTAATTGTATTACTACCGTTCAATTCTTTTAGTTCAACTTCAATAAATTTTAACGCACAATGTCTCTGATCAAAGTAACCGAGGTATTGCACGAAGCTATCCCTTTGCATTTCAAAAACGAAGTAAATAAAAAATATAGATATCTTTTTTTCAAAAGTCT
The DNA here is from genome assembly GCA_036419045.1 of Scirpophaga incertulas. Lineage (NCBI taxonomy): Eukaryota > Metazoa > Arthropoda > Insecta > Lepidoptera > Crambidae > Scirpophaga > Scirpophaga incertulas. The sequence goes on from CM071642.1 coordinate 21,049,128, forward strand.
TGACAGTATAGATTATAAAGCTCTGGGTCAATTGCGTGCAATCTTTTTTAATACTCTTTTATAAAATTTCTTATAAACTGATAGCTTTAAAACATTTTAACAGGATAGAGTAATGAAGACGTATAAGAATATAAAGATGTCTGAATCCACAATTATCATGTAAAACATGTCGTCTGGTTACAAGATTTTTATAATTTTTTCTAATGGTGCAGTCAGCGTTATTAAATTAATGACTTAATCACGTTATAGGAACTTAGTAAATTTTTAAACAAATCATTAAAATTATAACGCACGTTGACTGCGGGCCGCCAAGAACCTACTGAAACCTGTGAGAGCAAGAATTACTGGAGTATTGTGATATTATGTAATACGAGGAGAAAGTGAGCATATGATTCTGCTATAAGGCAGCCAGTTTGTGCAGTAAAAAAAATATGACAGTAATTACAACGGTCAATCAAACTACAGAATGGTATTTTGTACTGTACGGTTTACATACATTGCATAACGCAATGTCGCGGCTACGACCGCGTCTCACCAGCATTATGTGCACATCAACAGCATTGTAAGATACACACGTTGTTATACGTACATACGTATATAGTACATAACCAATCGTTACACGTACAGACTGCGAAAACCTAGAGGCTATTTTGTTGGCAAATGCATAGCCAAAAACTACAAATTACAACAAAGTTCCAATAAGTCAATGGTTGCGTTGCCAAATATTTTCACTACAGTACATGACGTAATGAATATCTAAGAAAGGTTACGGAGTCGAGGTACATGTTATGTCTGAACTGTACATATTTTTCGGTTTCTAGTTATGTTTTAGTATAGTTTATATGTATACTAGCTTCCGTCTGCGGCTTCGCCCGCGTGAAATTAGTTTTTGTCAATCCCGGTATACTAACTTTCAGCCCTTATTTCACCTAGGGGGGCTGGTCGATATTTCAAAAATGCTAGAACAAATGTTTAATGATTTCTTATCAAGTGCTTAAATATAAAGTTTCATCTTTTAAAATTAAGAAATCCCATACTAACTTTCAACCTCTATTTCAACCCCTTCGTCCCTTTTTTTCGAAATAGAAAGAAGCCTATGTTCTGTCTCAAGGTCTAAAGATTGTCTGTACCAAATTTCATCAAAATCGGTTGCGAGGTTTAAGCGGGAAAGCGTAACAGACAGACAGACAGAGTTGCTTTCGCATTTATAATATTAGTTGGGACAATTCATAATAATATATAATTATAATTAACATTATAATTAAATAATATAAAATTTACAATACAGGCAGTCCTCGACTTACGTAGTTTCAAGTTACGTCGAACAATATTTTGACACTATTCCTCTAGCATACGTCATTTGTTTCGATTTCCGGCATAGGAGAATTTACTTCTCGCAAGGTCAATGTCCGTGGGGCCGACTATTATACGAAAAAGAATTAACTAATTTTGAGAAAAGTTTTAACGTTAATAACAAAATTTGTGCAGCCTATCAGTGTTACCAAGATCTTTATGATAGCAAGAAGAAAGAAGCGAAGCAATCTAGAATTGATAGTTTCTTTAAGCCAAAAGTTTAATTTATTATTTCTTATTACATATTTTGATTACATATTAAAGTTTTATAATTAATAATAAAATTAATAACACACAAATCCCAAAAATAACTATATTTTAAGATATATATCCTTTGTTATAAATGTAGTTTATTTTTAAATTTTCGAGTCCGTATGGAACCTAACCCTTGAGTTTTACATGTAAACATATGAAAAAATATGTCTCGACTTACGTCGTTTCGAATTACGTTACGTATTTCCAGAACCTAACATGCCGTAAGTACGAGGACTGCCTGTATTATATTTATTAAAAATTATTCGATTAGTTTATTTTATTTGCGTATTCTAGTGATATTTTATTTTTAATCTACTTTGTATCGTAAGACATTCCTTCTTCATATTCTCCATTATTACATATTCTGTACTGCTTTGTTCGTAATATTGATAAATTTATCTTTAGTCATTGGGAATATAAGCTACTTGCAAGGCATAGTAAAGCATGGACAGTTTCAAACAGTTAATTGTTATAAACTTCTGATACGGATAAAAACTCGACAGCAACATCTGGCCCATTCACTTTAACAAAAAGTTCGAGCAAGATAAGCATATCTTCACGATTATTTATCAATTTGACAGTAACTTTCTTCAGATTAGCTATGTAATTGTTGCAATCCTGGGCTATTTCTTTGGTGTCTATTTTAAAATCTTCAAAACCTTCACGTCTTTCCGTCGTCGTCTTCCGACGTCTTTCCAGCGTCGTCATTGGTATTAATCTGATAAAAGAATTGTATTTTACAAATATCCTTAATCAATGAAATCTTGTACAACACCACGTATGCGATATTTCAATCTGACAGATTTGTAGCAAATTTTCGCTTCTGGTAGTCTTGTTAAATCTGGATATTAATTATCTTCTATTAGGTTTAATTGATGCAAAAATACCGATATTGCAAGGCAAACATGGTTATAATTCGTGTGGTCGATACATTTGCTTAATTCATATAATTATCGTATTATCGTTATTAATTGAATCATTTGTCCAATTGCAAATATAATTTATACCTAGTTATAGATTTTTCAATTCGTATTAACGTTGAAACCTAAATAGGTAATAAATTGTAAAATTTTTGTCTTTTATCAATATACATATTATCACTATAAATTTGCTCGTTATGAGGCTGAATATAGACTATTACTGGTTTTAATTGACATTTCAACACCTTTGTACCACCTTGGCTACTATCATCAATGTTGGCCTCTTTGCATCAAAATTGATCTACTTTTTGAGGAGCTTATTTAGTGAGTGGTGATTCACCACCATGAAGTGGTATTGTACATCGCATGCGATGTATTAGATTATATAGATGTCTGTGCACCTCTATAGTGATTGTTTCATAACGAATCAATCTGAATGAACGAATTTGATTATAACGAAATATCTGTCACGTCTCGATGCGAGACCCTCCTGATACACCTGCTGTCCCAATGTCGGTTATTACTAGAGATCGGATAATCGGATGCATATTTACCTAAAGTTAGTTTAAGACAAAGTATGGAAACGGCTTTTTATTGTTTTGTTAAATAAAATTTTTCACCATTTCTGTTTTTTTATTCAATTATTTAATTGATTATTGTTTTAGTTAAACTAGCTCACTACTTTCGTATAACACTCTTCATGTAATAAATCGTACATTCATAAATCGCACGGGGAACTGAAACTAAACTTCATGTAAATACGTATGCATAGTTGTATAAATGAACCCGGAGTCTCGGTCTTTTGAAAATAAATACCACGTGCTAATTTAGTAATTTTCAAACAATATCACTACGTTAAATTTGCAGTCCCGTATTTTTCCGGGATTTTTATTTAACAAAATGTATTTTAAAAAGCCGCTTCCATAATTTGTGAGCCAAAAATTAACTTTAGGTAAATATGCATCCGATTATCCGATCTCTAGTTATTACAGTGTCATCGAAGGCGACAATATCGGGTATAACGACTGTTGCCTATATTTTGCAAAATAAACTTGCCGTTCCAATGTTCAGACTCCATAAAACTAGCTGTTCGTTCTTGGGGAAATGTATATCTATGTTTAACAAGCTTCCGCAAAGTGTCATTGATTTGCCTTTATATAAATTTAAAATCCATATCAAAAATACACTCATGAGTAAAGGTTATTATAAAGTAAGTGACTATCTAAATGATCACAGTATTTGGGAATAGGGACACTATTCATAGAGCCATGTTTGGTAACATTATTTATAATATTGTATTATTTTATATGTGTATGTAAACATACATACTGTAATCTTATTAGGTTTGATTGTATCTTATACTATATTGTATTTTTATATTATATTATTATAATTATTAACATTGAAAAGAGGAGATAAAAAATAGACCTTCAGAGTTTCTTGCCTGTTCTTCTCGAGAAGGCTCTCCCAATTTCCGAACAGGTGTCGAGTCAATATATTTTTTCTTTTTTTTTTTTTCCTTATTCGTACGTACGGACAAGGTTTTTGTTTTTTCTTTTTATTATTTAAGCTTTTTTTTTGTTTTGTTTGTTGACGTCAATAAGTGCCTGTAAAGGTCTATGTTGAATAAATATTATTTTGATTTTGATTTTTTTTGATTTGATTTGCTAACATAATAATATTGTTAATATAAGCTAACTGGGTAAAATTATATCTCATTTTTCTCAACTATAATAGTATAAAGCTGCAATAAATTCCACTAGGCCAGCCCGCTCAACTTGATCTTTGATTACCAATAAAATCAATCAAATCTGTTTGTGCAAACATGTTTTTTCTTTTCAAAAGGCCCGACAAGAAGCAGAACGGATATCTATGACAGACAACAATGAATCTTATTTCCTACAAGTCAAGCTCTTTTGAGAAGTTATATTAGGCTTTTGTAAGATCACCCTTATTTTTCCCTCATTATATTGGTTAAGTGCAAAGTAATCTACATATATCAAAACTAAACTTATTTTTTATCAGAATCAATTAACTATTAGTATGTCTAAAACGAAGTTAATTGGCTTTAGATAAATAACCACATCTAAAACTCAATTCTTATCCTAGACTAGCTTTTGCCCGCGACTTCGTCCGCGTGGAATAGTGACTTCCGGCAGATTTTTGGTTTTTCCCACATAGATCATGTATAGAGGAATAATTCTTTCATACATATTTTTTGTGTATCTTGAACCGTTTTCGCAGCGCACGCAAAGAAAGCCTTCAAAAATGAATAATTTTCCCCGTTTTTTACACATTTACCGCTCTGTCTTTGCTCCTATTGGTCATAGCGTAATGTTATTTAGCCTATAGCCTTCCTCGATAAATGGACTATCCAACAAAAAAAGAATTATTCAAATCGCACCAGTAGTTTCGGAGATTAGCGCGTTCAAACAAACAAACAAACAAACTCTTCAGCTTTATTATATTAGTATAGATTTGTAAAGTGTCTTCCAGTTGCTATTTCATTTGATTACTTACTATGTTCATAGTAACGTAATTTCCTACATCGACTACGGGGGAACCAGTAGATATCACCGATATTGCCGCCTCTGGTGACGCTGTAATAACCGAAATCAGGACAACAGGTGTATCAGGGTGGTATATCACAGTGGATGTCCAGTTCTTAACTTCCTATATTTCATCGTCATCTCCACTGATCGAGATTTTAGAAGGAAACATTTTGAAGATACAAAAAAAATATTTTGACTCAGTCCAGCAATTCCTGACATTCTTCTCTATAGACGTCGAGAATGTTTGTCCTAGAATGGAATTTGAGAGGATTTATAAATAGAGGCTGGATTACGGTCGAGCAATATTCTTCAATTAAATCTATTAGAAGATAATGAATATCCAGATTTAATAAAACAACCAGAAGTGAACATTTGCTGCAAATCTGACAGATTGAAATATCGCATAAGTGGTGTTGTACAAGATTTCATCGATTAAGGATATTTGTATAATACAATACTTTGGGGATATTTGTTAATCACGTGCACATACTCTCAAACAAGAACATTTTTTTGTAGGTCATACAAAATATCTGTCCCATACAGGAATCAATGCGGGTTAAAATTGTAATTAATACCAACAATTATGTATATCTTAATATATATATTTCTTGTGTGCGTGTGTATGTGACTGAACTCCTCCTAAACGACTGGACCAATTTTGATGAATTTTTTTGTGTGTATTCCAGGGGGCTTGAGGATGGTTTAGATTCACAATACGGTCATATAGATATTGTTTTTCAGCTAAATTATTTATTTAAAAACATTTGAGACAACGTGAGACAACGTGACATTTGAGACATTTGACATTTGAGACATTTGACAGGACAACGTCTGTTGGGCCAGCTAGTTTACTATAATTATGTACATTAAGTCTGAGGTAAACGGTTACCATACGTTACTAAGACTTGGCTATATCCGTCCGTCTGTCTGTGTACCTGATTGCCAACAGGCTGTATTTCATGAACCATATTACTAATCAATACATAGTATAAAACAAAGTCGCTTTCGCTGTATGTCCGTATGTATGCTTAGATCTTTAAAACTACGCAACGGATTTTGACGCGGTTTTTTTTAATAGATAGAGTGATTCTTAAGGAAGGTTTGTATGTATAATAAATGCATAATTTAGTAGAGAAACACTGATAAATTTAAAGGTTTCTAATGTGATGTCGTAAATAAGCACGTTTTTTTGCGCTTATATTGCAAACGCTGGCTGAACCCTACGAGATAGACCAAAATAATGTACTACAGTATTGTACAACTTACAAAAATCCACAAAAAAGTCCGCGATGGTATATGTCTATCTCTTGGGGATAACCCACCATAACCATTTTTTCACTGCACCCGTGCGAAGCCGGGGCGGGTCGCTAATAGTACGTAAATACCATATCCAGCGTCAATACAACTTCTATCGAAAAATTTTGATTGATATTTTTGCAAATAAATCAGCATGATTTTGACAAAAAATATCAATTGTCTATCGGTCGGGTCTTTGCAAATTCGATTACTGTGTACTTTAACTTCGTTAATAGTAGTAGCTTGTAATAATTTGATATAATTTAATTTGTAAGCTAATGGATGTGTAGCATCGGCTCCACTAATGCATACCGTAGCACGGATAAATTCGCATTTAATCTTAAGATTTAATAGTGTAACCCTTATTGGTTGTCCTAAAAATAAATAACTATATAAAACAAACAAAACACATATAAAATACAAATTTCATTATTCTGTAGTTATGTCGTAATGCTATGAAAACTAATCGATATTAAATTACAGAGTTTGTAACTTTTAGTAACTTTCATTGGCAACATTACTGGCTTCGTTCTTAGTTCATTTGCCACATTACTGGCTTCATTCTCAGTTCATTGGCTTCATTACTGGCTTCGTTCTTAGTTCATTGGTTACATTACTGGTTTCATTCTCAGTTCTTTGCATACAGAACTGGTTTCGTACTCAGTTCATTGGCTTCATTACTGGCTTCGTTCTTAGTTCATTTGCTACATTACTGGCTTCATTTTCATTTAATTAGCTACACTACTGGCTTCATTCTCAGTTCTTTGACTAAGTTCTTTCAGAACTGGTTTCGTACTCAGTTCATTGGCTACATTACTGGCTTCATTCTTAGTTGTTTTCATTACTGGCTTTGTTCTCAGTTCATTGGCTACTTAAATGGTTTCGTTCTCAATTTATTATATACATTACTGGCTTTATTTCCAGTTCATTGGCTACATTACTCAATCTCGATTCAAATCTCTAACAGCGCTTCAAATGAATCATTCGCTCAATTGCATCTCGGTTTCAATCGTTACACGAGGCTTACACGATTGACTGAGAGTCACTGATACAAATGAATCAATATCAATATTTATATCATATGTCAAATATCAGAATATTTGTATCAGTGACTCTGAACCGATTTAATCGGTTCAGAGTCACTAATACAAATGATGCAAATGAAACACTTTACTGATTCGAATCATTGTACTGATCCGGATACAAATGATCCAATCTCAACAAAGATACTTTTTTTTTCATTCATTACAATAGAGGGCGTACACAGTACCAAATTGAGAAACTTACTTTAGATATAAAATTGTTGAGATTATTAGTAAAATAACGTCAATAAAGAATAACCACTAAATAAAAAATGTGAATAATTATTTAATATGTCGAAGACGTGATTTATGTCGTAAATGCTTCATAGCTGTATGTGAAAAGGCAGTTCATATTGTAAGAAGATTTATCATGCTGTATTTGAATTTATATCAAAGTACAAAAATAAAGAAAAATGTACTTCTTATATCTACCTAAATCAATTTAAACTAAATGTCCTCACAATCGACATTAATACATCGAACTATAAGTACAATAAGAAGGAAATATATTTCTAATACACCGAAAGAAAATTCATTTGCATCTCTAAATTCGTTCTGTAGTCAAGAAATAACAAATCTTATTAATAGTTAATAATAATAGCTGTTCAGTACTGGGTCTAATTAACATAAAGATCTAACAAAAATACGAAAGACATTGATTCAATTACCAACAAAATTAGCAGCCGTTGTTAGCGTAATTTTAACTTTCTTGAAATAAAGTTAGAAAGATTACAGAGTACGAGCAAAAACTAGACAGTATTACTCAAAGTAAGACAATCACTAACAAATGAGATTACATCGAAAGAAAGAGATAGAACTCCGAGGCACTCTAATTAGCTGGTCAGTGATAGTTTCACTATTTTTTCCGTTGAGCAAATAGTTTGCACATATTTCAATGCAATATTCTCAATTTGCCGTCATGTTTTAAACATTAAAGCTTCGCTTGTCATTTTGCCTGATGCAAATTCAATACTTCGTCTTACTATAACAATTTTAACAGAAAGTCAAACTTAGTATACACTATATTCTAACTGGTTCATGCATTTCGAATTCGTTACACACCAGGGCTAATTATGGTTTTCGGCTTCCTGGTTATTAAACGTCCCTCCGAATCGCTCTGTCGCGACCACAGAACACAGAAAGAGATTAGAACGGCTATGTAGGCGTGGCACGCCGAGCCACAGTTATGATCAAATGATCATAACTGTGGCCAATAATGCGAACGCGTTGCTTAGTCAGTCACGAGTGATCACGGTGAGTGTTTTACGAAATGCTGCGCGTTTATTAATGAAAATGCCTACTTGTGCTGTAATTACCTGCAAAGCAAGAAGTCAGGTCTCAAGTGTAGCTAAAGATGGAATATCTTTTCATCGGTAAAATAGCAAATTTGATCGTAATAACTAACGTTTTACAAAAAATTATCAAAGCTTGATCGTAACGATAAGACACATAATATTTTTCTAAAAAATATACATTGCCGGTTATGTATGCGCATGCGTCTAATTACATTACTCAGAGCGCGTAATGTAGTACACTGATTCGGTAGCGACGCATTTGAATAACAGCAATAAACGTAGTAAAAGGCCATAGTGCTGTGCTTACCAAAAAACGTACGCATTATGTTTTATCGATAAATATATTTTTTTAATATTCTGGTAGGATATAATGATTGTGTGATAAACTCGAACATTTGTTGGAAGATTGTTCAAGTATTTATTTAAGTTTTAATTAAAATTTAAATTATACTTTATTAAACGAATTAATCGGTGTGTGCGACCGTGGAAAATATTAATAATATGTTCAAATACATGTATAATTAATATCATCATCACAGCTCACATACGTCCCCACCGAGGGCCCGAGCCTACCCTACCTATGTTAGGGTGATTAGGCCTTCGCTGGAGCTTCGAGGAGCACTTCGTGCGGTTGGTCCCCCGAGCCAAAAGGGTGGCGGGCGCGTTGCATCGCCTACTGCCCAATCTCTGGGCACCAAGGGATGGAGTTCGCCGCCTGTACGAGGGCGTCGTGCGATTCGTGGCCATGTATGGGGCCCCCGTGTGGTCGCCGAGACTGCGCGAGGTCCCCCCGCCGCAGAGCTCTGCTACGGAGCCTGCAGCGGATAATGGCCATACGGATCGTACGAGGCTACCGTACCATCTCGTACGAGGCGGCGACGGTTCTCGGACGCTGCCCCCCATTCGACATCCTGGCCGACATGTACGCGCGACGTTTCTAAATAAATATATACCTTTTCAAGGCCAGTAAATAATTCTCTGTCCTACCTACAGGTTTTTGTTTTTAACGGTTGTCAGGACATTTTTATTGTTTTTGTTAATTCTAAATTTAATTTTATTGTAATATTTTGGTATATATTCTCGAAACTGTGAATAGCTGTCGCAATTATGGCTCCGATTGACAGACGTCAACTTCGACTGCGCTAATTTATTTATAGTAGGTGAAAACGGCGAAACAGGCTTCTTGCTTTTTGCTGTTATTTAAAAAATGTATGATATTTTACACTGAAAGAACATGTTCCAGTTTGGCCCATGTATATGTACGGTATATCAAAAAAAAGAAAAAATTACTGATTCAAGATTATCATCAAATTAATTTAAAATATGTGTTCGGATAGAATAGTTAATAAATAAAAATGTATAAAATAATAGAATTAAGATAGTAATAAAACATATTAAACGGCGGAATAATAGTAAGAATAGCACTAAGCATAGTTGATAATTAAAGATAAGTTTTAGCTTAGAAAATAAATAAAGTATATAGAATAGGTTCCCATAGCAGGAAGAAAACATATAGTATGTAATAATAATACATATATTGATTAAAAACCCTTAGACAGAGATAGTAGCGTAAGCAATAAAAGAGATTAAGATTGAGTATAAGATTTTAGGGAAAATACGTTAAATATATAAAAACTATTATTGAATTTGGGCATCTATATGTAAATGTATTAAATGAATGATATTATAGATAGCTAGGGCATAATAAATTATAAAATTGTGAAAAGATAGCCACTGCAAAATCGCAAAATGTATGAACATGTCGGAAAAATGTCCTATCGCACACATATAAAAGTGCCTGTATATGTTTGTTATGGAAACAAGATTTTACAGAAATATAGTTTACTTTGCTTCCAACCTACATCTATTTCACTTAATAAGTTTGTTTCATCATTATAGTATAGGTATATACAATTAAATTAATTATTAAATTTTAAATACCTACATGAATGTAATATTTCGTTTTCAGTATTGAAAATATTTGTAATATTAAATTTGCTATCGACATTTTATATCGATAATTTTTCATTTTTGTCAATCACTAAGGTAATAATATCGTTTTTAGACGGAATTATTTGAGCTCCGCGATCTTAGACCTCATGTGCGGAATTTCGATTGACCAATTATACCATCTGAAAGGTCAGAAATTGGTCATAAAAGGTCAGTTGGTCTCATTAATTGGTCAGCATCAGAATTTTTTTTATTAAGGATTAAAGTTTTTCAAGGTCAATTAATAATTTTAGCACCTCATTCGCGGAAAAAATAAAAAACTCCACCTATGCGCGATCGGGAACATTCGCTGATAATTGGTCAGCTAATATAAATAGTTGGTCAGTTTAATTTAATATTAAAAAAATTAAAAAAAGTTGTCTCTGTCGTAACGCGCATGCTTTGAGCCGGATGATTCTATCAGGGCAGTGAGTACTTACGCACATCTCTTTACTATAAACCAGGCAGAGTAGGGGAAATATTTTTTTATAATTTTCCTTTGATATGTACTACTATCAAATATATATACATATTATATTATATATATATATATATATATATATATATATATATATATATATATATATATATATATATATTATATATATATATATATATATATATCTTAGTGGAGAAAGAGATAGGATATTTTTTAAAATTACGTGAAGGTCAAAGTACATGCATGGGATAGTTAACTAGTTTATTTTAATAATAATTTCCTATAAACATGAATTTTTAAATTAAAAAAAGTTTATTTATATAAAAATATATATATAATATGTATATATATTTGATAGTAGTACATATCAAAGAAAAATTATAAAAAAAATATTTCCCCTACTCTGCCTGGTTTATAGTAAAGAGCTGTGCGTAAGTACTCACTGCCCTGATAGAATCATCCGGCTCAAAGCATGCGCGTTACGACAGAGACAACTTTTTTAATTTTTTTTTAATATTAAATTAAACTGACCAACTATTTATATTAGCTGACCAATTATCAGCGAATGTTTTCCGATCGCGCATAGGTGGAGTTTTTTATTTTTTCCGCGAATGGGTGCTAAAATTATTAATTGACCTTGAAAAACTTTAATCCTTAATAAAAAAATTCTGATGCTGACCAATTAATGAGACCAACTGACCTTTTATGACCAATTTCTGACCTTTCAGATGGTATAATTGGTCAATCGAAATTCCGCACATGAGGTGCTAAGATCGCGGAGCTAATTATTTGAATCTGGGGAGTGCAGTGCTGTGATTGGTTCAGTTCGTTATCGCGCGATGCGTACTTCTCCTGATTGGTTATGCGTGACTTTACAGACGCAGCGCTGGCTTCTTAAACTGGCGACAGCGGCTCCCGTACAAACGATGCATGTTCGCCATTCTAACCTCTTTCTGTGTTCTGTGGTCGCGACGAAGAACCTACTAAAGATCAGGAGGGCCCATTTCAACCATAGCTATGGATTTTATGAGTTGACAATAATATAACTTAAATATCCGAACAACACATCAGCTACAATTTGTAATTATACTAGCTGTACTAGTAATGGATTGAATCATAAGACGTGAATTTGGAATTCGAATACGAATACAAATCGTGCGCGAAATTATTTTCTACTGCTTACAATTTTATAGATTTTTGAATCACTCGATTTCAGTGTTGTCATTAAAAACAAATTCTTAAGAGGCCTATTACAATTCTTCATTCTGCGAGATTTAGGTATTTCGAAGCGTCCCGACGACTCATTGAAGGTCACACGTCCAAAATACTGTGTTGACGCTACGACTAAGCTATTTTGATACTTTTCCCAAAATTTTTATTTTATGGAATAATTTGTTATTGCTATATTATATCGTATATTAAGAAACACAATTATATGGAGATAATATTATAAATAGGACAGATGATATTGTTAAAAATAATGTTTATTAAATATTACCTAGTATGTTATTTAGCAAAAGACGGTTTTAGTTTTAAATTAAAATTAGCTCAGATTAGAAAAAATCTAGTTACCAATTATATAGGAGTGTAAATCATAATAAAACAGAATCACCTATTTGCCGAATTTCTATCATATCGATCCATAGTTTTTGGTGTAAAAAGCTTTAGAAATAATAGATAAAAGTTAATATATAGAATAGCTATATATTATTTTTAATAACTATAATAAAATAACTTTAGAAAAAATATGAAATTCAAAATAAATAATAGTTTAAAAGTCGCAAAATGAATTAGTTTAGTTACGTGATCAAAACTGATAATCGCGCTATACACTGACGCTCAACGGCACGATCACTGCATTCGATCGATGTTGGCGCGAAGAAATTCGACATACATAGCTCCGACTCTAAGGAGCGCTCAAGCTCTAATGGATTCGGGCGGCCTGTGCATCGCATTTTGTTGGAATTTTGCAGTATTATTTATCGTTTTTATTAAAATAACACAATAAATTCATGGTTAAAAAAAATATTACATATTTATTCGTCATAAAGTGACATTTATTCTGGTATAAATTTTATTAATAAAGACTATCGTAGTTAGAAGATATTGACAGTAAACTTGAAGCGATTTTCATAGTTTTTTCGTTTGGAATAAGATTTGTTTTCTATATTAAATCAATAATATATCAATCCGAGGCCGCTACGAACTATATGACTATACAAGAGATAAAATTATCATTTTTTAATTTCATTTATGTAGAACAGTAGTTCAATCCGGAAGCTCAAAAAAGTGCCTTCGCACATTTTATGAAAATCTTTCTCTACAATTTTGGGTTTTATTCAAAAGTTAAGCAAAATTTACAAAAGCGGCCGCTACGAACTATGTCAATAGCTGTTCTGCATTATTTATTAAGTCAAAATTGTTAATGTATCTTTGTTTCTGAGATCGAGAACGCCAAAATTGACCATTTTACGCAAAAATCGCGTTCGAGATGTAATATGCCTCTTAATTAGATTCCGTTTACGTAGAAAAAAATTAAAAATCACAACAGCAAAAGAATTAAAATATATGTACTCAAACAATATTTACTTATTATTATGTATTTACAAGCTTTACATTAAACAGAGTCAACTTATCACTGTCAACGTCACTTCAGCGTTAGATATTCTACTAGTAGATATCAAAAACGAGTGGGTTGAACCACTCGTTGCACAACGCACGAAATGAAAGTTCAGAAATTGTGAATTCGGTAATTCGTATACGAATCTCACGATTTCGAATGCGAATTGGTTTTCTATTGTTTCAGAAATTCGTCTCCTGGTCAGCGCTGAATGAGTATTTCGAGTAGCTTATATTAGTGTGGCGTATATCTTTATAAATTGTAGCCTATGTGTTATGTATAGCTTATACATATACTATACTATACTACTAGTATACTATACTACATATTATTGTAGTTTCATTAAAATCAATTCAGTAGTTTTTACGTAAAGAGCAACAAACATTCATCCTTTCATTACAATAATAAGAATAATAATAAACACTTAATTGCACATAAACATAAAATACAAAAAAAAATATTTTTAACAAATATAAGACGACAATCAGACGGCCTTATTGCTTAAAAAGCAATCTCTTCCAGGCAACCAAGGGAAAAAAAACCATTAATAGAATATTCGGAACAGGGGAAGGGTGCAAAAATAAAATAAAAGTAGGGAATGTTTGTGTGATACGGAAAGGACAAGAATAGGCTACTGGAATAATAGCAACTAAGCTAAGGATTTGAGGACAGGAAATAAAAACAGACAAGGTTTTTAAATGACTCCAGCGTTCGTGCTCTCCTGATTCTCTCTGGCAGGGAGTTCCATAAACGGACTGCGGAACAAGGAAAAGAATGATGCAGAAAACGAGTAGTGTGGTGCGGAATATTAAGTGACAAATCGAAATTAGATCGTAAAGTACGACATGAAGTAGAGGAGCTAAAGGTGAAAAGAGATTTAAGATAAGGTGGAGATAATGGATTAAATAAAATATTATAAAGAAGGGTCAAAATATGCAGGTCTCTACGCTGTCGAATCGGGAGCCAGTTGAGTTGAACACGATAGAAAGAAACATGGTCAAATTTTCGTAAATTATATATAAATTTAATAGCTACGTTTTGTAGACGCTCCAGCTTGTCAAGAAGCTCTAATATATCTATGTAAAGCTAAAACCGGTAGATATAACAATGTACTATGCTTAATTTGTTAAGCTTCACCCGAATCATATACTGAAACTGTACGAATTGTTAATAAGGTGATACATTATGTGACAGCAAATAAAAATACAAAATTAATCATTAAGATTGTTAAAAATATAGAGTACCCATAATTCAATAAATTTGATTTGACATCTAAACTAAAAATTGACCTACACGCAATTTAATTTTATATAATGAAAAATTTACTATTAGATTATATAAAAAATAAATAAAGGAATAAATATTTCTTACACTTACACCGATTAGCCTAAAGTAAGTTCTGAAAGCTTGTGTTATGGGATCTACGGTAACGCATAGACATACATACATTATATAAATATATTTGATAGAAATATATAAATTAACAAACATGATTAAGGTAGAAATGGTAGCATTCATCGCACAAACATCTGCCTCCACCGGGATTCGAACCCGAGCTCTCAAAGATTGCGACACCTTGAAACCACTCAACTACAGAGGAAAATTTCGAAAGTGAATTTTATATAATGAACAAATTGTTGCGCGCTCTAGTGAATTCAGTAATAATTATTTTTAAAGATTTCTATATCATAAATTTAATAGTGATATTATAAACTTGATTTTACCATCTCTATAGTACTACCTATGTTTACAAATAAAAATAATAATGTATTTATTCAAGCCCTAAAAATCGATTTCAATATTTGCCAGTTATAAATCATGATAGATGATTCAAACAGTTCTAATCCAGCAAACGATGTAAATGTTTACAATACGAATAACTACTAAAATACGATTATTGTTCCAATATTCGGATCATATGTTTTGACGATATAGTCAAGCTGTTTATTTTCATTATCTGTTGTTTTGTTTATGGTTTCTCGTAACACAGATAAATAATTATTGTTATCTAGGATTAATTCTATTATATCTAGTAAATCGATATTTTTAAGCTTACTTTTTCGCTATTTTGTAAATACATTTTAGCAGACTCCACGGTTCACTTAATTAACTTTTGACGAAAAAATAGTCAAAATTAACCATTGTAAAAATGACAGTATTGGTTTTGCTAACAAATTGCTTTGTTTCATTAAAATATCGTCATAATCTACTGGAGTTTGTTTTATTTTATAACTATGATGTTTGAATACAATACAATATAAATATTTATGTATAAAATAGGCAGTTATCTTAAATTACAAGTTGGTGACATACTCTGTAATTCTTCTGTGTTGCTGATTACCTGTGAATTTAAATTGAACCAAATGTACTATAACCGATTATAAGCAATTACAACCAAGGGAGCAGTCTACTTATTTGTCAATACATATAAAAAATGCATAAATGAAAGAACTTCAAACATTTTTTGGTGTAAAGGAAAGATTTGTTATGTCGACAATAACAACGTTACATTTCACTTATACATTGTTAAAATAGACAAAATAATGTTGGTGCTTGGCAAAGATTGTTTTTGTAAGGCATGGTTGTGAATACAATACTTCGGTTTGAAGATATAAAGCTCATTTTAGTCTGCCATTAAACTCAGTCCTGCTTTTTTGTTTGGCCCCTTGAGAACATGAAAACATGTTTGGACAAATAGTTTGATTGATATTATTGACATTCAAGGAGCGAGCCGAGGGGGCTGCACTAAGTGAAATTTGTTAGTATAATGTAGTCAAGGAAAGTGAGATTTATTTTCATCAGATAACTTATAATAGAACTCCAATCCATTTCGCTATAAAACAATCAGTATATAGAAAAAAAAAAGACTAGTAATCTGAACGTACAACGTTCCTAAATGTATTAATTATAACACTGGCACAAGTTTGACTGTACTAATTGCCGCTTTGTTTCAGGTATTCAAATCCAGACACAATGAAACAGAACTCGACAGAAATGAAAACTATGAATCCCGGAGAACATCAACGCAATAATTAAAATGACAACCACAATGAGATTTACAGTAAAGAAATGGATTTCCAAAACCACACAAAGACAATGCACGAGAAAAGAGACAAAAATGAGGCTGAGTTATCTAGTGATAATGCTTGTTTTGCTGCCTTATAGTTCCACTCTAAGTCTCCCTAGCGGCGACCCGGCCCCAGGCAGATCTCCAGGACCGCCTAAACTTGAAGCTATAGACGATACAGAACTGAAAGCTGAAGAAGCAGATGTAGACACTAATATGGATGATTACGATGCAAGTACGACGATTGATGAATTAGAATTAACTACAACTAGTGATTTCAGTGTTAGTGAGAGGACGGTGGGTGATGCATGTGCCTTCGCAAGGATCCCGAGCGATAGTGACGAAATAGTTACGATTAGTGACGATGATAGTGATATTAATTTGACAGTCAGTCATCCTGTTTTCGACACAGCGGAGCTGATCAGAGGAGTGATCTACGATGGTAAGTTTTAAATAATAATAATATAAACGTTAATTGTCCACGAAAACTAATAATTTAACTTAAGACATAAATATAAAGTTAAAAAAGTATAAGTAAACATGTTCGGGACAAAAGCAAACTGGCTTTACAAGATTAAACTAGGCCTTCTACAGCGCTGTTCCTATGGCTCCTATTATAATGGTTTAATAATATAAGTTTAAATATTATTTCTATCTTGATTGTAACACTTATATATGAGCGTTTTGCATAGGGATATTTAAACACTTTCCAACTCCTCGTCAACTACAAGCTCTACAAGGATATCACAATTTTCTTTGAAGCGTATATTTCTGTAGATTTTCGTCTTCCTAACTATAACCTACAGAACATACATTTATCTTTCAATTGGATCAGAAATAATAAGGGCAAATTCATTACTTCTATTACCTATGCCCATATGTAACCGTTTCTCTTTAATCAAAAATTATGTCCTCTCAATAAATGATGCTGACTTAAAAAAATATTGTTAATTTTCTTCTAGTTTATTGGGTCTCATAATGACACGCAGTTAAGTATCAAGTGCGTTGGTGCTTGACTGATCTTGTGAAACATTTGGATAGGATTTCAAGTTCAACATTTGGCGAGTTTTCCAGATGTAATAAAAGAAGTTTATTTCTAAAACTAAGGTATTGTTTTCTTTGAGCAAAATTTGCTAATTGCTTAACATAGTTTAGTTCTCCGATCCGTTAAAATCTAAATTCTAGTCACCAATTTACATACATTTTAAAAGTTACATAAATTTCATAAAAAAAAATCATAAATTTTATTTAAAATTTTGGAAGATTTAGTGACCAACCCTTTTCAATGAAAAGTTACAAATAAACCCTTAACCTCAAAAATGGTACGTAATGGATAAATTCCTCTTGAATCAAAATTGTTTTCTCACCGCGCACTCCAAATGTCTTGCTACCTTTTAGGTTAACTTTTTGATTAGGAATAGTAATTGCTATTAATCACACGGGGGACATAAGGTTGCATTAAATAAGTTATGGAGTATAGCCCTTATAAATATGTAACGGGAATTAACACGTCATTTACATATTGACTTCATTATCAAATGTTTCGACCAATGCGTCGGTTGTGGTTTTAGGTGGACTGACGCTGAAGACCATTGCGAGCAACATTTTTTTTTCCTCAGGAGAAGAGGCTGAGAATCCGTCGTGGATACCAACGCAACAGGCAAGCAGGGATGCGTTGATTATGTCGGACTCCTGGTAATGTCGAGGCGGCTCGACCCACCAGACCTACCGACTAAACTCAGCCTAAGCCTTTGGTCCTAGTGACCCTACTGGCTTATATTGAAGGGAGCCGCAACTCAGGAGAGGTACGGTTAGCGCTGCCCCATGGAGAGGGCATAAGCGCTAGAAAAGGCGCGGTTCTCCAAAGTGGGACCGGCCTGTGTTGACTGGGAACCTACTCGTGACTGAGCAGAAGGCTGCCGAATAGAGACAAAAGAGGCGACGGCTCAGACGCCGTCGCTTGCAGGTCTAGAAGGTCCTGCGTTAATTGATTGGGGGGGTCGCTCAGGACATGTCGCGGTCTACGTGTCCTCTGGCAATATGGACTGTTGCGAGCAACATGTCAATACTTTGATTTACTACGATATTAGTGCGTTATGATGGTTATAACATGCGAGGGCGTAATTGAGCCGAGCATGATATAACCAATACGCACGTACGACGTTTGATATTTGTGAGGAAATAGAAAAAAAAAAACATTGAAATAAATCTGTGAATGCACACTGTTGCTTTCCCGCCATTTTAACAGCGCGCAAGCGCTGCCTACTGAATGGCGCCGCGCGGCAATTAGTTCGTTTGAATAGCAATAGCGCGCGAAATGGATGGCGCGAAATAATACTGTTATGGATTTTGTATGGACTGTAACTTAACTATTTGCTTTGGTAACACACGCGTTTTTTATGACCCTCTAAACATATTTAAAATCAGTGAAATCACATCAGTTTTACTAGCAAAGGTGTTAAAAAACCCATTAAGTAACCTTTACGTGAAAGACTAACTAACATGGATCCATACTTATTAACTTTCGCATTTATGATATTAGTAAAGATATTTCATTTCCGGCAATTTTAGTCCAGTGACGTTAATTTTGCTATTTTAGTTCTCGCAATAAGTATAGTACATATATGCTAAGATAATAAAACGTAAATTTTCTGGACATACACTAATAAAGTAGTTCCTTCGCTCCGAACGTCTTGGTAACTTTTCATTAAGGTGCGGCAAAAAAGACTGGCTCAATTTCGCCGGCGCAAAAATATACAAAATACACAATGTGAGAGCGAGAGAGTGAACAAGAAAGTGAACGAGATTAAGTGCCGTAGAAGCAAGTTATAAATTTGAAAACTCCCTCCCAATGAAACTGAGTAATGCTGCGAATAATTAATGGCTTTTCATAAATTTATCATTGCTGTAGCCCTCTGTGGAGATGTGCCAGAAACTGAAGAAATATCACTTCGCAGGGGAAAGTTGGATTCGACGCATAATATAATAAAACAGGAAAATAAGTCATGATGTTATTGTGTCTTTTTAGTTGCTTTTGCCACTTGGGGAACCATCACAATCTTCTTACAAGGTGGACCAGTCATTTTGTGACGATTGCAGGAAGATGATGGCAGTTAGCACCACAGGACCCAGACACCTAGTTTTCTAATCTATTGGTAAAGACGAAACCCTCGGGTTATAGCAGAGTACTAGCGCTTTGCTCACATCCTATTGTGAGTAATTCCAATCACTGCGCTATGACCTTTTTTTTGATTATTGTTTAAGTAAATATAATTTATGTATATTTGTGTGTGATTAAGACGTGTGTGAATAAAAGTTTTATCTATCTATTTAATCTAAATCAATCTTCATCAAACAAACAGTGTCCATTTAAGATTTTCATTGTACAATTTTCTAGAAAGATCAATCACGATGAAACAAAGGGTGCTTAGGAAGTATGGCGATGGCTGAAAAGCCTATTGTGCTTCGGTTATTAATGCAGCATCAGTATTCACATGGAGGATGGTCGAGGCATGAAATATGGTATCTGTAATTAGATCTCGTATGCTCTGCGGAGGGACCGATCATTTTAATTCTTCAAAGGAATTCAATCCGTAGTCTCAATCAAAATTTTAAAGCACCAGGTTTTTAAGTCTATACTACTACTAATAATAATATATTAATAAATACATTTAAATAATTCAGTAAAAAAACAGGAATCTCTAAAAAAAAATACGATAATATAAAATAAATAAAATATTTGTTACACTTACACCAATTAACCTAGCCCAAGGTAAGCTCTGTAAGGCTTGTGCTATGGGATCTAGGGTAACGGATAGACATACATATATTATACATATATAAATAATTTTTATAGAAAATATATATCAACAACCATGACTAAGGTACAAATGCTCGCATTCATCACACACAACATCTGCCCCCACCGGGACTCGAACCGGGACCTCAGAGATGGCGACACCTTGAACCGGTTGTACTATCCACTCGACTATGGAGGTCGTCAAAACGATATCTTGGTGTTTAGATGAAAACTCTTCTCATGAATTATTAATATGAAAACATTTTGTTTGTAAAACTTGCACTGAATTTAATGCTTATTTTTGACTCATTTTTATACACAATTACACAACACAAAACAATAGAATAACATTTGGAATGTTAACATTTCTATTGCAGCCTTATTAACATCAAGGCTCTGTTTTATTTTATCTACATTGGTAGAATAGAATTGAATATATCTTTATTATGACTAACATAAAAACACAGTACAACTAACGGTACAAAGCGCGACCATATTGTTAATAGCCATTTTATTCCAGATAACAGGATTTAAAATGAATCAATATGTAGGAAGATGATGACGATGCAAACATATAAAGGTAATTCAAACACCTCATAAATACCAGTTTTACGAGTGGCAACAATCTATTTTATCTGTGTCAATGTACATCTGTTACACAATTATTTGTTGTCATAAAATATAATATTGATCATTATTGGTTTTTTTAATAAGTTTACCAACACATTTAAAGTTAATAACTACCTAAGTCGAAGACTGTGTCGCAGTTATTAACGCCCACTTCGAACAACTTCTTAACAAAAGAAAACATTATAAAAACTAATATATTTTATGTTTATTACGTGCGTGTGTGCATGCATGTGTGTACGTATGCGTATGTGTGTGTGTATGTGTATATTAACGTCAATATAGATAGCATGTTAGTGTAAACGAAAGCATTTCACATTTTTCGTAAGGAACTCAATAAAAACATATATCTTCATGAGACCAATTTCCATATAATTTTAGGCAATAAAAACGTGAAGGTGTTTCGACACCAATATTCGTATTGTTTTCGACAGAAACAATATTGAATTTCGTAAATTCACACGCTTACTTTTGTTTCTAGACTGACATCGATCAAGTTTGAACTGGATTGGGTAGCGATTAAAGTCGTTTTTTCTTCACATTTTTCTAAACAAACCTTAATGCTGACCACACGTTCGTACGCGGCGCAGAGTGCTGCCCAAACACTACTTTTATCCCATTATAATGGCCCAGGAATTTTGGTTTATTCCTTGAGCGGAAGCGATTAAAGAAACATTAAATAATGAAAAAAGTTCCGTTTGTTTATTGTATATGAATTTTATATATGAATTGTGTTAATTATCTATTTAAATTTAATAAAAATTAATTAAAAATTATAATATTTCTCTAATTAACAATGACTATAATTGGAGCGTTTATAAGTTATTTAATTTTCATATTTTATTAAAATAATTTCATTTGATAATATATAATCCAAACTTTGTTAAAATTTACAAAATGACATATTCGAAGATAGTTTAAATTTTACCCTTTTTTTTCGACGGGATATGCACCTTTTGCACCATGACACCGCGCGCTAGGCGACTAGGCGCCTAGGCCGGTTCTGTCAGACCGGAGAGCCCCACACACGGCCGCGACTAGGCGCGGCCGTGTGTGGGGCTCTCCGGTCTGACAGAACCGGCCTACCCATTAAAACCCCCCAGTGTTCTCGGTTTGATTGTTTATTTGATTAGCCGCACAAACTACTGAATCGATTTTGATTAAAGTTGACATTGAGATAGATTGAGATCCAGAGAACATAGGCACATTTCACCATGGGAACATATTTTTTTTTCTGTGGGCAAATCTGATAACGTCAACTGTACGGATGTCGATGCAATTTGGTATGAGGATGATTAAAGACGCGTAGAAGAAGATAACAAAATTCAATAAGACGCTCGCTTTTTGATGGATGAAAATTTGAATTTTAATGTGCCGCCTTTCGTCAATTTACAATAACATCGGTTCCTTTGTTGGGTTATCTCTTGTTTTAAGTCTTATCGAAATAATTCATAGATTTACATCACATTTAATTCGTATGTAAGGTGTTCTATTTCAACTAAGCACTTTCATCAAATGTCAGACATTTTAAATTTTATCTCGTAAAAGTGATATCTATGCCATATGCCATATTACATTCACAGAAACATACGTCACTCGTCTAAATCTTCAGTCAGAAGTTCGTTCATTCCTTCGTTCTATAATACGTTCAATCAATCATTCCAAAACTGTCAAATATCACTGTTATTATTCAATATTTTTCACCGCTCATATTTGCACAATGAATTTAAAAAAAACAACATAACAAGCAACAATCTTTCATTTTGTTCATCGTGAACAAAAAGTGGCAACCGTGACAGGAACTGCAGCACTACTTATTCGAAAAAACTAAGTCGCCAGGTCTTTTTTGTTCCGGCTAAATAAGAGGACACCAATACGACTACACCAAGAAGCAGCCTGAGTGTCCCTGAGGAGAGATCAGGTCTATTGCAATTGCATCGTGAGCCGTGTAATTAAGTCCACATTCACCGGAAAACTTTCCTTACTTTTGGGACTCACGCTGTAACACTTTTTTTTTCACTGATTTTAAGTACTATTAAAGACACTTTTTTATTCATATTGATTAAAATCACTTTTACAATTGTATCTCGCATTGGTTATGTTTTCGTCGAATTGTTACTTTGACATTGACAGTTCTGTAGAGTTCTATAGTGTGGACCGCTTATCATGATCCTAACACCATTATCTATGGCGCAAATTAGGCAATCAAATCTAGCCAAGCGTCGTCTACAAAGATAGGTTCTTTATCAATAACAGTGAAACGTCACTCCGGAATTCATAGATTAAAATCAGTGTCGTAGATTAATAACTGCCCACAGATTATATACCGGATACTAATTAACAACAAATTATTTGCACTGCCGATTACAAAAATATAGTTCATATAACAAACATTACATACATACATTCTAGTCTGGGATGCACGTGGGTGAATGTCTTTGCCTCATCGGTGGTAAACAATCTGTAATGGTATACTAATCTGTGACTTGGACAGATCTGAAATCTACCAAAGCCGTAAAACTTTTAACTTAAAAAAAAATAGATCTGAAATCTGGGAATCGATCTATTGTAAAAATCTCACGCATATTTCGGGATATAAAAACGTATAAAAGTTACGGAAAGTGGTGTCAGGATCACAAATTTCAGGAGTATTTTATTTCAATACCCTGATCAACCATTGTTGCTAAATATCCTTGCCGAGATTGATCAAACAGCACCAGAACCAACCTGCCCTTGTTTTTTAATCAATAAAATTTTATTTTAAATAATAAAGTTATTCATAATAAAGAGTACACTTATTTTAATTGGCTGTTATTTTTAATTTACTGTTAAAGTTGATAATTAAATCAGTAATTTTGTTATTTTGTATTATTTGTGTTTTCTTTATAACTCTAGTTGTTGAGTAGGAGAATTATTAGATTACAACGCCAACCCAGGGACCAAACCAGCCAGCCGATATCAAGAATCTGCGCCTATCTACCTACCTGACACTACGAGAATATCAGCCTCATCATCGGGACTGCCTATCTATAAATGTGATCCCGTTCCAATCATATTATCGTTAAATTCATAGATTTCACTACTTTTATTTTCCCTTAGTTGAAATTTGTGAAAAACAGTTAAATTAATTATTAAATCTACTTACCTATTATTATTTAGAAATTAAATTCAACAATATCCATTATGAATACAGCATAATTAAATCAAACTTGAAATAGTAAGTGAATGTAATGTGGCGTAGACAGTAATGTTAATATCATTTGTAAATGGTTAATCAATAAGTTTCGTTCGTTTAATTCGTTAAAATAATTGATGCGCGATAATTATCCTTGGGACAATTATCGACATTATCACTACATAAACAGTACGAACATTCCGTATAAGATTTAAACAATAATTATTGACTCAACAAAAATTAAACTAGACTAAGTCTTTGTTTTTGTTATTACGAGCCATGTAAAATGCAAAGCTATTTATCTCGATTTAACATTACCACTGACATTGACATATGGACGTTTGACATTGACACTTTGTTAATTTTTTATTTTTTTTCTTAGTTGTTGGCTCTGGGGTTTTCATGTAATTCATTGGATGAATTCGGGAGTTGACAGTGTGTAGTGTGTTGAATTATTGAATACTATGTTTATAAGTTGATTTTTATCAGTAGTTCTACCTCCTTGTTTTAGATACATTATTATACATATTAAGTTATTTTATTATATGTCAACATAATTATAATTATTGTCATGGCATATTCCTTTAAATATGTAGTGGTAATCCGATTGCTCCGCGAGGTGCGAATATCTTTTTTTTCCCCCTGAGGAAAATGCATTACATTGCATACCCCGGCTGTGGCGGGCCGGCGGTTATGTGGGGCTCTCCTCCCCAGAAGGGGAGGCCTACCCACTAAAAACCTCAGGGATGGCCTTCCTCAGGCATGTAGGGAGCCCCCGGGAACATCAAGCCACTTCCAGGAACCCCCAGCCTTCGCTCCCCCGCCGATACAGGGGAGCCCTCCTCGGGGTAGGCTCGCTACCTCCCCTGGCCTCCTCACCGACGATGCCCCCCGCCACGGAAGGGCGTGGTCCATCCCGGGTCGCCGCCGCCGTAGCGTCGCGACTCCCTCGCGCCCGCCGGCGACCCGCGGCGGCGCCGCAGCTGTGCTACCGAGCCCGGCGCCGCCTTCTTCGAGCGGGATCGGCCATCTCCCGACCCGCTCGGCAGCCTCCTTTTGGAGCATCACTGCTTCACAGAAGGAGGCCACAGCCCTCCAACCTCCCTCGTCCGCCAGCATTGCCGCAATCAATGCCGGAGGTGCGAATACCTATTGCGGGCCAAGCAGAATACCAGCGCTGCAGCGTCTCGCGATGCTGCAGCTAAGCGCTGAGCATGGTCCTGTTTTGTCTCTTTTTACTTTTTAGTTACCTAATTATAATAATATTGTATACCGAGACAAATAAATGTTTTTCTTTCTTACATAGTATAAAATAAAGTCGCTTTCTATATCCCTATGTATGCTTAAATGTTTAAAACTACGTAACGGATATAGTTTTTGATGCGGTTTCATAATAGATACAGTGATTGAAGGGGAAGGTTTATATGTATAATAACATCCATTAAATAGTGGAGAAACACTTTTATTTTGAGATTTCTGTGTATGTTGTGAGTGATATTACAAAATACGTAATATTACTAGATAGAAAGATAGATAACAATTTATTGTACATACACCACAAAACAGAGAGAAGAAAATAACAAAATACACTTAAAATTACTTGTACAATTGGCGGTCTTATCGCTCAAACAGCGATCTCTTCCAGACAACCTACGGACGGAGAATATAAAGAACTGGAAAGACGGGGTGTAAGATACTTACATATTAACAAATATTTTTTTTTAAATATACTGACAAAACATTATACTTAAAATCAAATAATAATGAGCTAACTGACTTACCTAACCTAAAGTAAAATATTATTATACAGAATATTATCGAACAGCCAATGAGCATTATTAATATTTGTTTACATACTAATTTATTAATATTTGTTTTATTCAAGTATTCAATAAATTTACAACATTTGAGTTTGTTAAATACTTTCTCGAAGTCGAAGTATAATAAAAACAGATCCATCCTTGACGCTGGAGGCATTTTTGCATCAATATATAGACATATAGATAGTCTAGACAGACAGAAGAGCCTCTGTGGCTTACAGTTTTAATGCCTAACTCTGTGGGAGTTTCGTTATCAATCATGTTAAATATTCTGTAGAGAGTCGTTTGAAAATTATCTTTACTTCGTTTTAATCTGCGTTTTCAACAAGTATTCGCTTTTATGCTAGAGGTATAAACTTAGATTTAAGACAATCCTTTGGGAGTTCTCGAGCTCATAAATTCTTATAAATAATTAAATTTTTATGTTTTAATATCTCCTTTTTTTTAATTATTTCAATAAGTTTCACATTACTTTTAATGCTATAATTCTTTTAAACAATTTTTTTTCTCTCAGTGAGGAGAGGTTGATAAACCTCACAAGGAGTACGAAACGTACCTAGGATTCCACGATATCAGTGCCAGGGTGATTGTGTCGGATCATGGGGACAGTGCCGGTTTTAGCACTACCAGCGCCCTGGGCGAGATAAGTACGACAGCACCGAAACCCCCCCCCCCCCCCGTTAGGAGTTCGATTTTCTTACAACTTTATTAGGACCCCCAAAATTTCACGTCCCGTGGCCGCCGATCCCGCCGCGCCGCGGCCCTAGAAGGTCCGCCATCCCACGCCACCCCAAGGTGGCCGCTGGACCCCATAGGGGCCCCACCCAATCAGTGCAGGCGCACTGCTCACTGACCGCCACGCCACTATTAAAGTGGCCCCCGGATTATATCCAGCCATCCCATGACCTAGGACAGGTCCGAAGAGCGACAGCTCCACCCCCTCTTAAGAAAGAGGGGGGACTTCGCCCCATCGCCGCATGGCGGGTAGTCGCATGAAGCGGCCCGCCGGGTTAAACCCGGCCATACGCCGCCCCCCTCCATGGGGGCTTTTGTCAGACTATTGGCCGTCAAAAGACGTTGCCCAGGGTGCACCACGAGGAGGCATTTTCCTCAGCGTAACAAAAAAAAAAAAAAAGGACCCCCAAAATTTAGGGAATACATATAAATACTTACTGCGGCGCCCCTTTGTGGCCGGCGCCCTGGGCGGTCGCCCAACCGCGCCCTACCCTAACGCCGCTACTGGATGGGGATAATGGGGTATGGACCAGCCGTAGCGGCCGACCAGTATGACTTACTCAACTCAGCCTTAAGCCTAAGTTCTAACAACTATCTAGGCAAATCATGAGAACGACCACCCACCTCCTAAGGAGAGGAAGCGATGCAGCGCTATAAAAGAGTCTATATGCATGAAAAGGCGCGGTAATCCAAAACAGCGTCGTCCATTATCATAAATGGGGTAAAGTACTGACAAGGAACTCATAGCGATGCAGAAGCTGCTGAATAAGGGGACGTAGAACTCCCGTTGATACCTGTTTTGTCACTCTAAGTTTAAATAAATTTGACTATATATTTTTTTAATATATTTATCTTGATTATATTGAATTCAATTGATTCTTCTAATAAGCAAATGTTACAATAACAATCACCAATTTCAAATTCGAAGTGAATTGAATCTTTATAAAATTTAACTGAATATCCGTTGTTTTTATATCTACTTAGTGAAGTAGGAGTGAGTATCTTAACAGTGGTTAAGATACTTTCCCTTAAGGCAGGATACACTTTCCTGTTTATGACGACTTCTTATTTTTATAATCTTACTCGTACTACCCTTATAGAAGTTATGTTATGTTGTTACGTCTGATACCTAGGTATGATTAAAATGGCAAGTACGCTAAATTGATCATTAATTCGTATATAGATAAATATTTGGATTATGAATTACACACACACAGAGAGAGAGAGAGACGCACACACACACATAGTGTAACATTTGTTAGTTACGGGTACTGTTGACCTAACCTTCCTTCTGTATGTCACCTATTTGAACTAAGTATGATCTTCTAATGCCCGGTTTCTGCATACTCGTACCTTAGCTAAACTCTCAATAACTAATGATCCAACAAAGTTATCGAAAAGATAAACGTCTCATAACTGTCAGAGTTTCTGAATGCGGGGCCGTGCTTTTCAACAGCTATGAAACAGTTAAGTAGTTCTAAATTATGTCACTAGATAGGTCTGTTCACAAAATACCAAATAAAAATTGACTTTGTTGTATTATTCATCCATAATTACAATTTAAACATTTATTTTGTAATATTTCTTCATCCATTTTATCGAATCATTTTTATCGATAGTAAGTATTGTAACGTGTTATTTTTTACTATTGTTTTCAGCACATTTAATCATCCAAATGCTTTTAATTTCATTATTAATTTACAATTTTAATTCTTGTTTACATATTCTATTAGGATTTTGTGACAGATACTTTATTTTCTTTTGTTAACCTTTTTAAGTGAAAGTAAGAGTGAAGGGATCGGAACCTGTACAGCCTCAGCATAAGTGCAATTTTTTGTCTTAATTTATATTTAATAAATTTTACTTATAACAAGATGGACATAGGGACAAAACATTTAGTTTCTGTATTCATTTAATCAGCATACAGATGGTGTTGAGTCTGTGATAGGAGTTTTAGTTGGAATTGTAATTTAAAACTTAAATTTCAATATACAGATCTATGGTTGTAGGATTTGATAGGGTGAAGCCATAGACTGTAATAGTAAACCTTAACATATTTTCATAACTATACCTAATATTATCTATTAGGAGTTTACTTAAAACAAATTCTTTTGTTTTGGTTTATTAAAATAAGTTTTCGTTTCTTTCTCCTTGTTGGACAGGTCCGCCTTTTCTTCACTCGGTGATACTTCCAATTCGGAACGGGACGGCTTGATCTATGGTGATCCCTCCGTGGCTATTTATTAGCTATCTCGAGTCTTGGCTGTCATTTGACGTCGGCGAGGAGGACGCGAAAGATGGGTCTTTCGGCGTTCCTCTCCTGGCGGATGTGCCGATTTAGGCGCCCCGTGATATAAAATTTAGTTTTTCTTTTTTAAATGTATTTTCTTTTTAATATTTTTTAATAACGGCTTAATGCCTTAATTAATTTCATCAAGCAATCCCAGATAATGGTGAGTTGTATTTTCTTCTTTTACTCAACTTTAAAGATTTCCCCACATGTTCGTGGGATAGAAATTAAATCTTTTATACATTGTTGTAGGGTTCACGGTATACCTCGTAATCATCACAAATATAGGGCGTTTGGCCGTTTCATCCAACGCGACTTCATGCACCCAGCCATGCGGTGATGTAGGTTGTCTTGCTTATCAACGGAATCCCTGCCATCACCGATGGAATCTCAACGTATAAGGTGACCTCTTACAATTTATACCGTTTTGCGTGTGTGAACCACCGTATTTTGGAGGAATTAATTTTTCTTTTGATGACATTCACCTTGGGTGACGAATGGAGGATGGCTCAACTCAACTGAACTTTTAAATGTGTAACGTGTGCAAATACCGTGCCCATTGATTTGTGGACGAATATATATATTTTTTTTGTATTTACATGTAATAATTTTAAAATGTAATTATAAACTTACATTATATTAATTTCTTGGTTTAATTTTATCACCTAACCATTTGAAGGTCTGTTTGTATTTATGTGGAGGCGCCCATATCATTAATCCTAAATATCTACATATATCACCAGGTCGGTTCGATTCCGATAAGGATTATACCCACACCCTGATCTTAGCTGGCAAATTTCTTTTTTTTCTTAACTATCATAAATAGAACGCTACAATTGGCGCCCAACGTGGGCCTGGAAGACTTCAAATGGTGGTGATTTAACTTTTGTTGTAATACATATCTTAATACTTTTACTTAAAAATATACATCTAGAACAGATGTAATCATATGTAATGTGTAATAATAATATTGTCTTAATTTCAAGCTTACCTAATTTAATCTAAATCACATATAATTGTGTATTTTGAGTGTTGTCTAGCTTACCTAATTTAATCTAAATCACATATTTGTGTATTCTTAAGCGTTGTCTAGCTAACTTAATTTAATTTAAATCTCATACTTATGTATCCTTAAGCGTGGACTAGCTTACTTAATTTAAACACATTTTCTGTGTAATATTATGTGTCATCTAGCTTACTTAATTTTAATCACCTTTATTGTTAAAACTTAACTTTAATTTTTATTTAATTAACTTATTTTTGTATTAAAACACAACTGTTATATTTTAATGTTTAACTATTTCATTGCATATTGTTAATCATGGACTTTATCACTGCAGGATGTTCTGTTGAGTATCTCTTGAAGGACGAATTGTTACACGAACTCAGTATTAGACATTTACCAGCTGAACCATCTTCCTCAACGGACGACCTAACGGAAGTTCCTCAGACACACAGTGAAATTAGCCCGACGGGGAAGCCTCAAATCCATTGATCAGTTTGGTGTTTGTGACCAGTCTAAGGAGGTGACAATATGTACTCCAAAGGTTTCAGACATTGAAAGAGATACCCGGGTGAGAGTTGTACTGAATCTCGTCTGTTGAAAAGGTTAGTGTCTCGTAGTAATTATCTGTTGTGTAGGTTGTCAAGGTAGTCGACCCTAATCCAGATGTAGTGGTACTCAAGTCTACTTTGATTTCGATATTGATGCGTCTCGAAGGTGAATCCCTGTCAAATTATGAAACTTAATTTCTTTTAAATAAATATCTTTGACTGAGAACTCAGTCATGTTCTCAGGTTTGTAAATGTTAACTTCATCTCAAATATTAACCTGCTTGGTAACTAATTTTGAATTAATTATTACACTGACATATGTAATTAAGTGTAATGCTAAACTTGCATCTATGAAATGCACTTCTTTAAAATGAATGGTTTGTTGTAACAAATGTATTTATTGATCTTTATTCATCTGAATGAATATAATCTGGTTTACACATTATTATCAATATGTATGGTGTGTTACCATGATAAACTTCCCCTAGTAGGAAATCTTCTAATATGAATTATGCATATTTTTGCTTAATTTTCATTAATAATAACTACCAACTGTACACATTATTATCTGTATTTGTTGTGAGTATTATTAATTCAACACATAGTTGTTGACTTTGTTGCATTTATGAAATGCACTTCTTTAAAATAAATGGTTTGTTGTAACAAATGTATTTATTGATCTTTATTCATCTGAATGAATATAAACTGGTTTGCACATTATTAACAATATGTATGGTGTGTGACAATGATAAACTTCCACAAGCAGGGAATTTTCCAATATGTAATTATGCATATTTTTGCCAAATTTTTATTAATAATAACTAACAACGGTACACATTAGTATCTGTATTTGTTGTGAGTGTTAATTAATTGAATACATAATTGTTGACTTTAACTTCCTGACACACTTAGTGAAGAGGCGCTGATGTCAGTGACCTTTATTATTCTTTTACAAGCTGATGGATTGTAGCTTTTATATGATATCTTATGCTTTGATTTATTACTCAATTTTTATATTGCATAGAGTAATATACAAATATATGAAATGACTTGTTGATTTGGGATTTCATCTCTCTTTGTTTTCTTACGCATGGGGTGCCTAAGTATATTTATGTTGATAATGGCCCTCAATTTATTTCTAAAGAATTTAATTAATAATTAAATATAAAGTTCCACACTTATTTTATAATCCAGTTTATCATCCCCAAACTAACCAGACGGAGCGTGTGAACCGTGAAATTGTTAGATCTCTTGCATCATATGTGCGTTCTGATCATAGAAATTGGGATAAGAACGTAGCTGAGGTGCAATGTGCTCTCAATACTGTAATCCATGATGGTACTAAATTCTCCCCTTTCTTTTTGTCACATGGTAGGGAGATGATCCTGGATGGTTCACTTTATAATTTGGATTATCCTGTAGATTCTGAAAAGATTATGGTAGACAACACTTATAGATTTTCTGACTCTCTTAAAGACTTAAATACAATATTTAATAAGGTAAGGGTCAATCTTAAAAATTCACATATAAAAAATTCTCATTATTATAATTTGCGAAGGCGTCATGTCGAACTTCAAGTAGGGCAAATAGTTTTTAAAAGATGTTTTCCTCTTTCTAATGCAGCCAAACACTTCTCTGCTAAGCTAGCCCCCAAGTTCGAAAAATGTGTCATCACAGAGAAACATTCTCCTGTGGTTTTCACCCTGAAAACAGTAGAAGGTAAACCTTAGCCGCTGGCACATAAAAGATATAGTCAGACCAGGCGAATGTCCTACTGACTTAATAAGTTAAAATAATTCTTTAAAGTGTGTTATCAAAATGTATTTCCTTTCATGACTCTTTGAGCATTCCTTAATAATATTTATTTAGATTAATCTTAATATTTATACACTTTGAAAATGATAAACACATTAACTATTACTATGTTAAGTGTCTTGGGAGATACTCCAAGCACTTAAAATACTTACTTTTCATTAATAAGCCTGTATCATGAATACTTTCATTTGAGTTGAAGCCATTTAAGTCTGTATTTATCTGCAGCATAAACATTTTTGTTTAGGCAACAACTTTAAAAGTTGAATAGTACATGTACCTTTAAGTGTTAGTCTTTCTGTTTCTTACTTTCCTAACACTAATCTAATTGTTCATAAATACTTAATACACCTATGTTTCTACACATTGAGTGTATTCAGCCTTGTATTAATTAATAATACTTTCCTTTGAGTTGAAGCCATTTAAGTCTGTAATTATTTTGCAGCACTGAGCGTTCTTGTTCATTTTGTCTAGGCGACAACTTACAAAAAGTTAATAATACATGTAGCTGCCTTGATGGGTTAGACCATTCTTTTAGATTTTTCTTGATAATGATATACTTATTAGTTTGTGCTTAGATTACATACTAGAAATCTTATTCTCACATATCTGAAAACTTAATATGTAGTTAACCTACATTAATTGTCCTACTTTACAAGACAAACCAATATAGAATTTGCTTTACTTGTAATGATGTTCTTTTATAGTATAAACCTAGTGGATGACGTTGAAGGATTTTTGAAATTGGGAAATTTAAGATTAGTTATTTTAACATGATAGTATTTACACATTGGATGTACTAGTGTGTATTATGAGTTCATTGACATTGAGTGATTTCCTAGTTTGCTTTTTGAGTTCTTTTGTTAAATAGCAAGAGTGATGTTATAGAAGTAACTATCATCAATACAGTCAGCCACAAAAATACTCTTAACACTTCGTATTTTTTACGAATTATTTTATTTAAAAATTTTTAATTTTAAATAAAATAATTCTTTTCCCACCTGGAACGGTACTGTAACGTGTTATTATTTTACTATTGTTTTCAGCACAATTTAATCATCCAAATGCTTTTAATTTCATTATTAATTTACAATTTTAATTCTTGTTTACATATTCTATTAGGATTTTGTGACAGATACTTATTTTCTTTGTTAACCTTTTTAAGTGAAAGTAAGAGTGAAGGGATCGGAACCTGTACAGCCTCAGCATAAGTGCAATTTTTTGTCTTAATTTATATTTAATAAATTTTACTTATAACAAGATGGACATAGGGACAAAACATTTAGTTTCTGTATTCATTTAATCAGCATACAGATGGTGTTGAGTCTGTGATAGGAGTTTTAGTGGAATTGTAATTTAGAACTTAAATTTCAATATACAGATCTATGGTTGTAGGATTTGATAGGGTGAAGCCATAGACTGTAATAGTAAACCTTAACATATTTTCATAACTTATTACCTAATATTATCTATTAGGAGTTTACTTAAAACAAATTCTTTTGTTTTGGTTTATTAAAATAAGTTTTCGTTTCTTTCTCCTTGTTGGACATCCGCCTTTTCTTCACTCGGTGATACTTCCAATTCGGAACGGGACGGCTTGATCTATGGTGATCCCTCCGTGGCTATTTATTAGCTATCTCGAGTCTTGGCTGTCATTTGACGTCGGCGAGGAGGACGCGAAAGATGGGTCTTTCGGCGTTCCTCTCCTGGCGGATGTGCCGATTTAGGCCGCCGTGATATAAAATTTAGTTTTTCTTTTTTAAATGTATTTTCTTTTTAATATTTTTAATAACGGCTTAATGCCTTAATTAATTTCATCAAGCAATCCCAGATAATGGTGAGTTGTATTTTCTTCTTTTACTCAACTTTAAAGATTTCCCCACATGTTCGTGGGATAGAAATTAAATCTTTTATACATTGTTGTAGGGTTCACGGTATACCTCGGAACCATCTCAAATATAGGGCGTTTGGGCCGTTTCATCCCAACGCGACTTCATGCACCCAGCCATGCGGTGATGTAGGTTGTCTTGCTCATCAACGGGAATCCCTGCCATCACCGATGGAATCCCAACGTATAAGGTGACCTCTTACCATTTATACCGTATTGCGTGTGTGAACCACCGTATTTTGGAGGAATTAATTTTTCTTTTGATGACATCACCTTGGGTGACGAATGGAGGATGGCTCAGCTCAACTGAACTTTTAAATGTGTAACGTGTGCAACATACCGTGCCCATTGATTTGTGGACGAATATATATATTTTTTTTGTATTTACATGTAATAATTTTAAAATGTAATTATAAACTTACATTATATTAATTTCTTGGTTTAATTTTATCACCTAACCATTTGAAGGTCTGTTTGTATTTATGTGGAGGCGCCCATATCATTAATCCTAAATATCTACATATATCACCAGGTCGGTTCGATTCCGATAAGGATTATACCCACACCCTGATCTTAGCTGGCAAATTTCTTTTTTTTCTTAACTATCATAAATAGAACGCTACAGTATTAAAACACTATTTTATGAAAAAAATTTTTATTTTTATTTTTTTAGTAAACGTGGACTTATCGGATCACTTATATGAATCACCGTGTTCTTGTTAAAGCGATATCTCGCGGTAAACTCTTCATCTGAAAATATTTCAAATGGATTTCTTCTTTTCGTAAGTTTCTGGGTATAGATATTCCAGAAATGAACTCCAGTACTTCTTATCCGACTCTGAAGAACTACTCGTTATGAATATTGTACAACTCATTGTCTTTTTCAAATATAATAATTTTAAAATGTAGCTAACACTATTTTATTTCACATAAAATTACCACGTTATAACCTTAAGATTCTTGTTAGAACATAAACCACTGAGACATAAACGTCAAATAAAGTTATAGGATCGATAAACGGCACCAATTGGTCAGTTAGGTTGAACTAAGTTTAAACGGAGTTTATCTAATTCTACGGTGTTCAGAAACGATTTGTTGAGAGTTATCGAACTGATAGGGTTATTGAACAGATAAACCATTGACAAAATGTACTCAGAAACCGGGCATAAGTCCCTTACCAACTGAGTTTTTATTGTTGTTTATGGAAGAGTCATCTTGTAATAGTGAATTAGCATTATCAATAATGTTATTTAATAATACTATTTATAAAAGATATGAAAATTAACAAACTTTTCGTAATAAGGTACCTTGACCCAATTTCGGTGTGTCATGAAACAAATAATTCCAGAGAGGGTAGGCGTGAAATCATTTTTTTCTTCATAGGAAATGACACGAAATTATGAACCTTCGTGACAAGAGGCATCGCGTGCTTGTATTATATATCGATCAGAGTTCAGGATTGCGGCGTAGTTGTGCCCTATGAAAATGTTATAAAGTTGAAAATTCCCTGAATTTATCTTCAAAGTTGAATTTCAGGGACCTTTTTTAGTTCAAATAACAATAATTCGTGGTTATTGTATCGCGTGTTCTCAAAGAACATTGAAGGGTTTGTTATCAATAGTTAGAGCGTTGTTTTCATTTGATTATTTTTTTAATAAACATTGTGCATAGTTTGCCACTTTTGATTTAAATTTTAATAAAATACTGATTTGAATATATGCAATATATTATATTGTTAGGTTGATATTTAAGGATCTAATCAAGTACTATATTGTAAATAATTAAAATTGTGTATATTTTTCCAGTGCCATTAGTCTGTATTTGTTATATACGTCTCAAAACATTTGGTAATATATAATGTTGCTTTTTAGGGTTCCGTAGCCAAATGGCAAAAAACGGAGCCCTTATAGATTCGTCATGTCTGTCTGTCCATCTGTTCGTCCGTATGTCACAGCCATTTTTTTCCGAAACTATAAGAGCTATACTGTTGAAACTTGGTAGGTAGATTACTGGTGTAAGCTACAACAGTAATCTGGCTAAGTATTCTGTGAATCGCATTAAGATTTTGATGCAAAATAAAAAAAAATAACAACAAATATTGGGGGCTCCCCATACTTAGAACTGAAACTAAAATTTTTTTTTCATCAAACACATACGTGTGTGGTATCTATGGATAGGTCTTCAAAAATGATATCGAGGTTTCTAAAATATTTTTTTTCTAAACCGAATAGTTTGCGTGACAGACGCTTCCAAAGTGTAAAAAAGTTGGTCCCCCCCTCTAACTTCTAAAATAAGAAAATGAAAAATCTAAAAAAACATATGATGTACATCACTATAAAAATTATTAACGAAAATTGTTTTAAACGAGATCTAGTAAGTAGTTTTTTTTAATACCTCGTAAATCGTAAACCGCTTCCTTTAATTTCATAAATCATGGTACGGAACCCTTTGAGTGAGTGAGTCCGACCCGCACTTGGCCGGTTTTTTTATTTTATTTATTTACAAGGATGAAATGAAGTTTGCAGTGGACATCTCATTAGAATTTGTATTCTGAAACGATTCAAATAGTGTAATTAAGTAAGATGTTTTTCTTCATTAAAATTAAGTCTGGAGAGAGCAGGGGTTGGCTTAAAATCAGGGTTGTTTTAGGTTTATACAGTATAAGCCGCCTTTTGTCCAAATTGTTTAAGTTTAATAGGTTTGTTTGTTTTGTTATTGTATTTTAAGGGATTTACAAATTGAATACACACACATATTATAAAACAAAGTCGCTTTCTCACTTCCTATATACCAATCTATGTTTAAATCTTTAAAACTACGCAACGGATTTTGATGCGGTTTTTTTAATAGATAGAGTGATTAATGATAATAGTAAATTAATAATTGTTAAGATAAAAATAATGATCGACTCTTAGCTTGTAAGTGTAGTGTAAGAAGATAAATAAATAAACAAATACTACTCAATCACTCGATATCACCTATGTAGCGATCAGTATCCCCATGAAAATATGTTAAAGTATGAACACAATTTATTAAAATATAAAATACATATTGACATTCTACTCGTATATATTCCTTGCCCGAGCTACAGGTATATGAAATAAAGTTATGTATGTTATTAAACTTTACAGTACTACTAGCTGACCCGACGGACGTTGTCCTGTCTCAAATGTAAAAAAAAATATCTAGATGACCGTATTGTGAAACTAAACTATCCTCAAACCCCCTGTAATACCCACAAAAAATTTCATCAAAATCGGTCCAGCCGTTTAGGAGTTCAATGACTAACACACGTACAGAAGATTTATGTATATAAAGATTTGCATTTTTAACCACTGTTATTATCCTCGTCGTCGGATAGTTGGAAGAACACGTCCTATTATAACCCCCTGGTCGGTATGTGTCGTTCTAATAATAGGATGGCGCGGTGTGGCAGACATTGACATTTTTAAAGCAATCTTCGCTCGTGCAAGTTTAAATCCTTTCGTAATTTATAATTCTGTGTGTCTCGGTGCTTGTTCAATTTAGAAATTAAATTAGGTGTGGCCGTTTTGTAATGATATTTCAACGAACTTCAGCGAAGATAAGAAATATTATGGAACTAAATATTAAAATTATATACAAATAATTATATTAAGTATATTTTAAAGTCTCTTATTCTCACTACGTAGGGGAATTTAGGAAAAGGGAATTTTAGCACTCGCGAAAAACTATGTTATCTTTCGTAGTTTATTGTTTCCCTATTTCCCTCAAAACACCTGCTTTGTTTCATATTTCTTTCCGGAGCTTCTCGGAGAGGTTGAAACGTGACAGATTTGATGTTGACCCGGGACTTAAGGCCCCACGTTGGGCGCCAGTCGAGCTGACATTGAAGTTCTGCGAGTGACAAGTTTTTGCCAGAAGCCGTATTGTTTGTAAGTCTGCAGAAACAGACCGATGTTTAATGAAGATCTCAAGAAAGTGATGGATGTTTACAGTGCAGGACCGGTCTGGAGATCCTTGAGGAAGCTTATGTCCATATATCCATGGTCTTTGTTGCATGGATAATGAAGAAGATCTAACACTTTAAATAGTGTGAAGTAGATTTTTTTTTGTTGATAAGTGGTAGTTCTGATTCCATTTAAATATTTATAAATGGCAAAGCGTTAGTTTATTCAAATCAAAATCATCTTTATTCAACATTGCATTTATTTATGTCGACAGATTTAAGTATCAGATAATACTTGTATAAATCTTGTACATGCATACGAATAAGGAAAAGAACTGACTGACTGAAAAAGACTGACTAAGAAGGTTTTGTATATCCTCTTTCTCAGGAGAGACCAAACTCCGCCTAAGCTAATGATCCTAATGACCTTACGGCTTGAATTAAAAGTGACCGCTACTCAGGAGAGGTCCGGGAGAGGGTACTTTAGTGGTAGTATCTCCTCTTTTCAAACTTCATTTAAAATATTATTATAATACATACTTTACGATAATCATATATAATAATTCAATTACAGTCTGTTATGCTTACATACATATTATATGACTACATATAAAATCATACTGTATAACAAATAAATTATGTTTGTTACCAAACTCAATAAATATTGTCCCTAGTTTTATATAGTGTGGTGATATAGATAATTACTTATTTTATAATTGTCTTTACTCGTTAGTGTCGTTTTGATATTGGCAAGAATTTATTATATACAAAAATTATCAAGAGTAGTCAAATACACTAAGTCGAATGAAAAACTTATTGTAGGTGTTAAAACCTCATTTGAAATATGTTTCAAGAACAGATGTCAAAATTCAGTATGTCAATAAATTCGTTGAACTATTTTTCATGTCTATAATCATTTACTAAAATATCAGTAAATTAGGAAGAAAATCAATCAGATTAATAATAGATTTCATAGTAGGTGAATTAAATGTATAATAGGCATATACTATATTGTATTTTTATATTATACTAGCTGACCCGCGCCCACTTCGTTGGGCATAATATTAATAATCCCGAAGCGAGCACGAAAGCGAACGGAATTAAACCCGAAGCCATCGCGCGCCGTCCGCTGATGATGATGATGATGATGATGACACTCAGCAATAATGTGGCTTTCTATTGGTGAAAGAATTTTTAAAATCGATGATGGTGATGATGATGATGATGATGATGACACTCCGCAATAATGTGGCTTTCTATTGGTGAAAGAATTTTTAAAATCGGTTCAGTAGATCCGAGATTACCCCTTACAATATACAAACACACAAACTTTACTTCTTTATAATATTAGTATAGATTCATTAAAATGACGATAACTTTTTTTTAATGAACCGATTTTGATCAAACAAAGTTTAGATATTATTCTGAGTTAAAACAAAGCAAATAGTGAAAGTTTCAAGCAAATTGGTTCAGTACTTTCGGAGATTAAACGTGAAAAACATACAGACAGACAGACAGACAAAAAATTCCAAAAATTTTTTTTTGCTTTCTAATAATCTATTTAAGTGCCCCTCTATCCATTTCAGTCAAAAATACTAAATGTACAGACAAAATATTTTTACTGTCTTATTATATGTATAGATTATTATAATTATTAACATTGAAAAGAGGAGATAAAAAATAGACCTTCAGAGTTTCTTGCCTGTTCTTCTCGAGAAGGCTCTCCCAATTTCCGAACAGGTGTCGAGTCAATATATTTTTTCTTTTTTTTTTCCTCATTCGTACGTACGGACAAGGTTTTTGTTTTTTTTTTTATTTAAGCTTTTTTTTTGTTTTGTTTGTTGACGTCAATAAGTGCCTGTAAAGGTCTATGTTGAATAAATATTATTTTGATTTTTGATTTGATTTGCATAAATATATAATAACTAACTGTCGCCGGCTACTTCGTAGACGTCAATAAGTGCCTGTAAAGGTCTATGTTGAATAAATATTATTTTGATTTTTGATTTGATTTGCATAAATATATAATAACTAACTGTCGCCGGCTACTTCGTATATGCAGGATTAATATTTCGAGTACCTTAAATTAGTGTTGCGTATATTTTTATAAAATGTAGCGTATGTGCTATTCTGATGTTTATTAATGTTAAGTAGGATGAAATTACAAATTAATTATCAAAGCTAAAATATGTTATCCCAAAAATAAATTTGATCTAACAAAAGTCGAGACAAGAATTGTGACGATTTCGAGCAATTTACCTCACGTTTGAGTGTGCCGCTGAAGTGGCTAGGGCGTACAAAGGCTTACGCCCTTTGCCCTTTGCGAGACGGCGAAGATTAGAATGTGACAGGCGTTTTGAAGACATGCTTTAGACTTGTGAATCACTTTGTCCGAGCAACGTAACGGCTGGCTGTTACGTTGCTCAGAGAAGCTAGCGAATTTGCGTCAGACTAGCTATGTTAGGTGCAGTAGTATATTCGTTGTAAATATATGTGTACAATTGTACACAACGACAAAATTATTTATTTATTTATTTCTCACAGCACAAATCATATGTTTTAAAATGTCGTATCATAAAAGATATTTCTGTACATAAGCTAATTATAAAAACTTGGTTTGCTATCTTAAATATGTATACAAAGTAAAGGGTAATATTAAAACCAAAACAAACATATAAACAATAATTTGTCATATATAATGTATATGTCATGTTGTGTATGTATGTGTACGTGTGAGTGGGTGTAGTTCTGTTAAGGGGATAACTTAACAAAAGTAAAAAGAAACACACAGTAAAGCTAGAGTTTTAATAAATAATTAATATAAACTTTTTATTTATTACTGTAAATAAATTATTTCAGATATCAAGACTTAACAATTTTATAAAAAGAAGATTTTTTTTTTATAGGATAGGGTAGCTGCAACTAACTAACAGATAACAGGTAGCAACAGATCACCAAGCCATAACCGCTGCTCATGGGTGTCTAGGAGCAAAAATCAATCAAAATCAAAATAATCTTTATTCTACATAGACCTGTACAGGCACTTATTGACGTCAAAAGCTAAAAAAAAAAACAAAAACCTTGTCCGTACGTACAAATAAGGAAAAAAAAATATTGACTCGACACATCATATATATAATGAATGTAGCATATATATATATATATATATATATATATATAATATATATATATATATATATATATATATATATATATATATATATATAATATATATTATATATATATATATATATATATATTATATATATATATATATATATATATGTTACATTCATTATATATATGAATGAAAAATATGTAGACTGAAAAATCAAACAAAACACAGATAACATTTCCATAAGTATGACTTGATTACGAGTGGGTGAGGGCACTCGTTAGGAAATCACACCTGTGACTAAGGTAGTCACATCAGTGATATTCAAAAATAAGAATTATTGAAAATCGGTGAATATTAGTCACATCGGTGATTTCGAAGTCGCATTCGTAATTCAAAAAAAGGTCTCCTGTTCGGAAATTGGGAGAGCCTTCTCGAGAACAGGCAAGAAACTCTGAAGGTCTTTTTTTTATCTCCTCTTTTCAATGTTAATAATTATGCATGCATGCATGCAGCGGTTATGGCTAACCAGAGGAATCACAAGATGCGTTGCCGGCTGTTAAAAGATTCGAATGTATACTTTGAAGAAGAAAGAATTATATTTTACACTATAGGTTTTTAGACATTTAAGACTTACACACATAGTAACCTTTACCAGCTCCAACAGAACAACTCTCTACACAAAACCCACCAACACATAATTTAAGATCGATTACACCCATAGCGTCCATTAGTTACTCATAAAGAATAATCCTCTATACAAAATTCAACAACACTCATTTTTTATCAATATGCGTGTCGATAAAAAATTCAAGAGCCATTCGTAAAAATCATCGATAAAGTCCCAAAGGTCTCCTTAGCATCGAGTGATCCATCTGCTCGTTGTATTAAAAAAAAGTCCATACGATTGTTTTCCAGCCAACGTAATCGATTAACGGTAGCTTCACGATATATAGTATAAAACAAAGTCGCTACGCCGCCAGCCTAATGGGATCCATGCAGCAAGCTGACTTGCTAGACGGGTATTTCTTTATTTTTGTATTTGGATAAGTTTATAATTATTTATCTCTATGTTTCTAGAATTAATTTATTTAGGTAGAATTAGGTTATTTAATTTTAGTGAATTTATCATTTGAATTAGATACTATTTTACAATTAAGAGTTTAGAGTTGAATTTTGGTAGATAATAAGTATATTAACAATTGAATTAGTTTACTTTAACACAATTAGTTCAGCTTTACATTCAAGAACTTTAAACAAAAATTGTAAACAACAGTTTGTAGTAAATTGACCTATGTTACAGATAATAATCACACCAAACGCCCAAGAGTCAGATTAATAATAACAATAAAGCTCAAGGCTATCAGTGAACAATGATGATGATTTTAATGATCTTCAGAATTAGTTTCAGACCTACAAGATTACTTAAGTCTCCTTATTATCTCCTATTATCCTTATTCTATCCTAGGAGATTATTTAAACATCCCTCGAAGTGCTTGATAATCCTATTTATTTTCACACACTGTAAGACTGTAACCTAAGTAAATAAGTATTTTACTGAAACCGTCACGTGTTAAATGCTTGTTGACCTTTCGTCCAGGGCGGGTTCACCTAATTGCTTTACGCCAGAGACATGTTTTGTTTGTGGAATTGTATAGTGTTTTATCATGATGTTTTCCGCCATGAAGCTCACAAAGTGAAACTAAATAAAGCCTTCGAATTATGTAACTTTATTCAATGGACAACTTAATGGAGGTTACTTTTTTAGTTAGACTAGTTTAAATATATATAATATATATATATATATATATATATATATATA
Organism: Scirpophaga incertulas; assembly: GCA_036419045.1. NCBI lineage: Eukaryota > Metazoa > Arthropoda > Insecta > Lepidoptera > Crambidae > Scirpophaga > Scirpophaga incertulas. The sequence goes on from CM071642.1 coordinate 21,092,561, forward strand.
ATATATATATATATATAATATATATATATATATATATATATTAACAATTATGACTAAGACACAAATGCTTAAATTCATCACACAGATATTTGCACTCATCGGCACTAGAACTCGGGACCTGACTACTAGTAACGCTATAATATGTAGAGTGAATAAGCCGAATTCTTACCGAGTATATACTAAAAAAATGTATTAAAATTATAGGTCTTATCACGATTTATTTACTTTGACGTTTCATCAGTGTTATCTTTCCCATAGTCACGAGGAAACTGGAGATTAAGTGTCAACGTCGAAAAGACCGACAACCACCCGCATGAGACCCGTAATTTAAATACACTTACTATGTGCTGAAATCACGAGTCTTAAAAGATATATTGATATTGTATTTAATGTCTCGAATATCATATATCTCGTAGTAAAGCTGGGCAATGACTTAAAGTGAATATTGTATAAACTATAATAGCACGTATGAATAGGCTTAAAATTGTCCCTCTAAAAATCCATCGCTGTAGTGATTCCTGAACCGAGAGACATTTTACGTGCTGGTTGGCACTGAGGGTCTTAATGTATTTATTTCTATTTCAGCCCCGCTGCTGCTAGAATACGTAATCGAGAGTAAATTTAGAGTTGCGTCAGCGAATTCGTGGAACGATTGTCAATTGGGTGTAATGCTTTTATGCCATTACCTAATCAAGAGAACCCGTTAAATGCTGGACACGACTCGAAAGAGGAAGTCCATAACAACAAATGTAAAAAAAAATATTATACTTTCGTTACAAGTTCTAGATCACACTGGGCTGGGCTGAGTTTAGTTGGTAGGTCACGCGATCGGACCGCTCCGGTCATGTGGAGTCCAACATAACCTCCGTGACACTTTCCGTTGCGGGTATCCTGGGTACGTTTCGTGCTCCTCTAAAAACCTCTCTCTCTCCTGAGGAAAAAAAGTCAACTCTTTAGTTATGGCACATTTTATTGATATGATTTATGTCTAATTCCTATTGAGCAAACGTGTACTCCACTCCTATTCAACATAAAACTACGATTATTTTTACACTATTACACTATTTGGTAAACCAGTAACGTGGTCGTGACTACTATAGCACACTGTAACTAGTTGGGGTGACATAACACAACGAGAGGTAGATATAACACTTTTTTTTTTTTCCCTGAGGAAAATGCATTAAATTGCATACCCCGGCTGTGGCGAGCCGGCGGTTATGTGGGGCTCTCCTCCCCAGAAGGGGGAGGCCTACCCACTAAAAACCTCAGGGATGGCCTTCCTCAGGTAGTGAGCCTCCCCCGAGGAGGGCTCCCCTGTATCAGCGAAGGCTGGGGGTTCCTGGAAGTGGCTTGATGTTCCCGGGGGCTCCCTACATGCCTGAGGAAGGCCATCCCTGAGGTTTTTAGTGGGTAGGCCTCCCCCTTCTGGGGAGGAGAGCCCCACATAACCGCCGGCCCGCCACAGCCGGGGTATGCAATTTAATGCATTTTCCTCAGGAAAAAAAAAAAAGGTATTGGACCTTAAGGCGTCAATACATATTAATTTATTTATTTAATTGCGCCAGCCATCTTCGTAATTTTGTAATTTATTATTTTTTCCATTATTTGATTAAAATGATTTTTTGAGAATAGAGTTTGGTCTTTTTTCTTGAGCATACTCAAAGCAAAGTCGAAAGAATCTTTTTAAAGATGGCAGACATCTATCATGTCACTCTTATTTTATTTTTAAGGCAAACCAATAACAACATACATTTATTTCTAATGATTTTTTTTTCTTACAGTATAAGCTATATTATTGTGAAGTTTCATTAAAATCCATTCAGTAGTTTTTACTTGAAAGAATGACATCCACACAAACTTTCACGTTTATAATATTAGTTAGGACTACCTCCGCAGTTGAGGGGATAGTACACTGATTTCAAGGTGTCGCAATCTCTGAGGTCCGGGTTCGAATCCCGGTGGTGGCAGAGTAGTCATGGTTCATCATCCTCTTGCCCGTTTCCTATTATCTGGGGTCGGCGCAGTAGATCTTTTTCTTCCATTCCTCTCTATCAGCCGTCATTTCCATGCTTACTTCTTTCATTCTTACATCATTCTTCACACAATCGATCCATCTTTTATTCGGCCTTCCTCTGCCCGTGTATCCCTCCACTTTCATATTCAACATTCGTTTTGTGACATGACTTTCATCTCTCCGCATCACATGTCCAAACCATGCTAAATCTACTTCCTCTCACTTTTTTTACCACTGGCGCTACTTTCAGGCTGCCTCTTATATACTCATTCCTTATCTTATCCATCCTTGTCATACCACACATCCATCACACCTTAGACATGGTTCTTAATATGTATTTCTTTCAAATATATTTATATATGTATAAGATATGTATGCCTATTCGTTACCCTAGATCTTATACACCAGCCTTAAAGAGCTTAGTTTAGTTTAGAGGCTGGGCTAATTGGTGTGTGTAAGAAATATTTATTTTTTTATAATTAAAGTAAATGTCGATCTTAATAAACGATGCACTTTTTACAATTCGATGAAAACCAATAGCATCGTGAAGAAATTTCACATCACAAGAAACGTGCAATACTTGGAGCAAGGTCTGGTTTAATCAGTCGCTTTCCGTAACGTCGTAACGTAAATCATGATGCTCGCAATGGCCTGCAGATTCGGTCCACCTAAGACCACAAACGGTGCAATGGTCGAAACGTCTGCCGTCGCATATTGATTAATTTAAACTGTTTTCTAATTCAGACTTCAGAGCCCCCACCGTTAAAATACGTCAAATACTTTTAGAAAAAGTTAACGAATATTCTGAATCAGCTTGTCAAGGAGAACATCATATCCGAAAATCAGCAGATTCTGCCGAAAACCACGATTTCTAATTCAAACTTAAGAGCCTGCTAGCGGGAAAATGAGTCGTTAACTTTTTTTGCGACCATTACATGTTTTGCCAGGAGAACAACATATCCAAAATTTAGACCTGGCTCCCGAAAACCACTTGGCCATTTAAACAGTATCATCTACTTCAATACTTTCGTAATATATTTCACAAAATATTATAATTTTGACAGATAAGTTATAACGATGACATCTGTCAAAACGTGCTCCCTAATTTGTGAAGACTAGTGGCGACAGCAAGCGAATTAGATAGAGATATATCTTATCAGATGAACGTTTGCTGTTTACATATAGTATGTATTCTTCTTCTTCTTCTTCTTCTTCAGGTACCCTCTCCATCCAGGAGTTCGGCGACCATTCGTCTATAAGTCCCTCTGTCTTCAGTTATGCGAATTAGTTTTTCCATTCTCTCCACTTTCAACCAGTCTCTTTATGTTCTTGGACCATGTTGTTTTTTTCTACCCCTTCCTCTTTTACCCCCAATTTTGCCCTCCAATATTAGTTTTATTAAATTGTATTTATCATTTCTATAAATGTGTCCAAAGTAAGCTATTTTTCTCTATTTGATAGTTGGAATTAACTCTAAATTTTTGCCTATAATTTTCAGAACTCTTTCATTGGTTACCTTATATGCATATGGGTATGTATAGCGGGATAAAATATTTATTATATCCTACAGTGAGCTAACTTCTATGCGGTTACACAATCTACTATATTTTGTCGGTCCAAGCTATCCATCAGTGTCTACTTAGAATAGCTGTCAGTATTATCGATTCACGTAAGTTAATAGGAATTTGGAGGAATCGGCAATTTTGTTAGTAGGTAATGATATATATTTATGAAAAAATAAGAAATATGAATTTTCTGAAAAAAAACAGAACAAACATAAGAAAGAAAGCTCTTTCAACATAGTGATTTGTATTTTATAGGCAAGTCAGACCGAGTTAGTAATACTTAATAAGATGTATAGACGGTTTTTAGTATTACAACTTAATGATTTAAGATCAAAAGATTATACCACAGAGTTATTTAATACTATAATAATTATTTCAATAAGTCGGTATATTTATGAAAATGTTATTTAATCAAATCAAAATGATCTTTATTCAACATAGACATTTATAGGTAGTTGTCAAACATATATAAAATTTAAAGGCAAGAGCTTAAGTGCTACATTATCTTGTACGCGTATACGTGGAATAAATAGAAGTTGTGTTACATCTGTTGGAAAATTGGGAAAGCATTTCGGATTTTTATAAATTGTAAAAAATAAATCTGTTTCATTGAAATCCATCCAATAATTTTTAAGTTAAAAATCTAACACACATCCGTCCATACTAACAAACTTTCATATTCATATTATTTTCTAATGATAAGTGTCAAGTAAGTAAGAAAAATTCTATCGTCTGTGCAGATGAAGTTGCCCCATCACATAATTTTAAAATAAATGTTTTTTATCACCGCATACATTGAAAACATTGTCTCTAAAAACAGTAATCTTTTGTTGAGTCCACAGCAATGGATTCCATTTTTATGGCCTCCGCCGTCACGTACCTTCAGAATCGCTTGTTTCCCAAGACAAAACAGGTTTTATCTCCCTTTGTTTTGTGAGAATATTGAATATGAAATTTTTATCAGTCGCCCCTTCGTCGCTTTTTTGCCCGTTTGTATTTCAGCTGACAGATAGAGCGCTTTGTTGCCGTTTCCATTTTAATGGCTGACATTCAAATCGAAGAAAATACTTTTGTACTAGCCTTTACGTTATGTTATGAAACACTCATAAGTAGTTTTAAAAAATATTCGCAAATTCCGACAACAGATATTTCATAGGAAATCTGCATAGTATGTTTTTTTTTGGAATGGTCAGAAAGTCGTTTAATTAGTAGATTAACGTTAGAAATACAGTATTTAAGCAGTCAATTGCATCCAAGTAGCATTCATCGACCATGTTCTGCAAATCTCAGGGTTTGTTGTTTTTTGTCGCTTATTATACAACTTTGTTGTAAAAGACAAATTCCAATAACAGTTTTTTAGTGCAAATTCTGTGCAGTATGTTTTTTTAGAATGGTCAGTATTTCATTTAATTAGTAGATTAACTATAGTCTTTAAAAAGTTAATTCCACTCGACAAGCATTCATCGACCACTTTCCTCAAATCTCAGGATTGTTCGCTTATTTATAACTTTGTTGTAAAAGACAAATTCGTACTGATTTCAAGTTAAAAGTCTCTTTCCTTAGTCACCTTTATATTTACCAATTAAATTTAAAATACTATCTTTACATTTCAATGGCATTTTTGTAGATGAATGCAACTACATGTCATTTACTGGACCTGATGCTGTCTTCCCTTTTTTTTTGTTATCGCTGAGGAAAATGCATTGAATTGCATACTCTGCACCTCGGGAAAAGCGCAGAATTATGTGAGGCTCTCCTCTTTAGAAGGGGGTAGGCCTACCCACTAAAAACCTCAGCGATGCCCCTCCATTGACGCCTACCGCGGGCGTTCGATCGACGGCGCGTCCGACGTCGCCGTCAGACGTGCCGAGAAGAACTGCCCGCGGCGTGACAGGGTCGTGGGATACCGTGAGGACACTACCACGACCATATCGGCACTACCACGACCCTATCGGCTGATGCTGTCTTCCCTACCATAAGTAGAATAAATAAGGAAACTTAATTAATACCCAAAAAATAACACTAGAAAATGGTTAAAGCCACCTAATTATAATTTTAAAGCCCCAGGGTCAGGAGTGCGATTAATTAGCGCAAAGGTTTTATTATTAATTACATAGCTGTATAAAGGTTCTCGGTAAATCGCTCTCTTGAGATAAAAATAAAATTAACCCTATGAATAAATATATTCGGTAGATTATTGGTTGTTTTTCTAATGTTGTGTTGCTATTGTGTATAATATAGACTAATACATACATACATACATACATACACTCACGCCTTTTTCCCACGGGGGTAGGCAGAGATTACGTCCTTCCACTTGCTACGGTCCTATATAGACTAATCATGAAGAATAAATGTTACCATATTGATATATATCTATAAGCTATTAAAATTTAAATCATTGTTAAGAAATTCATATAATGCAATGGTTTTGTTAGTTTTTATTAGTTAATTTTTATTGTATACATTTAAATATAATTTAATGCAATTTTGGTGGTGTGTGTGTACTGTGTGGCGCTGAGATCCAGTTATGGGCACTATTTTGTTTTATTGGCGGGGAGCCGGTAACACTGAAAGTTCCGTCATAGCGAATCAAAAAATATTTAATTAAATAAATAGTACATAAGTATAGGTATAAATTAAGCTCGGTATGCGTGGATTCCTATTGCTGAAACAATGTTAAAAAAAATAATGAAAAAATGTTTTACCGTCATCGCGGATATTAATTTGGACCTGGACCATAGACTGTATAACTGTACTGTGCATATATTAACTGTTTGTTTTCCCTTAAAAATGAATAAATAAATATGAGAGTCACAATTCGCGCTGTTCTATCAAAATCCGTGGTGGTTCTGAAATAAAACTAATTAAAATGGCTGCCACAATTTGTACAAGCACACGCTATACGTTTAGGCAATTTCGTCTATTTCTAAAACGCTCACATTTAACCGCAGTTCCAGTAAAGCCTTATTGTTTTAAAACGAGTGGAATGTACACTAATATTAGATGTACGCACTTAATGCGAAAAATAGATACGAACTCAATATCGTAAAAGCATTAAGAATATTTAAATATTTAGTCCTTGTTATTCCTTCTTAGACCTTCTGTCATCAAGGACCTAAGGTATGATATCTCTTAGCAGTCACTAGACTGCTAAGATATATATATATATAATATATATATATATATATATATATATATATATATATTATATATATATATATATATAATACTAGCTTTCTGCCCACGGCTTCGCCTGCGTGGATTTCGGGATTGGGTCTTAGCTTTTAGAGGATAAGGGTCATAGCTTTTGCCTACGGCTGCATATGCGTGGAAGTTGGTTTATGGTGCGACGGTTTTATCGCGCTTTCCGTGGGACTATCCGTTTTTCCGAGATAAAAAATACCGCAAATTTTGCTCAAGAATCATCTATCTATTGATGAAAACCGCATGAAAATCTGTGTAGTAGTTTTTGAGCGAAGCCTTTATTGCGCATCCCGTGGGATCTGTCGATTTTTCCGGGATAAAAAGTAGCCTATGTTACTCGGGGATAATGTAGCTTTCCAAAGGTGAAAGAATTTTTGAAATCGGTCCAGTAGTTTCGGAGCCTATTCATTACAAACAAATCTTTCCTCTTTATAATATTATAATATAATAAGATTGACTGTTGGTAAGAAGATAAGTTATATATATAATATGTATATATTTACCGATTTTCAAGATACAATGCTCGATCCAAGTACAGGAATCCTCATTTGTACAAAAAACATTGACAAGTTAGAAACGCTTTCACCAAAAGTATTTACTCGTAGTACCTACCTGTATTTCTATGTGAGAAACATTTCTGAGCGATTTCTTTATGGTGGACGCGTCGATGCAATAACGTCTCTCTCACGAAAGGGTAAGGAATAAATTTGATCGAGCTGCGTGGGACCAGTAAAAAATATAAATTTAACAAATATTCGGGGTTTCTGCGAATTTATCTTCGCTTGAATAGCTGTAAGCTCCGGTCTCCCTGAATCCAGTCACGACCGACGTAATTTTATGTTTGAGTCCTTTGAGGCTTTAATATTGTAATTTTGCTTAACTCTATTACTTCTCCAACGAAGTACACTTGCATATAGAGTCTATCAATGAAACGTAACTTGAAACAACACAAGGTGAAAAAATAGAAACCTGTGTGATAATTTAACAGAGCAAGTTGAGTTAAGTTGCTGAAAGAGTAGGCTGTAGCGGATCAAAAGGTAAAACCGAAGTCCCCAAAATATACATTCGACCGCCCTGTGCCGTAGTTCTTTTCGATGGTTTTACTATACAAGCAGTGTCTGTAAATACATAATGAACTTTATGAAATTTTCTCATAAAAGCTTGCATACAAGATATGAAGAGACAGGCTGATTTTTCAATCCAAATCATCACAAATCTTGACGTACATATATTTACCAGATCATCAATATACATCTTCAATGTCTTAGTAAAGTAAGATACAGTCAGGATAAACTTTGTGGATTTCAAGTAATTTGCAGACAATGCCTCCAATTTTTGTAGTTGAGATGAATATTATGTTAGCCGCGAAGATTATGTCAGCCGGGATGACTAGATCGACATGACCTATTAACCAAACTCAGCAATTTATAGTTTGATATAAAAGCGCCTCTCGTCAGGAGAGAATGCGCTGCAAACTTACTGAGGCTGCTGTATTAAGTCTCCAGGACTTAGAACCTTTTTAACTCTCGCACCATCACACTGAAGATATAATGATTTCTGTAGAATTTCATTACACTGTATCCATAAGCAGCTGGTATGATACAAATAGTTCCATGGAATGATAAATCAGTAAAATGAAAAACAATTTGAATTTAAATGTAAAACTTCCAAAGTTTAAATAAATATTATTTGATCTTTCTCCAAAATATCCACACAAACAAGACGAAGACAACATTTTATAACTTCTTTTACCTCTATTAGACAGCAAACTCGTCAGCATTGAAATGCCGGATTATTCCACAGTTTCAAAGCTTTCGTTTCGATATACCGACACGAATACTTTGCCGAGGCAGATACTCTATAAGTTAAACATCCGGAAATTGGTCGCGGTCTGGATTCACTTGTTCTGCTAGCATCGAGATAATATAAATGAAACATTGGAACTTGGCGAAACACAATTTAAAGTCGGCCTTTGAAGACACCCGATTCTGTGCCGCGTCTGCAAATTTCTAATCAAGTTCTAGAATAATGTAGTGAGTTCTTGATATTCTACTAACAATGTTAGCGCCATCTGCCTCTAAATCTGATGCAAATGGCAATGTTTGCATTTTTATGTTCCGGCTTAACCACACCAATTACCCTGGTCTAATACTCGCATATACACTAGCCTCAAATACTGCACTTGTAGAAGAAGCGAGAGAAGATCCGGTCTACAAATGATGCTATATTTTTTTTTCCTCAGGAGAGGAGGCTGAGAATCCATCATGGATACCAACGCAACAGGCAAGCAGGGATGCGTTGATTATGTCGGACTCCTGGTGCTGTGGAGGCGGCTCGACCACTCAGACCTACCGACTAAACTCAGCCTAACCTTTGGTCCTATTGACCCTACTGGCTTTATTGACGAGGGAGCCACACCTCAGGAGAGGCACAGTTAACGCTGCCCCATGGTGAGGGCATATGCGCTATAAGAAGGCACGAATCTCCAAAGTGGGACCGGCCTGTATTGACGGGAACCTACACGTGGCTAAGCAGAAGGCTGCCGATTAGGGGATGACACGGGGGGTGACGGCTCAGACGCCGCCGCTTGCAGGTCTAGAAGTTCCTGCGTGAGTTGGTTAGGGGGGTCGCTAAGGACATGTCGCGGTCTACGTATCCTCTGCCGGTAGTGACTAGTGTTGCCTTGAGAACGATTATTATTAAGATATTTACGAGTACAAACAAACGGGACGGATGGAACGGGACAGATTCAAATTCTTTCTGCTACATGTAGAATGCTCATTTTTATCTTTGGGCAAAGGCTCCACAGCACCAACTTCTCCATATGAATCGTATTCTAAAACAGAGCGACTGGAACCGTTGACTGTCAGGGTATTTAAAATCAGCTTTACTATTTGGCGCTCGGTTCGGTTTGATCGACATCACATCACGAAACTGTGGAATGGATTCCAAACGATGTGAAATCCATACCTTTAAAGAAGAGAGTGTACTCATATATAAAAGCCGAGCAACGCACTCGTGAGTCTCCTGGTACAATACTATTCCATGTGTGGTAGTAATTGTTACTAGGAGATTCATTTGCTCTATTACCTTCCTATCAAATAAAACAATAAACTAAACATAAGCGACTGTATATAACAACATATCAGCGAGTAATCCATCTGCTTGTTTGTCAAATTAATGCAATAAAATATATACCACAGTTTTTAGACATCGACAATACAAATCGACTTTGGTCATTGGCAGTTTGGTAGTCGGTGGTTTATGAGAGGAATAAAATATCACTCATATTTTCTCCGTTCTCCGAATTGACGTGTACATTGAAAGACAACCTGTCCCAAAATTCCCTGTGACAACTGAGTTATCTTCGCTGGGCCCTTTAAATATTTAGCACGCGTCCCTCAGGACTCCAAAGATAAAGAGGCGTCGTAAATTTAAAAGTCTTATTTATTACGTGATTTGTTTAGTTTGCAAAATGCGACGGATATAATGTCGCGATCTAGCAAGCTAATGTTAAGCAAATCCTACTAACGTTTTTAACTAGTTTCCGCCAGCAGCTTTGACTGTGTTTTCACAATTGTTTTACTATCGACCGATAACATGCGAATGCCTAGATAAAACTCTCCTCGGGGTGTTGTATGGCTTGAATTTTATTTAAAAAACGTTTTTTCATTACATTATGTAAATATACCGAATAAGCATGAAAAACTATTATATAACTATAATAATACAGTAAAATATGTTTATTTCAAAATATGGTTCACGAATAATACAATTTATTGTCTAGTCTTTTCTTTCTTACTTGAGTAGTTAGTACACCAGTTTCAAGGATTCTTTGAGGTCCCAGGTTCGAATCCCGGCGGGGCAGATGTTTTTGTGATGAATTTATTTATTATTTACCGTAAGTTAAGTAGTAAGTTAAGTTTAAGTAAAGGTATAACCTTTACTATACCTTAGTTATGGTTGTTAATATTATTTATTCGTAAGTATCATCCTTATATAAAATATTATATATATATATATATATATATATATATATATATATATATATATATATATATATATATATATATATACATTGCTGAGATTCCTACACTAAGCTATTATCTGTACTGTATACAATCTACATATTACCGAGTAATTCTTGCTACTTACAATAAATAAATTGTAACATGTTAATAAAATGTTAAAAGTAAATAAGAATTAAAAATAAGGATAATTAAATATTGATATTAAATTGGACGTTTGTATGTGGATGTGTGTGTGTTTGTGTGAGTGCTATTATATATTAAGTTTTGACATGGTGAAATTACTTATGTATATATTTTTATATGTAAAATATGTATGTCTATCCGTTACCCTAGATCCCGTAACACAAGCCTTAGAGAGCAAACTTTGGGCTAGGCTAATTGGATGTAAGAAATATTTATTCCTTTTTCATTTATATTTTTTTTATTCTAAGATAAAATAATAACTGAAATAATACACTTGCTTTCGTCTACAGCTTAAAACGTTTCGGGATTCAATGAAAAATTCAGCCGATTCACCAGAGTGCGCTGGCGGGAAATGTTTCTGCTGGCAAAAAATTTCTCATTTATTCTGTGTTCATGCCGTTCGCTTTTTAGGTATTCCAACAGTAGTCTGTACAAGAATTTAACGATGTGTACTTGTTGAGATTTAATTGAAGGAGGCGGTAAAAATATTGAGGTTGGGTTGAAAATAATTTCCTTTTAAATTATAAGATAACTAATTTTATAAAAATAATAATCTTATTATTTAATACAGAGACAGACACGCAACTTATGCGAATTAGGTATGATACAATAGGAACAATAGTATATAATTTTAACGCAAGGTGCAGGGTGATAGAAACCCAGCGCTGACTTTCAGTTGGCATCCAAAGTGAGTGCGTCGCATGGACGTGGGTTGAGAAAAAAAATAGTTAAATGGGCACGGAAACAGATATTAGTAAGCGATGTGGATCCATATCTCGTAGCTACTGGCGACACCGAAACAATACGCTTTTCGCTACAATTCATCGCTCACGAAAAATTATAAACTCGAATAATTGAAAACATATTTCACAATGGCAACACTGCTGCACTTGTCACTGATCTACTCGTACATACATACAATCGGATACATCAATACAATCGATAATCTGCTAATAATACTAACTATAGGTAATAATTTCGAACACTACCTCTTTTTTTAGAGTGGAAATGTACCTTATGCATCGCGACACCGCGCTGGCTTGGCGCGGCCGTGTGTGGGGCTCTCCTGTCTGACAGCACCGGCCTACCCACTAAAACCCCCCTGAGTTCTCTAGGCCCATGCGGGATACATGGCGGTGTGCGCTTTCGCGATTCTACCGCCATGTGCTGCGGGGCCGGCTCGACCTAGGTCTGATCGAGCCAACGCCAAGAGAGGGACTGTCCGAGAACCCTTGGACAGTCCCCCAGACGGAGAGACATCACCACGGCGTGTGCGGTAGCCAGTCGGCTAGCGGTAGCGCACGCAGCCTCGCGGTTTCGAAAACTACCCCTAGAATAATAGTCATTAAAATATCGCCCAAACGAGAAGTCACTACTTATATTTTCGAATACTCACTCATCCGGAAAACCGCATGGTAGGTTTTCAAACCGGAAGTCTTACAAATCTTAACTTTGCTATCAATATCAATACATAGTATGAAACAAAGTCGCTTTCGCTGTATGTCCGTATGTAGGTATGCTTAGATCTTTAAAACTACGCAACGGATTTTGACGCGGTTTTTTTTAATAGATAGAGTGATTCTTAAGGAAGGTTTGTATGTATAATAAATGCATAATATAGTAGAGAAACACTGATAAATTTAAAGGTTTCTAATGTGATGTCGTAAATAAGCACGTTTTTTTGCGCTTATATTGCAAACGCTGGCTGAACCCTACGAGATAGACCAAAATAATGTACTACAGTATTGTACAACTTACAAAAATCCACAAAAAAGTCCGCAATGGTATATGTCTATCTCTTAGGGATAACCCACCATAACCATTTTTTCACTGCACCCGTGCGAAGCCGGGGCGGGTCGCTAGTTCTTAAATAAAAAAAAACCCGTAGAAGTATTTCAAATATTATGATATGTAAAGGTTAGGTTTGCCTTTAATGTAATTTATAAAGTATTACAAAGATATTCCAAAAATGTATGTTGTGACAAGTTTGTAATTTTTGCACGCTTTACCGACGTCAAAACCCGAGCGGTTGGTCATTAACGGGATGTGTGACTTTTTCATATTTGTTTCTGTGTGTAAAGGAATTTAAATTTGAGCAATAGCAGAGCCGTCAAATTTAACTAGATATAAAAAAAAAGTTTCAATTCTATTTAAACTAAATAACACCTAACTGCCAACAAAATATGTAAATATAAATTTTACCTATCCTGCTTTATTTATGTTTCTCGTATGCTACATACTTTGAATCCCTCACTTAGGTCAGTTCTACATTGAAATTCTAATTAAATAGCTATTCGAGAATTCTCCTTAAGCTCTGTATGCAAAATAGCGTCCTAGCCACAAAATATCTTTTGCCTGGCATAACAACTACTAAGCTTCTATTAACTTGTTTCGAAAGTTCAATGTTAAAAATTTTCCAAACATTACGAAGCCACGTCTAATGCAAATTTTGCATAATACTTAATTTTTTTTATTCGTAATATTCTATATTTACCTGAGTAGGACACTAAATGTCTATTATATTGTCTATATTCCTTTCGTATGATTGATAAATCAACAATTATAAAAAAAACTAGCGACCCGCCTCGGCTTCCCACGGGTGCAATACAGGTGCTAAATACACTACAAAAAAACTGTGAACGTTGTATATAATCGTTTGCAATGTAACCAGAAAAAATGTAATTATTTACGACATCGCATTAGAAACCGCAAAAATAACAGTATTTCTCAACAATTTAAAGGATGTTATTGTACATGTAAATCTTCCTCTTCAATCACTCCATCTATTAAAAAACCGAATCAAAATCCGTTGCATAATTTTAAAGATTTAAGCATACATTAGAGACAGACAAAACGACTTTATTTTATTGTACTATGTATAAATATTTATTTATACTTACAACCCACTATATCGCCCGCATTATATCGATATATATTCTTTGGAAAGATATTTTGCCGCGATAAAAATTATCTTTTGTCTTTCCTCGAGTATCCAACCAATCCCCGTTCAACATTACATCAGAATTCACACACACAAACATACAAATACTTAGTTTGAATAGGTGCACTTGTCGTCAGGCAATCACACATCGAGCTCGATAAGCACCTGATAAGAATAGCACAGTTAAATGTACCTGCGTTTCATATCTAGCTCAAAATCGGTGCTCTTGTTGTGAGGCAATCACACACCAAGCTCGATAAGCACCTGATAAGAATAGCACAGTTAAATGTACCTGCGTTTCATATCTAGCTCAAAATCGGTGCTCTTGTCGTGAGGCAATCACACACCAAGCTCGATAAGCACCTGATAAGAATAGCACAGTTAAATGTACCTGCGTTTCATATCTAGCTCAAAATCGGTGTTCTTGTCGTCAGGCAATCACACACCGAGCTCGATAAGCACCTAATAAGAATAACACAGTTAAATGTACCTGCGTTTCATATCTAGCTCAAAATCGGTGCTCTTGTAGTCAGGCAATCACAAACCGAGCTCGATAAGCACCTAATAAGAATAGCACAGTTAAATGTACCTGCGTTTCATATCTAGCTCAAAATCGGTGCTCTTGTCGTCAGGCAATCACAAACCGAGCTCGATAAGCACCTAATAAGAATAGCACAGTTAAATGTACCTGCGTTTCATATCTAGCTCAAAATCGGTGCTCTTGTCGTCAGGCAATCACACACCGAGCTCGCTAAGCACCTAATAAAAATAGCACAGTTAAATGTACCTGCGTTTCATATCTAGCTCAAAATCGGTGCTCTTGTCGTCAGGCAATCACACACCGAGCTCGATAAGCACCTGATAAGAATAGCACAGTTAATTGTGTCCGCGTTTCATATCCAGTTCAAAATCGGTGCTGATAAGAATAATAATTATTTCATTGCGTGGTCCGGATAACTTATTTCCCTATTATTTCCATTTACATATTAACTATTTAAAAAGATAATAATAAAATAAACTTATCAAGGTTTCTTTTTAATTAATTTACACTCCAGGGATTGACTCCGCAGACTGCAAAAAACTAGAGGCTTACAAAGTGTTACCGATTTGCCATTTCAGATCTTGTCAAAAATTCTGTTATGTAAAAGGAAAAAGGGCTAAAAGTGAAATGGTATTTATAGATATAATGTGAACGTGTTTAAAATTGTAAACTAAGTTTGGTTCAGACTACTTATTTGAAGCCAGCTTTTAATTGACGACTCTGTAACAATACAGAGGGAATAATAATTGCCCTTGCTAGTTTTCTTGCTGGTTTTTTCCAGTAAACTCCCGCCGTAGACTTGTGAATCAATGACGTAGCATTTTGACGTGCAAAAGTGATTCCGTGAAAATCCTATTCGAAGAATAAATTTATGATTGTGATATGTATTTATTTTAGCGTTTTAGTGTATTTATAAAAAGCATGAGTTACCAAAAATGGCAAATAATTATTAAAATTTTTTGGTGGTTTATACGAGGAGGGAACAAATGGAATTCGTCAAATCAAAGCTTATAAATATTTTTTTTTTATACCACTATGGTGGCAAACAGGCCTACGACCCCCCTGATGGTAAGCGGTTACCGTAGTCTATGGACACTTGCATCACCAGGGGTGTCACTCGCGCATTGCCAACCTTTCAAAAACCTATTTACTCCTCCTTACCTTTTGAAGAACCCCATACCCGGGAAAACCTCGGCAGGGAGCTCATTCCACAAACGAAGTGTACGCGGAGGAAATTAAAAAATTATTAAAATTAATAATTAATTAATTATTAAATTATCAAAGAGTTCTAATAATCTTGGTCAAGACAGCTTCAAGTTTGTTTTACACATAAACTGGCTGATTTGTACGATTGTTGCAGTTATTTTCCAAAACGACAAACAAAACCCACGCCTGCAAACCCCATGTCATTCCGGAATGTTTCCTGTGTATTCCTTGCCTATCGGCAGGAAACTGGCCAGTATCGTCCATCAAAGATTTATGGTCTTGCTAGTTGCTTACAGAAAAGAATCAATGTTTATTATTGTCCCGGATATCGTATTTGTGACAGCCGCCATTTTTCCTCTGCAAATGTGCGGGATAGTGCGTTCAGTGATTAATAACGTGCCGTCTAAGAAATATGGGCCGTGCGTCTAAATATATAACCGACCTCAATGGATGGATAAGTGTTTGGTTAACACGGATCTTCGCTGCCATGATTTGTAATTGGATATTGCTGCCATGATTTAAGTCTTTACTATAGTATAGCTTTCCGCCCGCGTTAAACCAAATTTTCTAAAAGGAATAATTTGTTTTCCCACGGAAAAAAAGATATTAACTTCCCTGGGTCTCAAATTAACCCTATACTAAATTACATCAAACCCCGTTATTTTTATCTTATATCCCTACAGAACATTTACTTCAGTGGTAACAATTTACATATCCCTATATCATTTTTTATCAAAATCACTTCTGTAGGTAGCTTATTAAAAAAAACATACTTTATTTTCACCATCTTTAGGGTAAAATTATTACAAACTTTGCACGTCGTTTGTAAGAGTGTCGTCTTTGGGTGTCGTTTCTTTTTAAATTTAAATGCCATAAAAAGTATATTTTTGCATTACTTTTTGACCCCATGTTTTGGTTACAATTGAATCTCCGAAATACGATTTTTTTTTAATTCTTTTTAAGCTATCTGTATGCAGTGCCGTAAATAGGGCGGTGCCAGCGGTGCCCAGGCACAGGGCGCAGACCCTGGAGGGGCGCAGAAATGACCAGACCGCCCTACTGTACTATCTAAATCTGTATCTCATTTTAAGCGATCATTTAGTAAGCTCAAATTAATAAAGACGTACCTGCGATCGACGATGGGCTAAGAAAAATTTTCCAAGCGATTTTGTCGATTGAACGCGAATGTAATCAAGGTCTTCGCAATGGATAAGCGCGGAAAGTAAATCTTTAAGTAATCTGAAAGTAAGAACAGCCTTGGGTTGTTACTATCGAGTATTTTGTGTCATTTCTATATTTGAGCAAACATTTTTATACAAATTCTTTAAAAAATTCAATTTCTTTAAAATTTTAACAAATTTTCTTAAAAAAATCTACTAAGTACCTACCTATAACTTGGTAAACAATAAATAAATATATTTTTATGCACATTTATCAATTTTATTGTCAGAGCCTGGTTAGGACATTTTTCAAGGACGCAGTTTTGAAAGCTCGCACCGGGCGCATAAAAGGCTAGTTACTGCACTGTCTGTATGGCTTAAGAAGAATATTATACATTTAAAATAAAAGCTTCTTGCTATTGCTTTCCATCTGAATTTTGCACATTATTGAGTTTATTCTATACTATACAACAAATTTTCTTGCCTTCAAAACAAAATATGTCATTACTTAGTTTAATATCTATTGATGTGTGTTTAAAAGGTGTGTGTTAAAAAATCGTAAAGTGTACTCTCTTAAATGAATATGGAATAAGCCAAATTTCTTGAAATCTCCACACAAAATAGCAATTTCATTTACCCCTAATATTAAGCGTCTACAACCATCTATGGTCAAACTATAATAATTGTGTTATTTGTATTATTGTAGGAAATATACAATTAAGTTGAGATCGATACAAACAGATCAGCGCTTTCAATTTGTACGCTGTCAATATTTTATTTCTTATTTTACACCGTTAAGTAATCTAGATTGAAATTGAATTATTTAAGTAAGAAGAAAATCATGATAAACACACCCGCACTGGACTAGTCTGTAGCCCTAGACAAAAAGCACACGCGTCTTTTCTATTCTATTTCTACTATTATAATAGACTAAGCGTTTTCTATCGAAAAATGCTAGACAAAGTGTATCTACTGATAGAATGGCTGTGTCTACCGTGACAGTAGAAAATAGAAAATTATGTACCGTGTTTCACCTTAATTCCCTTTATTAATATTATTCCCTTTATTAAATAAATTATTCTGTTAATAAACTTTCTCTGATAAATAATCTTTCGGGCATGTCATCAATATTTTCAGCTGCCGTCGATTTTGGTATCTATTTTTTACGTCACAAACTACATTTTGTCTATGAATTTGTATAGATTTCTTCTACTGTCAAAATAGAACACAGACGAGCGATAGAATAGAAACACAGTTAGCATCTTGTCTGCGAGTTTTCTATCAGCGTCATCAAGTCACGTGACGGTATCTACTGGAAATGTCAGTTCCATACATTTTTTATGTTATCTATTATAGAAAACGCTAATAGAAAGGCATTTTGTCTAGGGGGGCTGGTTACAAGAAACTAAAGATTCATTTGTGGGCACATGTATAAATTTTTATAACAAGATTGCACATAGTGTAGCTAAATTTTTTTTATAAGTTCATGGTTCATGTTAAAAAGACGCTAATCAGTAAGGGCTATTAAAAATTCAATGATTATTTAAATGATTCCAATGCTTGGTGTTGATTTGAAGATATTACATTCTTAAGTGTAAATATTTGTTAAAGTAAAAATACGACCTGAATGGGTGGTAGGGGAAAAAAAATGTACGATTCAAAAGAGCTTTCTATAAAGTCATATTTGAATAAGTTAATTTTGATTTTGATTTTTGTTGAATAAAAGCAGCCCAATAAATTGGTAAAGTGACTACCAGTGGTCGCCTTTAATGACACAAGCTGAGAACTAGATGTTTCCTTTGCTTAGCATCGCCAAGAGAGTAATTATAACAAAATATCCGCTACTAATTGCAGCATTTCGTCCCTTGCCTTTAGCGTAAATTCTGCCATAGTCGTAAACTTATCCGCAGCTGCGTACTACGAGTATAATAATTATGGGCATCATTATTTCACCCCCACGGCTGGACATGTACCTTCCCCAAGTACCTTCACAGCGACTGGTATACTTCATAAATCACATTGCATAGAGTTGGATCGTCTCCTACCACGATGGCCCAGTGTGGTTTTGTAGACAGCGAAAGAGCCTTGTCTGTTAGTTTACAAGTGACTGCAGACTATTTACTTCGGAAATATTACCATTTAAATTACAATTTATTGAAGAATTTCTGCAACGCTGCATAACGCCTTGAGTAGACATGCACGTTTCGGTAACGAATGCGCTGGTGACGTGAGCATCACCAAAGCGGCGACAAGGTTACTTGCATTTGAGTTCTGGTAGAGTATAAATCAAATAATAATAACAATAAATATTTTCTTACAGGCTTGTGTTATGAAATCTTGGGTAACGGATAGAACCACGCCCCTTCCGTGGCCGGGGGGCGTCGTTGGTGGTGGAGATCGGGGGAGGTATTGTAGCCTCCCCCGAGAAGGGCTCCCCTGTATCGGCGGCGGAGCGGAGGCTGGGGGTTCCCGGAAGTAGCTTGGCGTTCCCGGGAGCTCCCTTCCGGGAACGCTAACTTCCGGGAGCTTCTCGGGAGGAGAGCCCCACATTACCGCCGGTTCGCCACAGCCGGGGTATGCAACTTAATGCATTTTACTCAGGGGAACAAAAAAAAAAGGGTAACGGATAGAAATCCTTACTAATATTATAAATCGGAAAGTGAGTTTGTTTGTTTGTTTGTTCCGCTTTCACGTCGTAACTACTGAACCGATTGCTTTGAAATTTTGCAGACGTAAAGATAAAAGTCCGGATTAAATAATAGGGTACTTTTTATCCTGAAAAAATCGACAGATCCCACGGGATGCGCAATAAAGTCTTCGCTCAAAAACTACTGCACAGATTTTCATGCGGTTTTCATCAATAGATAGAGTGATTCTTGAGCAAGGTTTCGCGGGCGAAGCCGCGGGCAGAAAGCTAGTACATATATAAATATTTTTGATAGAAATACCATACAAACAACTGCCCTCATCGGAACTCGAAGACCTCAGAGATGGTGACACCTGGAACCCGGTGTAATAACCACTCCACTTCGTGTATAGGTTATTTCTTACAACAGACGCTAACCCTACACTGGAGACGTGCATGAGCTGCAGATCGAAAAATAACATTAATTTAACTGTCTCCTATTTTTACCTGCTAGGACTCACACATAGTTGCTCCGTTGTGCCTATTTACTATAGTGTCGTCATATTTACTCAATACTCAATACTCAATTACTTTTTTACTCTTTACTCAATTAATTTAGTTAAGACATTGTTTGTATACTATGCTGTTGTCTATGTTTTAATGTATATATATATGTCTACTCCACGGACTCGTAGTCCGTGCCTTTTATAAACTGTCCTCGTTTGGATCTACTACGTACTGTACGTACAGCGGCATATTGTCTTATAATACTATTCCGTGACTTAACATTAACGTGAGTTGCGCAGCACATGTTTTAATGTTGTATTTTATATATTACTAGCTGGTACCCGCAACATTGTCTGCACAGACGGTAGAGTTTTTACTTCTTACTTTGACACTTATCGTCATATTTTGGACATTTTACACACTTCCTACTATATTACAAACGCGAAAGTTTGTTAGTATGGATGGATGTTTGTTACTCTTTTGCGTAACAACTAATGAATGGATTTTATAGTACATTACGATATTAGTGCGGTATGATGGTCATAACATGCGAGGCGGAATTTCAGCCCGAGCCGGAGGCGACGGCGTAATTGAGCCGAGCATGTTATAACCAATACACACGTATATCGTACGACGTTTTTTAACACATTTGCAAAGACATTTAAATAAACTCAATCTGTGAATGTACACTGTTGCTTTCCCGCCATTTTACTACTGACTGGCGCCGCGCGGCGATTAATTCGAAATTTGAATAGCAACAGCGTGCGAAATTGCAAATAATACTGTTATAGAATTTGTATGGACTATAACTTAACTATTTGCTTTGGTAACACACGTGTTTTTTATGACCCGCTTTACATATTTAATATTATCCTATTACTATTATAAAGGCGAAAGTTTGTAAGTATGGATGTATGTTACTCTTTCACGTAAAAACTACTGAATGGATTTGAATGAAACTTTACCACAATATAGCTTATACATCAGAATAACACATAGGCTACAATTTTTGAGGTTTCTATGAGGTCGTAAAAAAAC
Organism: Scirpophaga incertulas; assembly: GCA_036419045.1. NCBI lineage: Eukaryota > Metazoa > Arthropoda > Insecta > Lepidoptera > Crambidae > Scirpophaga > Scirpophaga incertulas. Next base: position 21,113,580 of record CM071642.1, read on the forward strand.
ACATTTTTTGCGCTTACACTGCAAACGCTGACTGAATCCTACAAGATAGATCAAAACAATTTACTACAGTATTGTACAACTTAAAAAGGTCTACAAAAAAGTCCGTGATGGTATATGTTTATCTCTTAGGAATAACCCACAAAAGGAAAAAGATCATTAAATGTAGTTTATAGGAGCATACTGCAGTAGCTACCATAGGCCTATGATTAGGGCTCTGCAGTGCTTAGTTACCGTATTTCTTACTTATTACTAGACTAGACGGGACGAACCTGAAGTCCACGCGAACGAAGTCGCGGGCAAAAGCTAGTCTTAACATAATTACATCAACTTTACGAGTAAAGGTGTTAAAAATGAATCTTAACAATAATATACATAGCGCCATTCTTTTTTAATAAGACTCAAGCAGAGATTTGTTTGAGTCTCATTTTGTAATACGGACTTAACAACGCACATATCTAAATAGATTTCTGGTGATGGTTGTAAAACACTTAGAAATATTGTTAAAATTAAATATTTGAGCATTTTAAATACAAGATAAACATATTTTATTATACCTAAAGATACTGAACTATATTGAAAATAAGAACAATATTTTTTTTTTTTGCAATTCTGTAAAAAAATGTTCCGCTGAAGATTGTTCTGATGTTCTCCAACTGAGTGCCCTACATTTTTTATCGCGTAATATGTTTTATGATTGTCCCCATTGGCCAAGGCCGTTCATAGTAATTTGCCTGCTTAAGAATCCCCCTCTATTGATCAATGGGATTGGCAGCTATCCAAATTCTATTGATTCGTAACAGGACAAATGGTTTTTTTTGTTATGTAACACCAATCCTTGAGGAATCTAGGGTTTATTATAAAAGTTCTCCTCTCATCGCCAGCATTTGCATTGTTGTCCCGGTTTGAAAAGTAAGTGCAATGAAATTATTCAATCCTCTGACATTATTATTGCCAAAATAAATTTGTAAAAAGTTACTTTTAATGCTAAGATTTAGATTAAGAAAGCAAAAGAGGAAGAAATCGATTTCATTTGGCTATCAAAATTTTACTTTTTTTTATTTATTGTATAATAGGGTACTTCCCTCTATATTAGAAAAGATCTAAAAGCATATAACTATGATAGCTTATGCATTAAATAGTCGGAACCATCATGTTTAAGTACATAAAATAACAAAAATAATATAAAAATTAGTTTCAAAGTATTCACTTTTTTAATCTATACGTAAAACAAGAGCGAAACATAGGCCGCCATGTCGTGACGTCATAAGGTACTGTAAACTTATGCGTGTCAATGTCATTATGAACCATAGTACGTATAAAGCCGCAAAACAATAAAAAAAGAAGTTTGTAGGTTGCTTTTTTAATGTAAGAGAACGTTATAAATACGTAATTTAAATTGAACACACTATGGAAAGCAGTTTTGTAAAAGGAGATAGTACGAATTTACCAAAAATAAATGCATTAATGGTCGGAAAATTCTTTGCTGCAAATCCCGACTTTTGTTCTGCCGAGTTACGGAGTATTAAAACATCGATCTCCGTATTACTCTTTTATTATTATTCCTTTATTAGTTGTTTATATATAAAAGATAATAACTCATTTTTAAATTATGAATATAATAATACATAGCGTCAAACATAGAGCTTTGTTTATTATTTACATGCCGTATTGACGTCATCGCTACAGAGTAACAACTCGTGCGGCGCCTTCGTCTAATTACGCGCGAAATTTGAAAATATTAAATTTTAATGCAATTTTTATAGTACTTAACGAGTGTATAAATTTTTTATATTTTTAGTATATGGTTTACTGACTCGCAAGGATCAACTTAAGATACTTTTCAAAAAAGAGATTAATTCCCTATTGCTGTTTCTTAGATAAAGAATAGTAAAACAGAAAGAAAAAGAAATAAAACCAAGAAGAATAGCAAAAGCAACATTACAAAGGTTTAAAATATTTATAATAATGACTGACTATAATGGTAAATATAATAAGATTTTTTTTCCACAAATAAAAATCAAATTTTTTCTGTAACTAAAAAATATTAGGGATAGGTACTATTAATATTAATTATTACATACAACATAATAATTTGTCTGTGAATCTGTGAAATATAAAAGCTTAATTTCGCTGTGAAAATATAATTAGTAAAATTTTACTCTCACGACTTCTACTGCATACTTACTGACAGCCATCTATTTTAATTATATCGTCAATGTTCTTGTCTGGAATCTCTCAGTTTGATTAATTATTTATGTTACAACTAGCTGACCCGTGCCCACTTCGTTGGGCATAATATTAATATTCACTTTTTAGTACAGAGTGTTATATTTTAATTTCCAACTGTAATATTAAAAAAACTAATCTTTGTAACTTAAATATAAAAGTTAGACGTATGCTGTCGTTGACTTTTTTGTAGGCATTTTCAAGCTCCACATCTTTTCTCTAGAACTGAAAAATATATCTTTCATAGTTAAAGCAGCGTTCGTAAGAAACGTTTCATTCGACCGTTTTTTTTTCCGATTCACTTTGCGAAACGGACTACCACGTAAAAGCATTTTTATTTTTCGATGTCTTATATAACCTATGTCACTCAGCAATAATGTGGCTTTCTATTGGTGAAAGAATTTTTAAAATCGGTTCAGTAGATCCCGAGATTACTTCTTACAATTTAACAAATATACAAACACACAAACTTTACTTCTTTATAATATTAGTAAAGATGAAGAATAATAAAATGCTAGTTAATTCTTGCATATAATGATTACAAATTAGTTTCTTTGTTTGCTATCGAATAAATTTAAATACTTAAGGAAACATTCTCGTATAGTTCCCTTTAATTTGGGCCCACTACTTCGAAATGTATAATTGTAATGCAATTCAATGAAGGAATTTGTCATAAGTTCTACAGCAATAACTTGACCAATACAAATACCACAACGGCTAAAACACGAACACACACTATTACTAACCATCGACCAATCAATATGTGTGCTCGATAGGACCCAAGTCTATATTGAGTACCAGGAGCGCATAGTAATAAAGGAGTTCCCAAGTACTTCAGTGGTGTTTGCGCTAGCATCTAGCACTGGCTTGGGTCGTTGTGCTACAGCATAGTGTAAGGAAACAAGTATACAGAGTCAAGCTACATTGGATATAGTTACAAGCAAGTAGACTGCCTGTATAGTTAAGTCGCCTATAGTACAAGTGGATTCTGTGACAGTACAGCATATCTGCAATGCCAACAAAAAACACCGTCTACGTTAAGAACATGTGACATAAGAGGTAAACCACAATACCAATAATTACTAAATTTCACTACCTATCTTACCTTTACCGCACGAACAGGTAAAACGGAGGTATCCAAGCATAAAAGTCCCGTATAGAGTCTACCCCTGCTCATATAATCTTACTGTGTTACTTATAAAAATTCACTATAACATGGTTATTCCATACTTATACTAGATATAGTTAAATCAAGTATAAGCTCAAACTCAAAATATTCTTTAACTCATAAACTCAGTGTAACGTCGTTATAACTACTACACGGCTATATCGGATGCACAAAATGGTAACGTTGTAATCCAAAGACAAACCTATGAAGAAGCGTAAAAAAGTTGCATTTGTCTATAAATGCCTCTGTCACTACACTGTCATTGCTGTCAGCTGTCACTTTGACGTTGATGTTTACGACTGCCATTATTCGTTGGTGTTTGTTTGAGGCGGAATTTTTCTGTTTCTTAATAGGTGTTAAGATTAAGATTTTAATTTAATACTAAGCTGCATAAAATCTTAATAATCATATTGTGAAAAACTGTTCCTAAGCTCGTGTGCCAATAAACAGTCATCATTGCCGTAAAGGTCTAGTATTATTTATGACTCATAAAGCAAGCCCAACCCCCTGCTTCCAAATTTACAATAGGTATTATACATACTGTAGCATATTACCTACTAAAACGTAGGTAGAATACCTCTATGTCAAATAAATTTGAGGAAAAGATAGTATTGCATCTTAATTAGTTGCGGCTCCAGTATCTTAGAGCAATTAATATTTGAAGAATAGAAAAGAAACCACCACCACGTTGATCCACTGCTATAGCACTACCAAACAGTCGGTCGCCGTCGGTAAAAACAAGACGCCGTCTTTGGAAAAACGATATTTCAAGCTTGCTTTATTTTTTTTTTGTTTTTCTTGTAGTCTGCCGCAATATATGTATTATATTATTAACATCTTCAACTTCATGTACCGATCTAAGAGCTTTGTTGATGTTTATTATTTGTTTTCTTGAAAGTTATAACTCGTTTGTTTATAATTAACAACAAATTTTAATGTGTATTATAAAACCGAAAGTGAGGTTATCTACGAATTGCAAGCAAATGTCACCGTTATACTGAACTTAAACTAGGGTGGTGGTTGGAATAACGATGAAATAACTTTTGTTAGAACTTTATACCCACGTTATACCAGATTTAAGTTATACTGAGTTTATTAGTTGACATTTTGCTTATTTCGACTTTACACTCGATATACATTTTATTCTTTGTTTATAAGTAACACAGTTACTGTTTTATTTATTATCATAACTCAGTCTGGAGATATTAAAATAAAGAAATGATTTATGTGGTTTTAGCTCAGAAGATTGTCGCTTCGATTATTCATTTGATCATCAACTATACTCTGTCCATTATATTATTTTCTTTTTGACAGTTTAAGATATTTTGAAATCAGTGATGAACTCGCAAGTTACCGATTCGATTAAAACAGAATATCGATTTTATTTAAGAAGAACTTTTAATCGATTTAATGCAGCGATATTATTTTTATTATAAATATTAAATTCGTTTATCTGGTTTTTTCAAATACATGAAATAAATTGTCATATATTGTCTATGGGGTTGTCTAGGCAACGGGAGTTGTGAGGAGTGACGTTAGATTGTATGTGTCATTAAATACGGCTACGCCGTTTGGTTGTCATTTGCCATACAACGCTTGTATCACATTCATTGCTTTCATTGTGTATTGCAATTGATAACATGATGGCACAAGAATTGGTTATTTATGTAACAGAGGACTCAACTGACGAGTCTAGTGTAATTTACGAAGAAGAATCTGATGAATCTATGTAATAAATAATGTAAATAAATTTACTTGTTTAATTTTTATATTATATATTTGGCGAATTACCCAATTGGGGTAATTCGCCAAATATATAAAATTTGCCTAATTTACTTGGCATGTGTAAAACTTTATTTTTTCATATATTTCTGATCCATTTAAGAGAGAAAAAGGAAAACTTTCTTTTATATTTTTGGCGAATTACCAATTACCTAGCTAGTTTGTTAAAAAAATGGTATGTATGTGATTTTCTAAGTATTCTTGATCATAATTCTTGATTTAAACTTGACGTAGATGTTATTAACTACATATGCGTTTTAATATTAAAATTCACATACCTATAAATAATGTAAGGTAGCTGTCGAGAAGGAAATAAATAAATTTACAAATATTTGATTTGAAGACAATTTATCGATTTATCTGATTTCAAGAACTGCTTATTGTCTGTGGTAGTTTGTTATGCACAGAGCACTTCACTATGTGGGCGTTACCCGTCTAGAAAGTATATTATTACTGTAGTACTATAATTTGAAAATAGAAACAATATTTCATACGCGCGATCTGTCAAAAAGAAAATAACATAATGGACAGAGTATAAATGCATCTACCTTTCATAGTAAAAAGATATATACCTAAATGTGATTAGTTGATAATATAGAAGTCATTATTTGTTCTTCGGCATAGGTGTAACTTTAAACATAAGCCAAGACAATGTAGTTCCTTGTTTAAATATCTTATATCGCTTATATTATCTTGTAAACATTCTTGTTGCACTGTCTACAATGTAGTAATATTTAATGGATGTTATTGTTATTATTATACATATGAAACTTCCTCTTCAATCACTCTATCTATTAAACCGCATCAAAATCCGTTGCGTAGCTTCAAAGATTTAAGCATACATAGGGATATAGCGCTGGCGGGCGCGACGCAGTTCGTGCCCGTGGAGGCGACCCGGGAGGGACCTCACCCCCGGATGGCCGGGGGGTGACGTCGTAGGAGGTTGGAGGGGAGGAGGCGGCAAGATCACTCCTCCCCGAGAAGGGCTCCCCTAACGCACCCAGGGGTGCAAAGGCCAGGGGTCCTCAGATGCGATACTTGATCCTGAGGGCCCCCTACAACGCCAGAGGATGGCCATCGCTGAGGTTTTTAGTGGGTAGGCCTCCCCCTTCTGGGGAGGAGAGCCCCACATAACCATCGGCTCTCCGCAGCCGGGGTATGCAATTCAATGCATTTTCCTCAGCGTAACAAAAAAAAAAGGGATATAGGGACAGCGACTTTGTTTTATACTATGTAGCAAGTAGTGATTATCTGTTTAGCACAGTTTTATATTGTGCATTGTATTTGTTTGAATAGACACTACAATATTACAGAATAGCATGCAAACTGCATCTTTGTATGCAGCAGTAAAGATGGGCTACTTATATTACATACACTACGGTCGCAATGAAGGCCTGGCCGGGGTCGTTCAACTTCAGCCTTATGGCCGCGGAAGTGACGTCATACGTAGCCTGCTGCCGATACCAGACCGTCAAGTTTATGCAGTTGTTAGTTCCCGAGAAGATAAGTACTAGAATTTGTACAGGTACTTAATAGCTGATACGAACGAATTTTACTTCAGTGACTATTTTAAAAAACTATATTTTATAGCGAAAGTAATGAAAGCGTTAATTTTCCAATTTAGGTTTTACGGTCCTGATAGTTTTTCGAATGGACTGTGTGTAGAGGTTTTATATATGGTTTTATTATAAATAAAAAAATATATTCCTTACTCTTCTCTCACCTTTTAAATACTCTTTATGCAAGTGGTTAATTCCGGAAACGTTTGGTGCTACCTATGAATAATAAATGACAAAAATTGTTAGAAAGTTTCGATCCACTTCTTCGGAGAGCACATTCTTGTTCTGGTCGTATCTACGGACTATCTCATTATGCTATCGACTAATGCTCGCAGCTCGACCACCGAAGCGCGATATGATAGTATGATTTTTAATTTTGAACTGTCAAAAAAGAGAATATACATTTCAATATAACGTCAATAAGGCTCCCAAGGTCTCTTATGATCACTGTGATCAGTAGAAGACGAAAATAATATAATTTGCATTCAACGTAGACATAAAGAAGTCTAAGGACAAATAGAGAGTCCTTTCCCAAAAGAGAAAGAAAAGAATCTAAGGATTAAAAGTCAAGTAGGATTTACGTTCTTACCTAAACTGTATATTTGCGTGTCACCGTATTCGTGCTCGTGTCACTTGTATTTTCAATAAAAAGAAAATTTCCCATATTTTAAAAGTTAACATAAATGTTAAACCTTTAATAGATAAACTTCGTAAATAAACGTCCAGTATAAATGTCCAGTTACGTTTATTATATTCGCTTGTTTTTAGTTAGTTATCATAAGGCCGTAGACATTACTTTACAAACTAATATACATGTTTAATATAGTATTTCATAACTTTAACTATAAAATATTTTAAGTTTAAATTTAGAACAAAACAAACAAACTCCGGCTCCATACATGTTCTGCCTAAGAACCGTTCGAATCGAAAGTGACGTATATAAACTCTTAAAATTATATGGAATCCTATGAAATAAGTTTTCACGAACGGACACTTCAGGAAACTAAAATAATTACGAAAAAAGTTAATATTTTGAGGTTATAAATAAAAAATAACCAACCTTGCGTGAAATATCAGAGTAGTAATATCAAAGTAATATTAACAATACTATGTACAGCTATATATTTTATGTTCTCTTCTAGAAGTAGGAAAGGACTACTCTACTAGATACTAGGAAAAGAGATAGTACCTAGTCAAGTTTAAGATAATTCTTTGACAATTGTCATTTTACAAAATCCAGTCCTTTACACACAGCCGAGTCTACCAAGTACGCAATGTAATCGGAGTCCGTAATCAAGCCAAAGTTGTTAGAATAAAACCATGAAACGCATAGAACATCATAAAAGAAACGATAGTCGCAAAGCAATCAAAAATTGAATGAAACGGACAAGATAAGGTATGAAGTACACCAGTGTTGCCAATTACGAAAACTATATTACCTACTCGAATACCAAGCTAGAAATTCGCGATTTTGCTTAAAAAATATATAATACCTACTAGTTTTTTTTCTAGCTAGTCAATTTAGGTATTTAAATGAATAAAGTGTTATCAACTAATTTTAATAACCGACTTCAAAAAGGAGGAGGTTCTCAATTCGATCCGTATTTACCGAAATCGCGAAAACTTCTGAAACTGGCATCACTGGCTGACGGAAATACACTTCTCATCAAAAAAATCGAAACACTTCCGTTTTCATTGTTTCTGTCCGAATTTAACACAAAAAAGAATTCATACGATGAAAAAAAAAACATAAATGTATAGCTGGCAGTTTGGCCATTACAGTAATAAGCGAAAATTCTAAATTCAAAATTAGAATTTCATTTGTTTATCTTATAAACGAAATGAATCACTGTTTTGAGACAAATGTGTGTTTAGGGTTGGAGTACATTTAGCGTTTAAAAACTAAAAATTGGCGCCTATCCTTAAACTTTTTGTTTTTTATTTCAATACTGTGACTTTGGGACGTCTGAAAAAAGGTTATTTTTCTAAAACGTATGGATACTTCGCCCACAGAAGCCGCCCAAGTTGTGGCATTGCTGGATTCTGGCCTTAGTCAGCGTGTTGTGGCTGCAAGACTGCATCTAAGCCTGTCATCTGTTCATAGAGTCTATAAACGTTATCGGGGGACTGGTTTGTTCACGCGCCGTTCAGGATCTGGCAGGAATCGGGTCACTTCTGAGCGAGATGATCGATTTATTGTAACAACTTCTTTAAGAAATCGACGCCTTAACGCTTTTCAACTGCAGCAGCGGCTTCGTGTTGTACGAAGGGTGGCTGTAAGTGACTCTACAATTAGAAGAAGGTTGAAGGATCGTGAACTGGTACCGCATAAGCCAGCAAATGGGCCGAAATTAACTGCAGACCATCGAAGAGCGCGCCTTAACTTTGCACGTGAGCACCTAAATTGGTCATACCTACAGTGGAGCAAAGTTCTCTTTTCTGATGAGTGTAAAATTATGCTGTATGGTAACGACGGAAGGAACAAGGTCTACAGAAGAGACGGAGAACGCTATGCAGAATGCTGCATTGAAGAAAAGGTCAGCTATGGTGGCGGTTCGTGGACGGTTTGGGGAGGAATCAGCGCCGACGGTAAGACAGAGCTTGCTTTTGTGTCTGGGCCACGTCTGCCTGCACTAAACTGTCATCGGTACGTCGAAGAGTGTCTCGAGCCTCATGTGATGCCCTATGCACATTTTATTGGCAACGGCTTCATATTCATGCACGACAATGCTAGGGCTCGCCGCGGGCGTCGTACGAGATTATCTTAACGAAGTCGATATCTCTATTATGGAATGGCCAGCAAGAAGCCCGGACATGAATCCCATCGAACATCTGTGGGATGAATTAAAGAGACGAATTCGAGCAAGAGATCCTGCCCCAGAAACACTTAGCCAGCTGCAAGATGCAATCCAAGAGGAATGGGACAATATACCACAGCATGTGATCGTGACTCTCATCCGATCGATGAAGAACCGTATGGAAGCAGTAATTAGAGCTCGGGGAGGGAATACAAGTTATTAAATAAACGTTTTTTAGCTTTTTTTTCATTTACGTGTGTTGTTTTATCCATTTCCTTTATACTCCATACGGAATAAAAATGACTCATTTAACAAAATACGAAACCTATGAAAAATTCATTTAAATTTAGAACATTAACATTAAGATTTGATAAGCTCATATTACTCACTATTAAACGACATTTAACATTTATTCCTAAATGTACACATTTTTCTGATAATCCTGACAAAACGTAAACTTGCAAGGTGTTTCGATTTTTTTGATGAGAAGTGTAATTTTATACGGCATCAATAATTGTGACCCAACTTTTTATTTGGAATTTATTTATTTGAAGTGTCCGTGGAATACTAAAATATGTTTCAAATAATATAAAAATAAATGAAAATTATAGTATAATTTATATTCACATCGGTTCTTAGGCCAAAATTGAACAATGTCCTTTGCTTGTGATAGTCCCAATTCAGCATGTTGTTTTCGAACCTCTTTCTCAACCCAATTCTATAATTTATCCATTAATTAAGGTTTTTGGTAAATAAAAATTTATTATTATTTATTATTATATTATACAAATAACAATTGTTTTTTTTAATAATTGTTATTTTGATTATTGTAATTATTATTTATATATTCCGGTATAATATGTATAATTATTGATTAGCTACATTTGACCATAGATAGCTGTTACTTTTCCAATTCAAAAGTGTAATAAAACAATAATAACAGACATCATAAATATGAAATTAAACTATCTAAGTAATATGAAACACTAGCGGACCCGACAGACTTCGACCTGTCAAAAAGATTTGTAAAGTGGCAGTTTTTTGTTTCTACTTATTTTATAGATAAAAGATTTTCCTGCTTTTCTCTTGAAATTTTTCCTGAATTTTCTTTGCTATAAACCTCACGGAGCTCGAGACCTTTCCAGCGAATGCATAACCGTGGAAATCGGTTCGTGCGTTCTGGAGTTATAGCGCCAGGAAGGAAAATCCGACTTATTTTTATATAGTAGACTAGCTGATCCGATAGACGTTGTCCTGTCAAATGTCTCAAACGTCATATTGTCTCGCTGTATGTAAAAAAAGATTTTCCCGCTTTTCTATTGAATTTTTTCCTGAATTTTCTACCCTACTTATTTTTAAATAGTAGATTGGTTTGTTTATTATTCTTTAGTTTGAAATTACATTTTCCATCAATTCACCACCATTAAAAACAAAATTAAAATTAGACGGACACGCCATGAATGTTTATTTCAAATTTTAAATTAAATTTCCGTTGTCTTACTGCTATAATACGTACAATATAAAAAAAAACATTTGCACTGCCTTTTTTAATATCATTCTGCACGCGTTCTTGGTTAAGAATGCCCTTGCTATTAAGTTCGTCATTTGCACAAATAAATAAGGTTACCTACCTAAAGCGAGCGCGCACTGGTGATTTTTGTCACGGTGACTTTAAAGTGTATGTCACTGTCACGTCACGTTTCCAAAGTGGAGTGCGCTTATAAATAGAGACGTGACGAAACATTTTCGAGATAGAAATGTCATTTGCCACTATGGATTTCGAAGAGACGGTCGTTCTCTGCACGAACCACTGACGACGAGAGTGACAAATTTGTTGCCAGTGCCGGTCGGCGTACACAAATACACGGTTTATTTATTTATTACTATAGATATATTTCTAACTATTTCGGGATATAATTTTATGTATTAGTATATTATATATGATATCTATGTATTAGGATTTTATATTTATATATATGGATGATTTAGAAATAGTAATTTCACTGGTACATCTACCACCTTGCTTTCTGCACCATCTAAAGGTTGGCTGTTAGAGAATGCCTCAGGCATTAAGTCCGCCACTGTACACATTGTACACGAAGTATAAAATAAATAAATAAATGTCACCCAATTGTCACGTCGTAACATGCGCGCAACTCCATACATATTCACGCACTTGACAACAGTGACGAAACAGTCCCGTGACAAATATCACCAGTGTGCGCTCGCTCTAATAATATTTTCGTCACTAAGATTCCAACTCGAACAAATTACGTCAAATTCAAACAGTTTAATGATAATATAGATAGCGAGTCTTAAGGCTGTAAACATTGGAAGGTTGTTTTCAATTGCTTAATAAAACGTATACATTGAGTAAATAAGATGTACGAGATCCCAGTAGCAATTACGATAACATGTTTCTAAAAAAACTTTAAACGAAAAAAACGTTTATCGAGATAAATATTTGGTAAAAGATGCAGTTCCTATCTCCACCCCCTTTTTTTTTTTCTGTTCCCCTGATGGAAATGTATTAAATTGCATACCCCGGCTGTGGCGAGCCGGCAGTTATGTAGGGCTCTCCTCCCCAGAAAGGGGAGGCCTACCCACTAAAAACCTCTTAAAATGATCTAAAAAAATGTCCGCGATTGTATATGTATATCTGTTAACGTTAACTCACTAGAACCGTTTTTATAGTAATCTTTGGATATATCGCGTTGTCAAGATCGGGTAACAGCTGGCGGTTGATTGCAAAAATAAACATGATGCTCAAAATAACTATTCCACGCGGAAGAAGTAGTGGAAAATAAACTTATGATAATAATTACAGATGTCACAAAATACAGTTATTTTCCAGTGAAACTGTTATGTCAGAGAAACAGCCGTCATGGTGACGAAATGAAATAGGCATGACGTTGCACGTTGTAACTTTGTCTGTCGCGAAGTTGACAGGATGTTATGAATTTGAATATAATGGATTTATTTTTTAATAGCTTTCTGCCCACAACTTCGCCCGCGTGGATTTCGGGATTGGGTCTATAGAGGGTTAAGGGTCATAGCTTTTGCCCACGGCTACATATGCGCGGAAGTCGGTTTATGGCGCAAAGGTTTTATCGCGCTTCCCGTGGGACTATCCGTTTCTCCGAGGTAAAAAATACCGCAAAACCTTGCTCAAGAATCACTCTATCTTTTGATGAAAACCGCATGAAAATCTGTGCAGTAGTTTTTGAGGGAAGCCTTTATTGCGCATCCCGTGGGATCTGTCGATTTTTCCGGAATAAAAAGTAGTATTATTTAATCCGGACTTTTATCTTTACGTCTGCAAAATTTCAAAGCAATCGGTTCGGTAGTTACGGCGTGAAAGCGGAACAAACAAACAAACTCACTTTCCGATTTATAATATTAGTAAGGATTTATACACAACCTCGATAGTCAAGAGGTTAGCATACCGGTTTCAAGGTGTCGCCATCTCTGAGGTCCCGAGTTCGAATCCCGGTGGGGGCAGATGTTTACGTGACGAATTCGAGCATTTGTACCTTAGTCATGGTTGTTACAATATATTTCTATCAAAAATATTTATATATGTATGTCTGTCCGTTACCCTAGATCCCATAACACAAGCCGTACAGAGCTTACTTTGGACTAGGCTAGGGTAAGAAATATTTAATATTATATATTTAATTTAATCTTCTGTATATAATTACTACCCACTCTTTTGTTCTGATTGGTTCACGTAAAGCGTAAGCGTAAAGCTATCAGTCAGACCCTCACGTGCGCACAATGGGGACGATTGAATGAAATCAGGTAAATTGTCATTACTCCCGAGGCTTATCACAACGCTTTGTTATATATATTCAATACATATTGGGTACTCCATGTCGAACAAGGATTTTTGTATTACGCCACAATAGGAAAAGAAACTGACGCGAATTGAAGATTATCCTTACATAGAAAGAGGACAGTTAATTTGGGAATTACCTATGGAATTACCGTATTGATATACGTCTTATAAAGGTTCCGAAATGTTATGTATGTCGCAGCCAACTGGTTAAAATAGCCGTTCAATTAAACAGCTAGCCCTTTGACTGGACAATGTCATTCAATCACACAGCTATATGTCGTTAAGCCACCTGTCACGCTGCCGGCAGAACGGCGGCCGCCAAGTAGGACTATGCCATCCCACGACCAGAGCGGGTCCAAGGAGCGAGGTCTCCGACCCCCTCTCAGCAAATAGGGGTACCTCAGCCCCTCCGCCTGAAGCGGCTGGCCGCATGGAAGCAGCCCGCCGGGTAGCACCCGGCCATCCCACGACCCATGAAGGGTCCAAAGAGCGAGAGCTCCACCCCCTCTTATGAAAGCGGGGGGACTTCGCCCCTTCCCCGCCGTTTTTGGCCCGCGCCCCAGTATCCCCCATATCTGGGGGGCGTTCCCCTATCCATCACCTGGGGACGCGCCTGGTATGGGACGGCAAACCCACGCAGGGCTATAAGTCGTTTAGCCGACCTGTTGATTGCAACAATCAATATTACAGCTAGACGACGCTTATCCAACTGGTCTAATGGCAAATTAACTAAGGTGACCATTAGTTTAGTACTTAATTTGAGAACATAGGAAGACATTTTGTAATTTCTTGGGAGGTTATTCTTGAATTAAATTTAAGAGGTGGCCAAAAGTTTGATGAAATAAGTAAAAATGAAAAACAAATTATTAATCACAATATTGTTTATTGCACCAAGCAAAAAATTACAAACTCAAAAATTTACGAAGCAAGAATCATTTCATAATCCCGTAATTTCTCCTCGAATATTTAATTAAATTTTGATTTACTCGTATCACTCGTAAGTGAGCTCATAATTTCTGTGTCTTTAATAACACGTGTAACGTATATTTACTACTTACTTTCCGAAAAATATATTGAAACAATCGCAAACCACGGCTAGATGACGCCATATTGAAAACAAAACGCACCTAGTGCTGCGGTGGTGAGCGCTGAACTAATTAAATTAGACGGCGGCTTTTGAATCAGCTGTAGTGTTGAACGTTTTGAGCGACTCAAATATTCAAATAATAAGCAAGACGTATGGTTGAATGGCGTTGTTCAGTCAAAGGGCTAGCTGTTTGATTGAACGGCTATTTTAACCACATATATATGGTCTTTATTATCAAGTTGTTTCACGGCCGACGAAGTAATGTTAAAGGAAGATATAAGTTACAATCCCTACTAATGTTATAAATGCGAACGTTTGTAATAGGGATGTTGCGGATGCAAATTTTTTCACATCCGCGGATGCGGAGTTTTGAAGGCTTGATTGTGATTCATCCGCAGATGTGTCTGCGGATGCGGATGCGGGTGTTCAAAATATTATGTAAATAAAGTCTATTAATTAATAATTAAAACAATGACTGATATCATAAGAGTAACTTATATATAGAGACGGCGGTGTTTCTAAAAGGGAGGCCGCAATGTCGGCGGTGTAGACTGGCGGCGACATCAATCGATTCGTCGCTGCCGAAATACCGCGCGGACATCAACCGATTCGTTGCTGCCGAAATCCCTTTTGGTTTTGCCGCCAAGGTAATTCCCCTTTGTAATACCGCGCTGGCTCGGATGCGCCGACAAGGACCCGGCGTTCTTTGGCGGCGTTACAAAAGACACCGGCCATGTTTTTAATTTGTCGTGCCTATCGTGTGTGGCGCTTTGTTATGCCGCCACACAATTTCTTTCTTGTCGCTACTTGCATGATATCCGCATCCGCATGAACATCCGCACTGATTAATGCGGAGGCGGATGCAGATGCAGATATCCAAATCTATGCGGAAGTTCCGCATTTGCGGATGCGAATATTCGCAACATCCCTAGTTTGTAAGTATGGATAAATGTTTGTTATTATTTTACGTAAATACTATTGCTTTTGGTATTATAGACAAATCTCTATAACTCACCATAAAATAAATTCCAGGATTTAGGATAAATAGAAAACCTCATCAAGAGAAAATGCCCAGCTTAACCATGTGTATAGCCATAAAATAAAGAGTAAACATGTTATACAAGTGTGGAAAGATTACAATTAAAATTAACAATATGTAATAACAGTTATGTAATTACATATCAGGGTGGTTGAGCGCCGGTCGAATAATATTTAAGGGACACAAAAGTTATATATTGTATGGACCCTAAATACTTGTGCACCTGAAAATCTAATTTTCCAAGTGAACTAACAAAATGAAAGGAAAATACTTCTATGGACAACCCTAGTTATATGTTAACACCAAAGAAATGCTATCTACGATGCATGCTGCCTAGTATTCCTCGTAAGTTGATAGGGCTGTCAATACTTATGATCAAAAAATAATTTATTTTTTGTTAAAGAAGTAAGAAGTAGGTAGATTAGCACGAATAAAATTCTACAGTATCTTAACTTCTGAAGAATACTAAGATTTATTGAAAGCATAGTATTCTTAGAAAGGTGTTAAAAATGTAGGGCTGTTAACACTTATTACCAAAATATATTTTTAAAGATGATAATTAATTTTTTTTAAGGTACCTTTACTTCAAAAGGGTTCTAGAATTTATTTAAAAAACTGTAAAGTTCAATCGAAAAATGTGTAAATTTACTGGTATTTTTTTGTTTCTCACATACACACATGTCACATGAGTAACTCACGGAAAGATCGATGAGGGTGAGTTATTTCGGTAATCATACCTAGTATGAATACAGAGGTTTAACAGATTTCCAGAATCGTCAGTAAATCATGATAAATGGCATTATATTTGGGACGGGCAGGATCGGATCAACGGCCTTACAGGACACGGCTTTGTCGGGATTCAGAGGGACGCATACATATTAATGGAAAATAATTTGTTTGTTCAACGTTGTCCGTTAATACGTTCATTAGACATCGGACAACGTATAATTTTTTGGGTCAACAATAAAAAATATTTCCTCGAAAATTCTAAAGGCCTTGGCAATTTTTTTTTATAAATATTTATTTATATTATGTATCTTTATTTCACGCCAAATGATAGACGCAGTTCTTTCCAAACTGTCACAATAGGGAGACTTGGCGCTGACGCTAATAATAACGCTTGAGGCTTTATGACTGGCCTATCCATAAAATACCTACTAGTAAAGGCTATGAAGTTTGTTTGGTGATACGGTATACTGACCTTCGGTACGGCTGTTTTGGACAGGTGTCTGTACAACGCCACCTAGAAAGAAAGCACCGTGGGTTACCGGTAAGGAAGCAACGATAATATAGCCCAGTATACGCTGGAGCATTGCCCAGAGTGGGTTAAATAGGGCAGAGTCCTCGTTGCCATTTCGTAATAGCGATGGTCGACAGGTTTTGGGGGGCGATAACTTTGTCCATAACTAGAGACATCTCAGAGGACTGTCATCTCGCTTGGATATGCCTAAACTTCGTATGGACCTTATTCTACCAAGCTGGATATGTGTTAATTGCTAGGGAATGCCAGAACCTTATTTCTTGGTTTTACCAGGCTTTCGCGTGCTGTTCAGGTTAGCTGGTGTCACTTGGTGTTTGGAACCCTTTACACCCCACTACCATTCAGGCTTATTACTAATTGAATGCTTTGAGATTTCTATGAATTACCATGAAAAACAAATATTTCATGTCGCGGGGTAAGCCGCGGCGCGAGACACACAATGGCGGTACTGATTCAAGTATTTCTTCAAAACAAAAATCTTGTCAAAACACATTAGCATAGATAAAAACGAATGGTGCCGCCGAGACGAGCTTTGTCTGTGGAAATTTGGCAAACTGAAAATTCAGAGGTCGTTACCCTATTGTCAAGGTTTAGCACTCAGACGTTGACCCTCGCATTTTAATAAAATGTTCTTAACTACGAAATTGCGGTATTTTCGCTTGTATTTAAAACTTTAGAACTTTTTATGTTTGAGTCCCATAGAATATATTTTTGCATAACATTTAACCCTAAAGTGCAAGATTTGGTTATAATTAAATCTGCAAAATAAGATATTTTAAACTAAAAAAAATCTCGAAATGTGCCTACTGTGTTTTTATGTTATTGACTATAACTTTATAACTACTAATGTTTTTGACTTCAAAACTATATTATTACTTAGTTTAATGTCTATTGACGTGTGTTATTTTTTTTTTCTTATTTACGTAATAGTAAATAAGGAAAACGTTAGTACGGAATAAGCCAAATTCTTTGAAAACTCCATACAGCATTTTTATACTTCAATCCTTAATATGTACCTATAGACAAAGAAGTTATATACTGCACTAGCTCGAAAGAAAACTGCCTTAATTTGGCAATCGGTGAATATCCATTTAGTGGCAATGAAGAATGAAGACGTTGTTTGTCATTTAGTAGCAGTGTAATAGCAATGATGAATGAAGACGTTCGTCATTTAGTAGCTGTGTAATACCAATGAAGAATGAAGACGTTATTCGTTATTTAGTAACAGTGTAACAGAAATGAAGAATGAAGACGTTATTCGTCATTTAGTAGCACTGAAATAGCAATGAACAATGAAAATGTTTTTCGTTATTTGAGAGATTGGTATGTAATTCCATCTTATAAAAAGTACCACTACAAGTTAAAACAAAATTCACTTAGTTCTTATTTAAAAAAGTACGAAGAGTGAACTAATCTACCTAAGTCAGAATTCAAGTTTCTTGGGTCCTCTCATAATCGTGACCTCCGTTCATCAGGTAACCTCACGTTAAAAATTCCCATCCACCGCACTATATCTTTGGGTCATCATTAAGTGTCACTGCGAGTCATCTATAGAATGATTTACCTTACCTCATCAGGGCGTCTAAAAATAAATACAATCACTTACTTAAATACCTTATTATCAATGAATACTTTTCAAATATATATATATATATATATACATATATGTATATTCTAAACTATATATAATTGTATAAGTCTATGTATCATCATCATCTCAGCCTATCGCCGTCCACTGCTGGACATAGGCCTCTCCAATCGATTTCCAGCGCGACCGGTCCATTGGATGCAGGTCCAATGAGACCTAGCGATTTTCACTAGGTCGTCGGTCCATCTGGTAGGTGGCCGTCCCACACTGCGCTTAGTGGTACATGGTCTGCACTCAAGAACCCTTTTGCCCCATCGACCGTCCAATCTTCGTGCTATGTGGCCGGCCCATTGCCACTTCAGCTTACTAATCTTATGGGCTTTGTCAGTGACTTTGGTTCGTCTACGGATCCCCTCATTTTTGATTCGATCGCGTAGAGAAATACCGAGCATAGCCCTGTCCATAGCTCGCTGAGCGACTGAGCCTTCTAAAAAGGGTTTTTGTGAAGCACCACGTTTCAGAGCTGTAAGTCATCACTGATAACATACACTGGTTGTTAACCTTTGTTTTTAGGCACTGAGGAATGATGGACGAAAAGACATTTCGTAATTTGCCGAACGCTGCCCAGCCGAGTTGGATCCATCTACTGGCCTCTCTCTGAAAATTGGACTTACCTAATCGGACTGCCTGTCCTAGGTTCGTCTATGTTCGTCGACAATTTCAAGGTTAAAGTTCCCAACAGTTGGTGCGGTGGGTGCAATATAGACATTACACATGACCTTTGTTTGTCCATGTTCATTTTAAGGCCCACTTGTCGGGAAACTTTATCGTGGTCATCGAGCATTCGTCCTAGATCTTCCAACGATTAACCATGACTATTATGTCGTCGGCAAATCGAAGGTGAGTGATGTACTCGCCATTGATGTTATGTAATGCCGTGTCCTTGCCATTCCAGGAGCTTGAAGGAATCTTCCATAGCGGCGGTAATAAGTTTCGGAGATATGACATCTCCCTGTCTTACCCCCCTTTTTAAAGGAATTTCCTTCGTGCAATGCTCCTGGACTCGGACAGACATTGAGCTGCCTAAATGACTTAGCGTCATCCGAAGATTGCAGCGTCATAGATCGCCGATCAGCCATGAGGTGCCGGGTGTGGTCGGATAGTTTTTGATGTCTATTTTTACGGTGGGTGTTAAATAATTTAGACCCTACCGAATGGATAGTTTCTACCAGCCTGCCATTTATATCGTCCACTGATGCGCAGTTGTCTAGCCATCCAAACCGGTTTAACAATTCAAGTTGAAAGCTCTCGGGGTTTTGGGATATCTGTATTTGACGGTCGAAGCGTGGACTTCATCATACGTGCTCTCTCCGGTTTCTCTGACGGGGATTCTTCCACCCCCTATCCCGCTGTTACCGTGGCCGCTACCGTAACCAGGACTGGCGGGGCCGCCGGGGACTAGGGACCTTGGTTTTAGGTTTGTGCTCATGTTGGAGGTGCATAGCCTACTCGTACCACGCTGGCTAGACGGGTTGGTACAGGGTTTTATTTCGAGTTTTTCTTCTCTCGCAGGAGACGGAACAGTGCGTCTTCCCTCAGTCGCCTCTTACGACTCCCTGGGACAGAGAAGGGGTGGTGACACATGGAATTCTAAGGCAATTCTATGTATGCTATTGTGTATGTATTAGATAGTAAGTTTGTAATAATTTGGATCTTTGTCTGCGCTAAACACAGTTCTTTGTAATTAGTCACTCAGTTGACTAGTAGAGAACTCCTTGTTACATAAAGTTAGCCTTTTGTACTTTATTTATATTGTACAGCAAATATTAAAATAAATAACTGGTCCTCGAAAGTACCTCAAATTGAGAAAATTCTTTAATAACAATGAAAGTAAGAAATACATTTATTTTGGACCATATAACGGTACCCACACTAATAACTAAACAAAACAGTACATCTGAATAACAACATTTAAAAAAAATCACTCTGTTAATTCCCTATACAACTATAATAAGATATATTGAAATGATTCTATTTGTATAAATTCATTCCATGATTTAGCAGATTTTGTGAGTACTGCATCTCGTCTCATATTTGTACTAGATAAAGAAATGATAAGCAGTACGCTGCCTATGAAAATAGTTCACCCACAACTAACAATTACAATACACAATCACTGTCATTTAAAGAGTATTCACAGCGATAGTTAACACAGTGTTAGTGTGTTATCTGAATAGATATAAACGTTTTTGAAATGAATACCAATACCAAGGAAACAATGGAAAATGACGTAACTTTACGAAAATGTCTTAACAAAATCGCAAAACGTGAAGGCTTCGAAGATTTCAATATAACCACGAAAGATATAGTACCAGATGGTAATAATTACTTAGCTGTTTTAAAAGAAGTCACTATTACATCAACAAATAATAGTGAACATGAAAAGCTTGAACTTTTTGTGAAACTTAAGGATCCAAATGTTGCTGTTGAGGCTTTATCACTATCCAAAATTTATAATCGAGAATTGTTCACTTGTATCAATTTGTCCAAGATCTTCGAAGAATTGCAGCAAGAAGCTAATATTCCTAGTGTAGAAAGGTACAAATTTATCAAATATTATGAAGAAAGTAATACAGATTATATAATAATGGATAATATGAAGAAGAAAGGTTTTACGATACACGATAGATTGGAAATCATATCACTAGAGTATGCCGAGCTTTGTATAAAACAATTAGCTAAATTTCATGCCTTATCATATGCACTTAAAAATAAAAGACCACACTATTATGATAACGTAATAAGCACTTTAAAGCATGCGTATGAATTCACTGAGAGTTGGACGATATTCGTCAATAAAATGTATCGAACTAACCTTGAACTATTAGAAGATAGCGCAAGAATGAAATACGAGAACGCGATTCCTAGCTTAGTTAGCAAATTTATTTTATACACAGAAAATAGTGATAGTATTAAATGTTTATGTCATGGAGATTTTAGGACAAGTAATATACTGCAAAGGGTTGAGGTGAGTAATACCTTAAGTAAACCAGTTATTACAACTTCTGTAGACTAATGATTGTGACCATTTCACGTTGATTTTGGGATCCTTTTAGTTAGTGGTAAAGCTATATAGTTAGGATGTTGTGTTATATAGTACAGAAAGTAACTCTAGATAAAGGTCGCTTTTTCCTTCTGCCTCATCGTCACTTATCGTAAACTTTCGGATTACTTTGTCCACAAAATTCCCTATTGTTGCTAAAAGTAGAGTTACAATATTAAGATAATGAACTTGAAAAGACATTACCTTTGATATTTGTAGTACTGCTTCTAAATCCATTCCATTGAATTAACACAGGACTTGGCTCGATGGACGAGATCCCTTTGCCTTTGAAGAAACTACAATTTACTTGACAATATGGTCTTGTTTGCATTAAGTTTGATTAAATATTGTTATCATTTTTTGTATGTACTAAATTGTTGTACCAACTCCACTTCAAAACACGGCCATGTTAATTTGAAGAAATGACATTAGTACACAACTTATAAATCCATCTACCGCAGTTCTTGCTATTTTTTACAATGACATTTTAGTTTATTAAAGAATTGCTCCCACTGTTAGCTAAATTGTTACTTTCTTATTCCTTGACCAGCTTGGCCTGAGCCAGAGTTCCGAACGTTGTAAAAAAGATGCAGTGAAAAAGCAGTAAATTTGAGTGTAATGTATATTTTTTACAAATATTGTTTCAAATGAAACTAAGAAACAAAATTTCGTATTGGATAGATTTATTTTTTCTCATTTATTGAAATTTGAAAAGTAATATAAGTAATAAAAAAGTTAAAACCATATTTTATTGTCTTTTAGGATGACGCAGTGGTTGAAGTTATTCCGATCGATTACCAACTCATTTACATTGGATCTCCAATTTTAGACCTCTTGTATTTTATCTTTGGCGCCACTGATCGAGAATTCAGGAGGAAGCATTTGGAAGATCTCAAAAATCTTTATTTCAACTCAGTCAAACAATTCCTGAAATTCTTCTCTATAGACATCGAAGAAGTCTGTCCAAGAACGGAATTTGAAAGGATCTTTAAAGAGAGGCTGGACTTTGGTCTGGCGGTATCTTTATTTTTTATTCCACTAAATTTAATAGAAGATGATGAATATCCTGATTTTTCAAACCTATCAGAAGTAAACATTAAGAACAAATCAGATAGAGTGATAACTCGAATTCGTGGTGTTACACAAGAGTTCATCGAATGGGGATATTTGTAAAATATTAACAACATTTTTAATGGCAGAAAATTTATTGCAGGCAACACTGAAGCTAGACATTCAGTATGTGTTTGGGCATACATAATTGTATTAAATTACATATAAATTAACAAATAAACTATATTGAAAATAAATTGAAGTATGATGACTCTATAAATGCCTATATATTAAGTTATATAAAACTTATAGGTAGGAAATGATAGGATCAGTAGAACTGAAGCTAACGAACGCTTAAGAGTCGTCGTCGCTTAAAAGTATAAATTATCTTAGAAAATAGTAAAAAGATAATATTTTGCCGCGGAGAAATTAGTTTTTTGGTAACAATTCTAACAATCGCCCCGAGAAATCAGTCAAATTGATACATCACAGATTTTCAGAATCTATTAGCAATAAAGTAGGTGGCGCATTGTTTATTTCCACGTTACACGCTCAGCATGAGTAACAAAACAAGTTATGATATAACATTTATCGTGCAATATAATTGCCATCTTGAAATTTATCCATTGGAATTGTCAGCTTACCAATATTAGGACAGTTAAAAGTGATAAAGCGCTCTATCATATCGTATTTGGCTAATGATGCTCCGAAAGCTGAGTGGACGGGAATTAGATAGAGATGAATGTAATAGTAATTTTTCTAACATTTTTGTATCTTGATAACGATAAATATTTATTTATTGCATCAGACATTCATAATATTAGATGGTAATTATTACCTAATATTAGATGGTAATAATTATCGTCCATAGAGTAAAATGTTCTCTACAAGAGCCAGAGATGCAATTCTTTTTTAAATATATATATATGGGAGAAGCTTTATGTGTTCTTGTAATTTATTAAAAATCTTAATACTCATTGCATAACAATTTCTTTGGAAGCATGCGGTTCTAGGTGTTAGATCTAGAACAAGCCTATGTAGATGTCTAGTATTTCTCAGGTAATAAATAGTCTTTTGCCTCTACAAATGAAGTGTAATTACTTTTGACATGCTTTCCTACTATATCCCATTCCTATATTTCCTATTATTCGATGTATCGCCATGTATCCATATGTAGAGCTCTTTCTGGCAGCACACAGCTCTTCACAGCAATGCATGCAACAATCTTCTATGCACAAATCTTAATAAATTAACTTGGAATGCCAGCAGTTTTAGTTTGATCAACGTTTTTAAAAAATATTTTTTCTACAAAGTTTGATGTCAATAGTGGATATTGTGTCAATTAAATTGTCTGCACTCATAAATTTATAATTAATATTAGATTTAGAATAAAAAATAGTACTAATAAAAAAATAGTCCTGAAATAGATAGATAGTCCTTGTACATAATTTTGAAAAGCTCAACTTTGAATAGTTTGAGGCAGGGCTAACAGATATTCTATTTTTTGTTTTTGTATATAACCAAGCTATTTGTCAAAATCAATATTAACTTTATTTAAATGTAAATAAAAACCCTTTTGAATCGTCCAAATTTTTTAATCTACCACCCATTGAGGACGTATTTTTTATCTGATAAGAAGAATGGGCGCAAGAAACTAATGAGCTTTATCAAAATTAATAACGACATTTATAATAAATTATGTCGTTATCATACAACGTACATATGTGTTTACATTTATACGTCTCACAAATATTCTCTCAGTCTTCAAATCAACACCAAGCATTGGCATCATTTGAATAATCATTGACTTTGTAATAACCTAAATTACTCATTAGCGTCTTTTCAATATATACATACCTTGAACTTATGAAGAGTAATGCGAAGAATGAGATAATTTCTTATATGTTTACTGTGTTTTGTCAATACAGGGTAACCACAAGGTTACGATCTCGTAAGAAATCAGCATATTTTTAAAGGACATATTTATTTAATTTAATATTTTTACATAAATGTATTTAAGAAAAGCACTGGCAGCAGTGAAGCGATCGGTGAAGCAGTTGCAAGTAGCGCCACTTGCCTTTACTTGCCTTTTCACTTCGATTTAATTCGTAGATCTAAGGTTTGAACTAACGAGTTTTCAATTCATTAATATCACATCGATATTTGTCTGAAACTTATAGTGAAGGCAAA
Organism: Scirpophaga incertulas; assembly: GCA_036419045.1. Taxonomy (NCBI): domain Eukaryota; kingdom Metazoa; phylum Arthropoda; class Insecta; order Lepidoptera; family Crambidae; genus Scirpophaga; species Scirpophaga incertulas. Next base: position 21,138,269 of record CM071642.1, read on the forward strand.
ACATCTTGAGGAAACGTGCATACAACAGCGAAGGACATGGACGGTTGCCGATGAGTCTTCATAGAGCCAGTGTTGTTGGCTGAAGCCTAACACACAACATTTTTTTATATTGACTTGGTAAGAATGAAGATTTGGTAAATTATAAAATTCATAGCCAGAGCTTTGAGCTCAGACTTGTTACATTCCTGTATTAGATATTATTATTAACGAAGTGGGCATAATATTAACAATCCCCGAAGCGAGCACGAACGCGAACCGAATTAAATCCAAAGCCATCGCGCGCCGTCCGCTGTTTTGGCCTTCACACTTAAGACGATGAGTTTACTCATTTTCATAAAGATTCATAATTTATGGTAATATATGACTAATAAATTAAATGATTTTTTTAATATTAAAAATTCAATTATATATACTAATATTAAAATAACTACTTTTTGTAACTTAAATATAAAAATTAGACATATGCTGTCGTTGACTTTTTTGTTGGCATTTTCAAGCTCCACATCTTTTCTCTAGAACTCAAAAATATATATTTCATAGTTAAGGCAGCGTTCGTAAGAAACGCTTTCATTCGACCGTTTTTTCTCCAATTCACTTTACAAAACGGAGTACCACGTAAAAGCCTTTTTATTTTTCGGTTTTTATATAACCTATGACATTCAGCAATAATGTGGCTTGCTATTGGTGAAAGAATTTTTTAAATCGGTTCAGTAGTTCGCGAGATTACCCCTTACAATTTAACAAACATACAAACTTTACTTTTTTATAATATTATAGATCGATATAGATCGATGAGCAGAAGAGAAGTATAATCGGAAATTGATTTGAACTTTTATTAGTACAATCTTTTAGTATATAGTTACCTTTTACGTATAAATATACTATACAGACACTATGTATCTTGTTAATGTGATAAAGAATTGATAAATTATCAAGTTAAATTCACATACAAAAAAAAAATCACTTATTATGTGGTAAATATAGTCAACAACTTTATTTATACTTTCAGACTTTTCGTATACGTAAATTTACTTTGAAATTAGTAGCGACAATTAGCTAAAATGTTCACTGTTACAAATCTCTATATAATTACTCAAATAATTACTTAGTGGTATGATAAATTTATCTTTGCCTTAACGGCTAAAAGTGAGCCATGAGACAAGAAAAAAATATATATAGAAGAAGTGTGAAGAAGCTGCAATCCAAATGAACAATACAAAGACATTTTTATTTTAATTTTTATTTTAATTGTAAAGTTATTGAAAACAATAAAAAGAAAGATCCGCATTTCAAAATTAATGTTCAAAATTCGAATTACGAGAAATGTTCTTTCCGTCCTGGAATTAAAAAGGCATGGCTACATTTCTTCTGTCATTGTTTACTTCACAAAACCCATTTGCGGGTGACAACTTATCAAACAAAAATTCTGTAATATCCTCTGAATTCCCGCAATCGCTCCCTGGGAACAATAACGTGGTCTTTGTGTCAATGTTTAGACACCTAACCTTTCGGACACAGATATCGGAGGCGCGACTAGAGACGGTTCTAGCGGCGCGACGCGAGAAATATTTGTACTGCGGCCCCTAATCAAAGCATTAGCTTTCGATTAGTTGTTAAAGTCATTTCGAAATCATATTTCATTTCATTTCATTTCATTTATTCATTCATAAACATGGGTAGTTACAGTATAGATGTATAAATAGATTACAAGTTCAACCATGTTTAACCATATCGGCATATGAACACTTAGATAGGTCAACTTATTACTTAATTACAAAATATGAGCTTTAAATACAAACTGCCAATTTGTGTAAATGTTATACAATACATGTCAATTACATTAAAGAAATTTAAGTCTACTGGACTGACTTATAAAGAAAACCTATATAACTTAAACTAAACTAATTAAATGTCAAATGGAAAAGTTATTCATTATTTAGTGGAATGTCATTATACTTGATAATTAAAAATGTCAAATTGAGGTGTAGTAGATGTCCAATAATAATTAGTAATAGCAATAGTGTAAGTAATAGTCATACGGCAATGTATGCAACAATTCCAACTTACAGAACCATTTCCGTATAATTTGTTCTAGCGAAATCAAATCTTAAATTATCAAAGTTGTTTTGGCTATGAATTCAGGGCTACGTACTCTTATTATAAAACTTAAAATATATCGTTGTCTTTACACTTTAAACCTATAAGTTTTACTGTATACGTGATAAAACAGTTTTGAATTTTTATGTTCAAGACAAAGCGTTCAGCTGCTCAGCCGCTACCTCGGCCTCGGTTCCAAAAGAGACTCTCGGTCTCACTTAAAAAACATAATTATTTATAAGGAATCAAGGTAAATTAAGTCTAGCTCTGTGAGTATACTAGAACGATATCAATAAATAAATTCATTATATAAAATTAAAAAACTATAAAACCCAAATGAAAAAAGTAAATCTATGTTGAAATCCATACTAATTTGAATTTATTTAATAACATAAATCCGCCATTTATTCTTGTTTTTTCTGTAGAAATACTGTAATCACTTTTTTTTTTTTATATGATAGGGCAGCAAACGAGCAAACGGATTACCTGGTGGTAAGCAATAACCGTGGCCCATGGACACCCGCAACACCAGTGGAGTCACAGATGCGTTGCCGGTCTTTTAAAAGGGAATAAGAGGAATAAGGGGAATAAACGGGAATAAGGGGGGTTGGGCCTCCGGTACCCTCACTCACTCGGCGAAACACAGCGCAAGCGCTATTTTACGCCGGTTTTCTGTGAGGCCGTGGTATCACTCCGGTCGAGCCGGCCCAATTCGTGCCGAAACATGGCTCTCCCACGGTAAACTCATATCACTCTCACAGTAAATACAAATTTAATGACACCTCTCTACTGTAACTGTCTTCAGACATTCTGCAAAGTATAACTACCAATTTTATGTGAATACCTCCCTTAATCTACCGTACTCACGAAAAACATAACTCTCCTAATGCAGTAGGGTCAAAAATCTGTTGTCGGAATTGTGACACAACTAACGAGTATTGTGAAAGCGAAGGCTGGCATGTGACACAATTACTTTTCCTCTGAGAGGAGAGGTTGCGAATCTGTCACAAGGTGCCCCACAAAAAGTGCCCAGGATACCTCTAAGTAGCTAAGTGCCGCAGTAATAATATAATCTATGCAGGGCATGGCAGCCCAGCTGACATTACCTACCAACTAAATTCAGCTGAATGCCAAAGCCTTATTTTAGCCAATCTGCTAGTCAAGCAGTCTTATTTCAGCCAATATCATTCAGTATCAGCGTGGCAATCTTCGAATGAAAGAATTTTTATTACGTCATAACAATGCGAGGTATGTCGCTAATCGCGGCGCTCGTCGTGTCGCTCGTCGCGTCGCCCCCCGATGGTGACTATGTCAGAGCTATAACTCAGTGACTGTGTCAATGTTGAGACACTTAATCCCGTCCCGATCTGTCCAACCGACGTTTCAATCACACCGTCGGGTGAACCTGCTCCGCGAAACTGCGCATTTTTACATGTCCGTGATCAGCGAACCAGGTTGTTTTTCTATCACGCTGGGACAGCTGCCTTATACTCGTATTAAGATTCAGATATCATGTATAACTCCCAATATATTTCGATTTTGAATTAGATTTACTTCATACATATCGACAAGAAGTGACATTAATTTCAGTTGACAATGGCGTTATCGGCATGGTTTGTGATGTACTTTTTTTTGCAAGATATAAATATATTTTCAATTTAAATAACCAAAGGGATTTTTTTACTTACAAATATATATACAGAATACAATATATACAGAATGGGACTAATATTTGAAATAGTATAAAACGAAAGTTATAAAGGCCAATAGTTTCAATTTTCTCCGTAGCATCCAGCGCCTGTCTGCGATGATGAAAATGTTCATCTATTTATCAGTTCACTTTATGGGAGGCTTAGCCATGGCATATGCTAACCATTGAAGAATGTGTAGCACGTTAATAAATAAATAAGTAATAATTATATATATTTCTCACACTCATTAATCAGCCTAGTCCAAATTAAGTACTGTACAGCTTGTATTATAGATCTTAGGTAACAGATAGAAATTTATATATATATATATATATATATATACACACAAATGTTCGCATTCTCCCGGTACTCAAACCCGGGATCTGAGAGATATCGATAAAATATGATCTGAAGAATGTTGCCATGTTAAAAATTACAATTTTGTTTCTAAGACTATTCTAATAAATCCTACACAGCAAAATCACATTAAGTACATTGTTTATAGCATCTTAAAATATTGTTTTAACTTAGAACATTTGTATAATTCAAAATAAACCCAGAATTGTATCTCTTCCTTTGTGAAATGCGACTTCATTCCGAACTTGACAATTTAACACAGGGCTTGGTTCGGTGGACGTGATCCCTTTGTTTAGCTCGTCTGTTGATGAAACGACAATTTGCTTGACAATATGGTCTCCTTATTGCTATTCATGGTTTTGGGCGAAGGTTTGCATTGAAGTTTTATTAAAAATTGTTATCATTTTGTGTGTGTTTTGTACACATTGTTGTACCAATTTGTTGTCCACTTCAAAACAGCACCATGTAATTTTCATTGCATCTCTCATTTTCCGCATGAAACGGTTTTCGCCCCATAACTAAAATGTGTTAACGTGTTATTTGTTTTTTTCAAACGTCGCCCCATATATCGCATACACATACAGCGCGATCGTTGCGTAGTAGTCAATTACTCGATTGCTGCGCCGAACATGTCGTAAAATATATAATGTTATTTTCATAATGTTATACAAATTATTATACCATTTTTATCAAACATTTCTTTGTTTTTTTTTCAGTTTCATTTATTATTGTCTAGTAGGTATTGTGAATGGCTACCATACATACAAGTTACCGATTCAGCAAAGTAGGTGATACTGTTTATATGGCCAAGTGGTTTTCGGGACCCAGGCCAAAATTTTGGATTCTTCTGGTCGAGCTGAGCAAAAAATGTAACGGTCGCAAAAAAAGTTAACGACTCATTTTCCCGCTAGGGGGCTCTGAAGTCTGAATTAGAAAATCGTAGTTTCGGCATGATAGAGGAGAGTGGAAGAGAAAGACATATTGCGCCGACCCGAAATAAAATTGGGAACACAACAAGATAAAGAATAAGCAGAAAGAATTATTCGCATAGAATTGTGACTTTTTATTTATATCTCAACTAATCAAAACTCAAATAAAATAAAGCCAAAAGTTTTATCATTCAAAAAGCAAGAATTTCTATATAAAATTATCATTTTGTCGCCTCAAGGTTTCACAAATTTTAACTAAAGAATAAGTCGAACTTGTAGCTTTGAAAATTGCAACACTTCCATAGAACGTTTCATGCTCTCTTTCAACCTTTAACCACCCTTTTTTCGTATCAAATAGTAGCCTATCTCCTTTCACAGATTCTAGACTATCTGTGTACCAAAATTAATTAAATTGGTTCATTGGTTACTTTCCCATTTATGATATTAGTAAGAGTTGATGGTACTTTTGGAAATACACGTTTTTGAAAAGGGCTCCCGTTATAGTTACTTTTGACGTGAAACGTCTTTAAAATCGTGCCGAAACATACGGGTACCAGGTTTAAAAAGTGGACCGTAATGAAAAGGTCTATATCATTGTACCTTAATAATTGAAAAACGATTAGTCTTAGAAACAAAAACGTGGTGTGAATATTTCACTTATATAGTCAGCTCGCTCTTGTGTCATTTTTTTTTTTCTTGTTTTTATTTCATACTTTTACTTTAAAAGCGATTCCCTAACATAGACGTTAAAATCAACGGCCGTGTGCCCCGACACAACCCCACCCGATTTTTTGAAGGTTTAAACTAATACATAAACAGACGTTTCTTTAAAAGATTTTATAATAGACCGTCTTTAAATTACTATTTAAAATACTACTAAAGGATTTAAGAAATAATAATTAAACGGTTTATATTACCCATGCGTACTTGCATTTTGTAGCTTATATTGATTGCTTCAAATCCAAATTGCTCTGGTAGTTCAAAGTATACATAAGTATCCCCCCCATTCGACATCCTGGCCGACATGTACGCGGCGACGTATGCGTCGCGGCGTGTCGACCGGGGGGGCGATGGGGGGAGCGCTCTGGAACCCGCGCACGAAGTGCCTAAGCGGGAGTGGCACCGACGGATTGTGGCGGCCTGGCGTGCGCAGCTCGAATTACGGATCTGCGCGCGCCAGCGGGCCGTCGGTGCCGTACTCCCGCACCTCGAAGCGTGGCTCCACGGGAAGGAGGAGGTCACCTACCGATTGACTCAGATACTCACCGGGCACGGCTGCTTCGGTGAGTATCTGTGTCGAATAGGACGGGAGGGATCGACACAATGCCACCACTGCGCATCCGACCTCGACTCGGCCCAGCACACGCTGGCGGAGTGCCCCGCGTGGGCCTCAGAGCGCCGAGTCTTGGTCGCAGAGATCGGGCGAGATCTGTCTCCGCCGGCATTGATTGCGGCAATGCTGGCGGACGAGGGAGGTTGGAGGGCTGTGGCCTCCTTCTGTGAAGCAGTAATGCTCCAGAAGGAGGCCGCCGAGCGGGGTCGGGAGATGGCCGATCCCGCTCGAAGGAGGCGGCGCCGGGCTCGGTAGCACAGCTGCGGCGCCGCCGCGGGTCGCCGGCGGGCGCGAGGAAGTCGCGACCGCTACGGCGACCCGGGATGGACCACGCCCCTTCCGTGGCCGGGGGGCGTCGTCGGTGGAGGGGACCGGGGGAGGTGGTAGCTTCCCCCGAGGAGGGCTCCCCTCTAGAGAGGGGAGCGGAGGCTGGGGGTTCCCGGAAGTGGCCGTTGTGTTCCCGGGGGCTCCCTACATGCCTGAGGAAGGCCATCCCTGAGGTTTTTAGTGGGTAGGCCTCCCCCTTCTGGGGAGGAGAGCCCCACATAACCCCTCTCGCTCGCCCTCGCGACAGCCGCCACAGCCGGGGTATGCAATTTAATGCATTTTCCTCAGGGGAACAAAAAAAAAAAAAAATAAAAAAAAAAATACATTAGTATGAAATACGGGTAGACTTTTCGCAAGCCAGTTGCAAGTGATGACTACATTACAGATGAACTACATTACATTTAGTGAAAAATATTCGATATTAAAAAAATATCTATATTTTCAAAGGATATATCGAAAAGTATCGATATCACGTTTCGATATTTTATATCGATAAAATGTATCGATATATTTTTCGAGTGGACACCACTAATATACGGACGTTGCGCTCTAGCGGGATACACGTCTACTTCCTACTGAAGGCAACCAGCGTGGCCCCGGTCCGTGAAAGCCGGGCTCTACATTACACGGCCGCCAGTCGCCGATCCCCTGGATACATCGGGAAATCGCTGGCCTCCCCACTCAGTAGGTTGATAGGGGCTCGTCATAGGTGTGCAGACGTCGACAAGGTTTTGGAAGCCTTCGCACGACGTTCCGGTTCCGACTACCTTATCTGGTAATGGTAAGACGTTTGTGAGCGGCATTATGTAGATTTTAGTCGGTATACCGCAGGCTTAGCTGGCCTTGTCCCCCAAGTCTGCGGTAAGTCCGACATAACCCCTTTCTTGGTTCTTCTGAGTTTTGTTAAAACTTTTTTCACACAAAAAAGAGAAAAAAAGGCAAGCTTAATTACTCAACTCAGACGATTTAGTGAGAGCCACAGGAAGATCGACCAGTGGCGAGATCCTTGAGTGAGGCCTATGTCCAACAGTGGGAATGTACTAGCTGAAATTATGTTGCTGTCCAGTACAGAAGTATGTTCCAAGATTATAATAGAAAAAGTACCCACATTCACTGTTAAGCCTTATAATACTTGTATTATGATAATCACTCACAGTCTCAAGCATTCCATTAAACTACACATAATCAAAGTGATTGTCGCAAAACTATTACAAAATACACAATAAACGATTTATAACACACCTGCTTGCTTTCCATATTTGTAGCTTATACAAATCGCTTAGAATCCAATTTGCTCTGGTAGTTCAAAGTATACTCAACTGTGAGGTACAGAGAGACCTGTCGCAAGCCAGATGAGTTGCAAGAGCTCATTAGGCTTAGACGCTCCTTGGCATAGGACACGTTCACACCACGGCAGCGATTAAAAACGATATTTCATTCTTAAATTACAACTGACCTTTGAAGTGACAATTGTCAAAATCTTTAATTTAAGCCTTATTTCCAAGCAACGAGGTGTAAGTTCTTTTTATCATTTATTAATTGTTAGAGATAATTTCGTATATGTATATTAAAAATTTAGATCGGTATTTTTGCTCATGAAAATTTTACAATTTTGAGATACGTGGAACGCAAACAGTGACGAACCATAATTTTTTTCATATTCCAGAAAATAAAAAAGATTTCAATAAAGGATAAAAAGAGAGTAATTTTTTTAGTCCCTATCTAATACAGTAGATAAAACGGGCATCTTTAACTAGGTTGAAACTGTACTTTACATCACAGGAACCATGGCCGCTAAGAACGTGTATCAAGTGATAACAGAGCAACCCATGTTGCCTGTTCGTTCATATGGTGAGCAACGGGCGCATGTCCTCCAAGCTTTTGAGCTGGGTATTTAAAACTGAGGCTGAACCCATTACCTCCTGGAGCTCCTCAAATCACAGACAAAATACATCCACTGTGACCTCCTCCAGCACGGACGCCCTCTTTCTGGCGAGGTGTCAAGCGGCGGTCGACAACTCTCGCATCTTTCCGAGTGCGATAATGTCCCATCAACTCCCATGGAGGAGTGTCGATAACGTCTGGACAGATGAAAATTAAGAGTCACCATAACATTTAAAAACATTTTAATTAGTCATGACTGATCCTGTGCTAATAATAGTCCGTAAACACATCAACATCAATCTGTACATGTTCACATTGAGACAGTTCTTATGCACACTGTAATAGCAACGGTTTTGGTGGAGCAAATGTAAGGCTGACTGTCTTAATGACCATACTCAACTCTCTACTACCACTACCGTGGGAGAACCATGCTTCAGTACGAATTGGGCCGGCTCGACCAGAGTGATACCACGACCTCACAGAAAACCGGCGTAAAATAACGATTGCGCTGTGTTTCGCCGAGTGAGTGAGGGTACCGGAGGCCCAACCCCCCCTTCCCCCTTCATTCCCTTTTAAAAGGCCGGCAACGCATCTGTGACTCATCTGGTGTTGTGGGTATCCATGGGCAGCGATTATCGCTTACCATCAGGTGATCCGTATGCTCGTTTGCTGCCCTATCCTATAAAGAAAAAACTTTACAATTTCTGGAATCACTACCTTTCTATATATTGTTCTAAATGATAAACTATATGAATCGTCGTCATCAGCATCAGATCAACGTTTGATATTTTATTATATTCCACATTATTTTATCTATGTGTAGTTGAAGAGCGCATAAGCACAATGCATAATTAACAAAGTTATCAAGGGACTGTAACACAGCACTAATACAGCACACATGTGACTACAGTTTAATAGTAATTATAGCAAAACGCATGCCGACAGCGCATTTCAGCGACGCTAAGCCGAGACATGCGTTGATTGGTGTACACCAATCTACGAATGGTGTATGATCCAACGCTTACATAGCTAAATGTACTGACTGTTTAATAATATTGGAATTAGAGTCCGATGTATTAACTTAGATTATTCCAGATTACAAATAAACTCGAGCTTTACATTTGCACTAACAAAATCAGCTCTTTTACGAGTGACGTAAGTACAATGTTAACAGCTATAATTTTACATATATAAATAAAACTTGATAAAAGTATCACCCATATTACAACTGGATATAGACTATAATCGATGAATATAAAATAAGATCGTCATAAATTTTTATTAATCCAAGAAGGACTGACCCGATTTTGGCTTGTTGGATTTGTCACCGTAACTAGAAGATTAATTATTCAAATAGTTTCATGACTAAAATTCATTAAAAATGCTAAATATACATAGCGCAAATATATAAATAAATATAATATATAACCCGCGTCTTTAACAAACCGTCTTCATACCTTAATCCTTCGAGAACTATCAGCCTATCAACTGAATTCTTCATATTTTACTTTGTTGAGCCAAATTAGACTTTATTCACAGTTAATTCAAAACTTTTCCCTAATATTGATTCTTCAAATATTAAAATATTATTATTTGCATTATTTGTAACACTTTTTTTTCACTGATTTTAAGTACTATTAAAGACACTTTTTTTTTATTCATATTGATTAAATTCACATTTACAATTGTACCTTGCATTGGTTATGTTTACGTCGAATTGTTACTTTGACATTGACAGTTCTATAGTGTGGGCCGCTTATCATGATCCTAACACCATTATCTATGGGCAAATTAGGCAACCAAATCTAGCCAAGCGTCGTCTACAAAGATTCTTTATTAATAATACTGAAACATCACTCCGGAATTCATAGATTAAAAACAGTGTCGTAGATTAATAACTGCCCACAGATTATATACCGGATACTAATTAACAACAAATTATTTGCACTGCCGATTACAAAAATATCGTTTAGGATTAAACTTAAATTTAGGCAGATCAATTCTTCCTTTCCTTATAGTTTCCACATCATCCTAGTTCCATTTAATAACAAACATCACATACTATACATCGTCTTTATAGTCTTTGCCTCATCGGTGGTAAGCCATCTGTAACGGTATACTAATCTGTGACTTGGAGATCTGAAATCTGGGAATTGGGAATCGATCTATTGTAAAAATCTCACGCATATTTCGGTATATAACTACGTATATAAGTTACTGAAAGTGGAGTCAGGATCACAAATTTCAGGAGTATTTTATTTCCCATCAAATTATCCATATCTCTTGGAACCAACATAATTTAACCTAGTTGCCACCGGCACTTAGGAAAAATAATAAACTAAAATATTTACATATTGAAAGCCCGATAAAAAGGTCAGTAATAGTTGCATTTATCTCTTTAATCTCTTTAATTTCAATTTGTTCCCAATAGTAATGATTTTCACAAATAATTATTGATATTTGTTTTGAGCGGGTAGGCTTAACCACCCATACAAAATCATGCTGAAATTAGTTGCTCAGCTGCTAATCTCATGTATTTGAGGTAATTGGTGTTTGTATTTAATCATAATAATATAAATAATGTAAATTCTTGTTCTTTTAAAATGTAAATGTACCATAATTTGATGAATGTTCAATAGATCATGTTTGATATTTTTCTTTGTAACCTAGTTGTCAGATTTAATTGTATGAAGAACAATAATGTATATGGGTTCCTTCTGAACCGCATAGACCACCCACAGTGAGTCCATGACTATGATAATGTAGCATTTTATGATATGTAACAGGGCAAAAAGGTACCGGGAGGTTGTTATACCCGGCCCTACAAATTTATGTAAGGAACATATATAAAATAAAATATCCTTGAAGAATATCATATAAAAGTTAAGAAGAATAACTGCCATATATTAAAAGAAGAGTGTCTGGACCCAGTCTCAAGGAAAGTATTCAGTACTAACCACCGGGGGATGGGAATCTAGCTTAAGAATTCATGTTTTAGATTTTAGAATTACCATTTAATTAAATAGTTTATTTCAATACCCTGATCAACCATTGTTGCTAAATATCCTTGCCGAGATTGATCAAACAGCACCAGAACCAACCTGCCCTTGTGATTAATAATTCAAATTTGTTATTTTAAGTACATAATAAAGAGTACACTTATTTCTAATTGAGTATTATTTTATTTTTATTTAATTGTAAAAAAAAAACTTAAATATATATTGTTAATAAACTTAAAACTTAAATTAATAAATCAGTAACTTTGTTATTTTGTATTATTTGTGTTTCCTTTATAAATCTAGTTGGTGAGTAAGAGTAATATTACATTACATATTAATAAATTTTGTGACCATACTAAAGGTAATATACTGACTCCTGAAATACTAATTTAACTAGTTTAACTAGTTCAGGAGTCAGAACACAATCAAATTGTATAATAGAAATAAACTTTTTCTTTCTTTATAAATTACCACGTCCGAAAATATATTTTTTGCATTACATTTGGTGTCCACCCATCATTACGTATAGATAATATAATTTGCATAACTATTTTTGAGTATATACATAAAATTGTATATTAAATTTAGTCAAAAAGCGCTCTACGTATTCGTCGATTGTCTAGTTGTAACGTCTTTGCAATATAAGAAGACTGTTTTGACCTTCTTATTTCCATGGTTTATCTGTAAAATTGTTATTATTTTGACAGATAAACGCATACAATGACAGCTGTCAAAATAGGCTTAATAGATTGTGAAGACTTTAGAAATAGAATCTACACTAATATTATAACGAGGAAAGATTTGTATTTTTGTATGTAACGAATAAACTCAAAAAGTACTGGACCGATTTTAATAATTCTTTTTTCATTAGAAAGCTACATTATCACTGAGTAGCATAGGCTATATTTAGTACAGATTACTATAGAAATCTTTAGAAATTCTTATTAAAGTGAACCGAAGGTGTAAAAAAATTTGCCATAAAATGTCAGCATACGCTACGAAGAGAAATGTCTACCCGTGCAAAGCCGGGACGGGCCGCTAGTACTTAATAAATACAGCGCTCAATCGTGACCACCGCCTTAAAGTAATCATGCCAAGACCCGCCTGTATTTTGACGGCGCTAAGTCGACAAAGACGTGTTGATTACTGTATATCACCAACAAACATTTCGCTTTCTGACGAACATGCAACGTTTACACAGCTTATTACTGACTGCAAATTAATATTTGCCTGTTTTGCTTACTTCTTATTGAGATTCATCAAATATTTGCACGGTTAGATCATTACTATAATCAGCTAACATATATATATTCACATATAACATAAGTCTATCTAAATAAGTAATTAGCTTTACACACTGTCCCAGTAAACAATTTGTTTTACTTTAAATATAGGTACATTATGTTATGATGAAAATGTCATTCATTTATTTATATCATTTTTAGAGATGGGCCGAGTACTCGGTTGATACTCAGTACTCTCCGTACTCGGCGGCTTTTTTGATACTCGTACTCCGCCGAATAACTGGGTTATACTTTGTTTAAGAAAACATTGTTAATCAAATATTAGTAATTTAGAAAATCTTTAAAAATCTCAATTAATAAAATCAAAATTATGCTAATGAATGGGTAGTAATGATATAAAATTACGAGCACTAAAAAGAATGAACATTTAAAATTTAATGAAGGTAAGTTATGATGTAGGAATACACGGCTACCTGCGCCTTTTTGTAATAGACTATTCCTCTTTTCTTCATAGAAGTTACCGGTGCACATAGAAATACTGTTGCTAAATAATTGGTTCGTGCCCTGTCCACCACTCGAAAGGACTCTTGTTTTTTGTCAATAAATTTTCTTTTAAATGGCAATCTAATTCTAAAGCAATGGAGCTTTCAGGATCATCGCGCTCCAGTGGCTTGGTGGAAGCAAATTCTTCGAAGCACTTTCAGAAAGATGCATGAGGATCTTGTGACTGTGGTAATAGTTCAGATTTGATTGAACCGAGTTACTCGGCTGAGTACTCGGTTCAACCGTAAAATACTCATTTTTTGTTTTATAAACGGGAAAACAAAGGGGAGAGTCACACAGTATATACGAACTCTCTTTATTCCACTAACTCCCAAAATATGGGCGCAATAGTTCCATCCCTTCCTACGAGTAACTGTACTCAAGCAGTGATTTGAGTTTAAGGTTGATTTAAGAATACAAACCTTAGAGCAGTGAATCCTAAAAAATATATATGCTTATAAATTTTATATGTTGTAGGATGTAGCTATTCAATGTCAGGTAAGTAGGGAGTCTACTCAAAACCGTAAATCATGGCAAAGGGTCTACGACACAAAAAAGTTTCGGAACCTCCTTAGAGTCTTATTCACAAAATGTTTGTAGTCGATAACAAGAATCAAGTCATGAAAGAAATTGTGTCCTCATTTTCCCATGAAGAAGAAATACCTATTAATATTTCCCACCCGAAGTTTAAATAAAACTCGATCAATAATATATTTTAATTAGACAAATGGATTTACAATTTGTTGTGTATCCAAGTAGTCGTAAGTCCCAACACGGCGTCAGTGACCTTTAAGCTGAGATCTATTTTACATAAATCAAAGTTTTGATTTGAACCGGTAGACCCGTCAGGCACGCGGATATAACAAAGATTGGATTTATGGCAAAAATCAATTTCGAAGTTTTTCATATTTTGACGGACGAACGCGAACAAAATTGAATAAAATTAAGATATTTCTTTTACAACAATCAATTTGATTTTATTTTTCACATGTTTATTTTTCAAAAGCAAAATGTTTTCAAATGAAGCATTGAATTTCGATTCTGTTTTTAAATTGATTGTAAATATTTCCAAAAATTTTGAATCAATTGTTGGTTTAAAAAATGTGTCATAATATACAGTTTATTATAATAGAAGACTTCTAGAAATATAAAAGAAATCTAGTAAAATCTTGCATAACAATAGCCGTGATTGGATATTGGATCTGGATAGAATTGAGTCAATCTGATAGTGACTAGGGCCTGTATTAGACTCAAACTCATAACTCTCTAAGTATAAAAAGGGATATATCGCAGTATTGGCTCAATAGTTTAATCCTTTTCTACTACTTTATCTATTTACTACTAAATCTATATCTACACTCAAGCGGAGATTTGAGTTTTGGTCTCGTTCTGTAATATAGGCCTCAGAAAGTCAACGTATGTACTAGTTTTCAATATAAACCCGTTAAATGGAGCGTAGTTCAATTGAAGTTTAGATAGTTCCATAAATGTCACAGATAGAGAAGGGGTCAAAGTGAATTTAAGGTTTTGTGTAATCTTCGCCGTCTTGTGTACTTTGTACTGTAACAGCCAGTTTTAATATCTGAAGGGGACGTATTTTACTCTTGATTCGATTGCTTCGTAGAAGTAGTTTTTTTTTTGTTTACGGGAAGTGTGTGAACTTATAAGAGATGCGCCACTGAAACTGTCCATCCTTGGTAAATGGACGACCGCTCGCCGGATACCACCCGCAACCGGTCTACGGCAGGTGATTATGTTCGACTCTAGCAGTGGGCTGGCCCAAACTAAACACTGCCTAATTCCTTTGGCCTGACAGAATACCAGAGGCCCCATCGCTTCCACCTGAGTGTTCGCCCCCTCAAAAGAGGAGGCGAAGCAGTGTGGCCTATACTGGTATATACGCTTTGATTGATGCTCTGATTCCCAAAGCGGGCCAGTCAAATCTATGTTAAGAGTTTAAAGAGCGAGCAAGCAATGTTGATTGTTTTACAGAAGGTACTTACTAACCCGTGCTATTTGGCTGTTTTAAGTAGAAGAATTACTGTTCTATTTACAAACTAAAAATCTCGGTATCTAATGGCAGGTTTGATTTACATTTCATGACATAGTGATATCGTTAACAGTATTTAGCGGACTAATATTAAGAGAACTTTTTCCTCTATTATTGTTACTTACTTTCATTCTTACGATATTATAAAATAGAGACGTTTCATCGTTTTCTAAGGTTCGAATACCTATTAAGTATACGGTAGTCGTATTTTGTAGCTGTCAAATACAAAATGTATACTTTAGTTGCTGACTTAGATTTACGCTCTACGGATCTCGTTGTCTGTATCTTTGAACAAAAGCTATATATTTTATAACTCTTAAAGTTATTCAGACGAAATGACGAAGAATATAGCTCACGAATGTTTTAAAAGCATATCTTTTGTTCGAACTAAAAACTGACAAAGCCCTAAAGCATTTTGCTGGCGCTATCTCCCAGCTATACTTCAATGTAACTTGGAAATACAGTCGACACAGTATTTTTGGAAGAATTCCAGACATTCTTGATGCATTTTACCTAGGGGTATTAGGAAACAGTGCCAATTTTTAAGGTTCACTTAATATAAACTTCTTGTGATGTTTGCCGCAATATCCGAAAATTGTCTTCGATTCGAATATTCGGAAGTGTCTTCGAATAACATTGTCAGGCATTAGGTTCAATGACATTATACGAGTTTATTGAATTTATTGAACTTTAACCTTGTATGAAATAAGTGTATTTAAAAGTGAAAGATGAATTATGCAAGTATCGTTAAAGTAAAAAAAAAAATTGGTTGAGTATCATAAAATAATAAATTATTTACGTAACTACACATAATGGAGAAAGGGAATCATTTGTATCAAGCAAAAACACAGTATTTCAAATATTTGTGCTACTACCAACACTTAAATTGTCTTTGGATCGCAATTTAAATCATACAGTGGTTTATTATTATAGGTCGCCAAAATATGTACAAATATTTAACAACAAATGCATAAATATAGAAACAGACACTTTGAAAAACGTCTAAAACATGTAATGAAATTTTTAAATAGTAAATATGAAAAATGTATGTATGAAATTTGCGGAGTATGGCAGGAGTAAAACTGAGTGACAGATTGTATAATGAAGTGATTATAAAGAAATGTGGTTTGAAAGAGGATATCGTGACAAGAATAGAGAAAGGGATGCTTGGGTGGTTTGGGCATGTGGAACGGATGGATGAAAGTAGACTGACCAAAATGATTTATGAAGCTGGAGTGAGTGGAGACACGGGACGAGGAAGACCTAGGCGAACATATTTCGAACAAATCGAAAGTGTCCTCAAAAAAGGCCAGGTCAGAAGTACCCGCAATCGTCGAGCATGTATGAGGAATGTTATGAAAGTAGATGAAGCGAAAGAGATATGTAAGGACCGTAGCAAGTGGAAGGAACGTAATCTTGCCTACCCCCGTGGGAAAAAGGCGTGAGTGTATGTATGTATGTATGTATGAAAAATGTATTAATACAATAGTATTAACAACAAAATAGCTATTTTTTGTTTGGAATTTTAATAATCTGTTTATGATTTGTCATGACATGCTAAAAGATAATGAATAATAAACAAGTCCAAAGTAATAATAAATTTGTAATAATTTTATGGAGCTAAGTTAATTTCTATTTCAAACAAAAAAATACACTCTGTTAATTAGTACCTAATTACCTAGCTATCTCTAACATGCATTAATCTCTTGTATAGTCATATTAAACCATCGTTACGAGTTTAAATATACATTTTTAAAATACACTACACTGACACACATAAAAATTGTACTCACTTCTATAAAGATTATCTATAGGGTGACAAGAAATCATTCAACAACCACGATTTTAGTTTCTTTTTAAACACTATTAAGTAAGAGTAAATTAAAAATACGTGGTGTCAAATACTTCCGTGTACAATTTGTCCTACTCTCTGTAGGTATGACATTTAGTTGCAAGTGATGATATTACTATGTCATCAATATAACCAAGAAAGAGAATCGTACTTCTTGTAAGCATAATATGTGCTAACCACACTTGTTCAAACGTGAGCTGTTCTCACAAGTCCTTAGGCATTCAAACATTGACTGATGTGGGTCTAAACAATGTGAGTAATAGTTTCGCGAGAAGCAATTTGTCACAAGTCGTTTTGATTAATAGTCATTTTTCCAAATCGTCGCGCTTGGAATTGGGGCAAATGATAGTATTGTAGTGGCAAACTATTATTTATCTTTATAAGTATTTACCCTCTATTATTCAACACACTGTTTATGTGAATTGTTGTGTATGTCAGTTTATTATCAACAACTGAATATCTTACTTTTCTTTACCTACTTTAACTTTTATTCACAGTTAATATTCAATAAAAGTATAATTATTTAAATAATTCAGATTAATTTATATCTTTGTGGTTTAACTTATGCTTTTGACTTCGACTTCAATATCACCTACAATAAAAAAAAACAATAACTCAACTGCGTAAAACTCCCATTAAATTTTAACTGAACAGTTAGGACGATTAAAATTTAAATGTCATGCATGCAATGTTATTTGTACTTGTCTATTTGCGATGTGTGTTTTGTTTCAGTTAAAATTTAATATTGTTTTACTCAATGTAACGATAATAGTAAGTTTGAATTTGATTGAATTTTAATTAGTGTCATTTAATTGTTTCTGAGAATTGCTAGAGAAGACATAAGAACTATCAAAATCGGCCCATGCATTTGGTATCTAGAGTGCCACATACACAGATATATAGTTTGATAAATAACATTACCTCTCCTTTGCTTCACGCAGTCAGTTAAAAAGAGTGATTATAGCACACCTACCTGCGGTATTGAGAATACTAAATAAAATTATACAGCCGCGTAAGTTAGATACACAATCGTGAAATCCCCATCCTGAAGTATTTAATGAATATTTCCTTAGGGATTAAAGCACTGGCCCATGAAATGTCAATATATGCAAATACTTACACGAAGGAAATCCAAGAAGTTCTGCGATGTTCGAACTCGGGCGCCATAAATTGATAATGTGGAATATCCTCACAGTGCATATGCATACAGAAATACTACGCAACAACATATTATATTGTGTTATAAAGAAGCAGTTATATCGTATGTCAGCGTCAGAGTGGATTAATTTATTGTAATGATTTTTACTGAAGTATTGGTAAAATGATTTAAATTGATGATGACGAACTCCGTAGTCGAGTGGTTAGTATACCAGTTTCAAGGAGTCGCCATCTCTTCCCGGGTTCGAATCCCGGTGGAGGCAGATGTTTGCGGAATGAATGCGAGTATTTGTATCTTAGTCATTATATATTTCCATCAAAAACATTTATATATGTAAAATATATCTTAGACATACATATATTTTACATGTATAAATGTTTTTACCCTTTTTTTCCCCGGAGGAAAATGCATTAAGTTACATACCCCGGCTGGGGCGAGCCGGTGGTTATGTGGGGCTCTCCTACCCAGAAGGGGGAGGTCTACTCACTAAAAACCTCAGGAATGGCCTTCCTCAGGCATGTAGGGAGCCCCGGGAACGCCAAGCTACTTAAGGGAACCCCCAGCCTCCGCTCCCCCGCCGATACAAGGGAGCCCTCCTCGGGGGAGGCTACAATACCTCCCCGAATCTCCACCACCGACGACGCCCCCCGACCACGGAAGGGACGTGGTCCCTCCCGGGTCGCCGTATCCGTTACCCGTCATCCCATAACACAAGCCTTTCACAGCTTACTTTTATATTATTATTAGCAAATATTGTCAATAAATCAAATAAGTGGTAGTACCAGTGAACACGGGTATTTTAACATAGTAAAGAAATCCAATATTTTACGAAAGACCTCAATATGGATTGAAATTCTTTAAGATAGAATTGCATATTGAAGTGACACAAAAAAGCAGGTTATAATAAATCCCGATAAGTATCTACGTGGAGCCAAATTTTTATCAAATAACAACTTTGTGAATTATTCATTTTACTTGTCGTTTAGAAAAATGAAATTGAATGATGAAAAATGAAATGAATAAAATGAAACAAAAATTGTTATACACTTTTATCATAAACGCCATGATAGTAAGCTACACTGTTTCACAACTTCATGTAAAAAAATTTAGTTTACATCGTCGTAAATGTGTGAATCTATAAAGTGCGGTTTGAAGAAACGCTGTCTAAAGCCGAAACTGTGAGTGAAAATCAGCTGTAAGCCCAGCAACACTGTAAGAGCGCTCTGTTCACTGACAATGAAATAATCTAAGTAGCAATATAAGTTAAAGTAAGAGAAATAAGCTTTCTTACAAATAATTGAAGTGTGAAATGGAAAAGTTTGTAAATGTGTTTTTTAGGAATTAATAAAACAGGAATGATTGAGTGTAAGAGCGCTGCGAATACTATCTATATATGATAATCAATATATATATATGATAATTTAGTTTTTGTATATAGAAACTATAATAAATTCAATAAAAACAGTGATTTACCTAATGTGAATAGTAGAAACAAAAATAAACTTGCCGTTCCAATGTTCAGACACCATAAAACTAGCTGTTCGTTCTTGGGGAAATGTATATCTATGTTTAACAAACTTCCGCAAAGTGTCATTGATTTGCCTTTATATAAATTTAAAATCCATATCAAAAAGACACTCATGAGTAAAGGTTATTATAAAGTAAGTGACTATCTAAATGATCACACTATTTGGGAATAGGGACACTATTCATAGAGCCATGTTTGGTAACAACATTATTTATAATATTGTATTATTTTTATATGTATATGTAAACATACATACGACTGTAATCGTATTAGGTATGATTGTATCTTATACTATATTGTATTTTTATATTATATTATTATAATTATGAACATTGAAAAGAGGAGATAAAAAAGAGACCTTCAGAGTTTCTTGCCTGTTCTTCTCGAGAAGGCTCTCCCAATTTCCGAACAGGTGTCGAGTCAATATTTTTTTTTCCTTATTCGTACGTACGGACAAGGTTTTTGGTTTTTTTTTAAGCTTTTTTTTGTTTTGTTTGTTGACGTCAATAAGTGCCTGTAAAGGTCTATGTTGAATAAAGATTATTTTGATTTTGATCTAGCGGTTATGTTTTAACTATTATTAGTAAGAGTAACGTTAGTATGAGTAATATAACTTATAATCTGCAAACCAAATATAATGCAGTAGGTGAATAATAAACATGTTTAACGAAGGAAGAATCTATAATTGGATCCGATTTATCTGTTTTGCCACAACATAGACGATTTGACGACCTCCATAGTCGAGTGGATAGTACACCGGTTTCAAGGTGTCGCCATCTCTGAGGTCCCGGGTTCGAATCCCGGTGGGGGTAGATGTATGTGCGATGAATGCGAGCATTTGTACCTTAGTCATGGTTGTTGACATATATTTGTATAAAAAATATTTATATATGTATAATATATGTATGTCTATCCGTTACCCTAGATCCCATAGCACAAGCCTTATAGAGCTTAGTTTGGGCTAGGCTAATTGGTGTAAGTGTAACAAATATATATATATATATATATAGCAGTGTTCAGATTGTTATTTCGGTGGGAAAGGTAGTAATCAGTAAAATTAATGGGTATTGTAACTTTACATACTATGTCATATATTTGCAGCATATATTGTGGTGTTATAGGGTTTGAAGATTTTGTTCTTCAACGTTTCTAATACTTTACGCAAAGAGCAAGTCCAATTGTAAATCTCAACAGGAAAGAGACAACTGACTTGAGAATAGATACTTAAGGTAAAATTTTGCTAAAATTAATTCATCACATAGTTTCTTCCTTGTCACATCATTGTAGCAATTGAGAGACAGGATTTAATAAATTGGTACAGTGACAAACTTCCTGCTCAATCAGGTCCGTGTTACTTATATTTTTATCACGCAATAGTTTTTTACAATTACAATTTCATCGTTTTTACTAAGATACCATTTGATTGTAATGCCCTTCTCTTAAGAACACAAATAAATCGTACTAATATTATAAAGACGAATGTTTTATGGATGAATGCTTCTTTTCTTTTACATAAAAACTACTGCATGGATGAAAACTACTGAAGTAGCGGGCACCAACTGGTAGTAAATAATCATACTAAGCTTAAATTAGTCATCCCATGTTTTAATGTCAATGTGTTTGATGAAGCATGAAATCTTGTATAAAATTGCATGACATTAGTTAATCAATAATAATAATAAGGTTCAAGCTGTTCACATAGTCCCCATAGTTCTGTCTTCAACCGGAGTTATACCAAAGTTACTTAAACAAAGCCTAGATACAATAGATACATATACCTTGATTCAGAAAGCCGTCATTCTCAATACATGCCGAATTACACGCAAGTTTTTAAGTTCGTCAACACTCACCTCGACTTATTCCATTTGATACTTTATACCCCTGTCTTTGGCCCGTGTATCTGGTGTAAATCCTCTAAATGAGGAGACAAAAACATGAACGAATAATAATATTAATTGCTTGCAATAAACCCAATACCGTGGTGGTCGACCGCTCCCAACGCTTTGCGTTAAAATATGTTTATAGTTGTGGGCATACTGCTTTAACTAAACTATGGTTGACGTTCTACTTTAGTTAATTTGCTAAGTATTTAACGTTGCTTCGTGTCAATTAAGTGCCACATTCAATCAATATAGTCCGTAAGGTTTCTTGCAATTTACTTGGAGCGATATCAAAGTTTACTGTACGACCTATTTGGCCTAACGAGCGAAAGCTTTCAGAGGTCAATAGAAATAACGTTTCTGGTGCTTGTTTCGTACAACAGCTTTGAATAAATTGCAAGAATTATAAAGCTGCAATCTGTACAAATAAATGATAAATAAAATTTAAAAAAAAATCATTTCATTCGGCCAATTTCAACCCATATCAATAATATAGTGCATATAAAGTAACAATTCACTTATCAATTTATAAATCCCATAAAATAAAGCCAATTAATATTTAAAAGCTACATTGTCTATAGTTTACATTGATAACTCGACATAATTTCTGAGGTACGATACGCGATATCCTATCTGGATTTCCTACTCCTTGTGAAGATTCTCTGCCTCTCTTTTCTCGATGGACAAACCTTATGTGATGAAACTCCTCGAGAACTGTATGTGGTGTTCTGATTCAGATAGAATACAGGTGAAAGTCAATTCGTATTCTGAATTTCTGGGTGAATAGAGATTAGTGTTGGTAACAAAAGGATGCTTGCATGGCTGAATTTATTTCTGATAATTCACTTGCTACGTAACTACATACATCTTTTTTTATTTGCTAGTTTCCGACACAAACAGTTACAATAAAATATGAAAACATAAACCAACAAAGTATCCACACATACATATATATTACAATAAATTCTAAACAATCTCAACTTAATTAGTATTTAACATTTTCATTAGACTTTTAAACTTAGATATACTTAAATTGAAATTAAGTATATCGCCATTAAGAAATTTATTATTATATAATGGCATGCATGATATAAAATTACATTTTTTGGGGTTAGTAATGGATACAAAAAAAACACATGATGGATACAGAAATCTTATAAGTTGAAAACATACTAAAACATCGTCAGAAAAAAAAATAGCAGTTCAAAACCATTCGATCAATAGATATTGAAATAAATCAAGTTTTTGGACTAGATTATGGATAATGTCATCCCATGACCACGACTGCTACAAAGTGTTCTAAATGTAAGGCTAACTCTAACATGCATTGTCGTTTACTAGATACACTCACAGCTGAGTATTTACGCGAGTTAAATAGATAGATAGATAAAACATTTATTCGTCTACACAGTACAGATACAAGACTTTTATACAATCGTCGCAAAAAATTATTAACAAAACAAGAGAACACACATATCAGTGACTGCTGGTAGTGTACTGTGCAAGCGAAACGGTCCTGACTCAGCATTTTGCCACAGCTGGCTGTGGCGCTGATTATTCTGCCAGAACCAGGATTGAGACTGTAATACGAGCGATTCTGAGCGGATAAACACAGATAGACATATACACACTTAAAAACATTTATACACACATACATAGATACGTATACATACAATATTAGCAGATATGACCCTAGTGAGATCTAAAGGAGTAGTAGTGGTGGTAAATGATTGCCTATAATATAAAGACAAGGGACAACTAGCGTGGCCAGGTGGCTTCAAAATTGTGTGATTTAATATGACAATTTAAGTAAATATTATTTTAGCTGATTTTTAAAATTATTGCGGGATTTTAGGTTTCTAATAGGCGGCGGAATATCGTTCCAAATCTTTGCCGCATTAAATTTGAAACCACGACGAAATGCTGCAGATTTATGATATGGTATTTGCAAGGGTGGAACGCAGCACCTGATATGGTCAGCATTTTTGCGGGGTATAAATCCGGAAAATAGAACAAGTTGTTTCTTTTCAATGTCAAAACTAACACTTATTTTATTATTTTGTAACTCTTCTCATATGCGTGAATTGTTAATTCTTTTTGAGAAAATAAATGTCTGAAAAGTTAAAATAAAACAAGGCAATGGGAAAATATAAATTTAAGATCTAGTCTTAATCAACGAACTTTTAGACTTAGAACTTTGTTAAGATGGGATATACTGCATTGGAGAATTGTCTATTACTATGACGTTAGTTAAGGAAGGGCTTAAATAGGCCATTAAAGTAGACCTTTTTTCTAAATTTGTTTTCCTAACCCCGACCAAAGCTTCGTTTTTTCAGATCTGCGCATTTTCCCACAACAAAATGGTACCCGGAGTCATGACCGCTCATTCCCCGCTTTTAGCTTCGTAATGTCAGTAATAAATGTTTCTTGGTTTCATTTTCTTTGTGTTTCATTATCTGGGCGACTACGGAGTGGAATTCTTTGTTGGCAGCTGTTCCACGGGCATAGTCGGCTGTTAGACTAAGTACTGCGACTTTTTTAGGTCATCAGCACGAGCACTAAACGACGATGTCAAACAAAAACTATAATTATCTTTCATCATTTTAATGTAGACTAATTACTAGACTAAGTATAAGACCCGTAGTATAGAACGAGACTCGAGTACAAATGTCTGCTGCAGTAGAGTTAGGCAGGGATGGTGCTATGTTACTTCAATTGCACCATCCCTTTTTAACTATACTCAGCTGACTCAGCTTCAGATTTTTAATTACTTCCACGTAAGAGCACACGCTTTTGTATAATTTATATAGAGCTGTTACAATATTGGTAAATTCCATAACGTTTTACTAGTTAGTTTGCAAATATTACATAATAAATCATTTAACAAAATTGTAGCATAGATAGTAGGACTGAATGTCAAATTAATTTATATAAAATAATAGAGTAAACTTTAACAACAATTTCAGGGAATTTCAGTTCTTATTTAAGTTTAATCTAATGTGTTTAAATTATCATGGACTTAATGAGTAAAACAAAAAGTGTTATTACAGCAGCAGCATCTCAACCGAGGAGCGCGTAATATACCTGAAGTTCGTCATTATAGTGACAACAAAGCAAAGACTTTGCCAAGTTCCTCCATAAGCGCTTCGTTAGTGTCGCCTCGAACCAACACTTAAGATATTCGACAATATCATTTCACAGCCGCTATCTGAATCTGCTTCAGCGACATGATACATTCTTGGATTTCCATTGCTTTGTTATTGTAATGTGTTTAAGCCATTTAACTATGTTGGTCAGACAATAAATGTTACGTAGTTAGCGGAGTGCAAATTAAAGTGTCGACAATGATAGATCGCGATCCCGGCATGCGTCCCGAGCCCCACGCCCCGCGCCCCACGCCCCGCGCCCCGCGCCTATTTAATAAAGTATGGAGGTCTGCGGTCTGCGTAGACTCCACCATCTCCTCCTCTTTGCATTATTACCCCAATTACTGAGGGTCGTGATCACTTTTACAGAGCACTGATGATTGATTGCCATTTTTGCTAATATGCAGTTGTATGGACTGCGTTGTGGACGGAAGAGTCTTATGTGGCGCGGATCCGATCTGTTCAACATATCAAGATTCTTTCTATCGGTCTTTTTCATTCGACATTACCTGTGACCATGAATATCCAGCTTGTCATTACCTTTTATGGCAATATCGACAAAATATTCGTGGATCTCGAAAGCATTTATCTCGGTCAGCCATCTTCATTATCAATGTTTTACCGCCGCATTTGAATATGGAGAACGCTAAAGTTACTTACAAAATTCATTTTGGTGTTATGGAAGCTGTTTCTTTCCATATTCACTGCAGCGGCGTCATCTCTTGAAATAGCGCCCTTGATTGCTCATATACTTAAATCCATGTAATTTGTGCCCTTACCTCCGGAATAAAAAGTGGAGTCCCTTTGGGACTCTACGCCGTTTCCAATTTACGTAATCCCATTGCACACATGATATTAATCATACTTCTGCACGATTTTCTGCTTGTATATTGGGAGCTTTTACATATACACTTAGTAATTAAGATTATCTTAGGTTGACTAACAATTCCATTTAACGAACGAACTAATACCTTTAAACAGATTCGTCTTATAGACCGAGAAACGGGCTTATAAAGACCTCAAAATCTAATTTCCATCTCGTAGTTAACAGTTCAATGATTTAGATTAATTTTGTGATGGAACTATCAATGCTAGTATTGAATGTTCTGTCTTTGAAAGAAAGATTATCCCAGTAAGAAACAATGAATCCCAATTTCTTTTTAGAATATGTATCAGATTCTATTAGAAGTAAGTAATTAAAAAAGAGTGTTCCTGATTTTGATAAACATTTAAAAATAGAAGTTCTTGCTTTAGAAAACTTTCTTAAAATTGCTATTCGTCCATTTTACTCACATTACATCTCTCGTGGTTTTTTAACTAAATCACACAACTAAGTAAATTCAAGTAAAGAAGTGTTACCATTTAGAATAATAAGAACGTTAGTTAAAAAGTGTTTGTGTAGCAAAGAAAATAAAAGTGTTGATTGTGCCAGCGGGACCTGAAAACGTCGCAAGTACTTGTAACTTTGTTACGAGTACTTGTGTCCAAGTTTAGATAGTAATTTTTTTTTTACACCTTTTGTCTTTGAAACTTTTGGTATCCGGAAAATGATGTTCGCAACATTTTAATAATCAAAACACTTATTGTAAACAAAAAAACAACATAATATTTTTTTACAATCACACTTAAAAGTACAAAAAAACACCGTTCTAGAAAAAAACTTAACGTTAAAACTTAACAAATAAAAGAAAGAAACTTACGATTCGGTAACATGAAGCTGGTTCAATAAAAGATTAGATAGCCTACCTATACATATAGTACTTTTTCAATCAGACCCTGTGACTCCTGTATTATACAACACATAATTACTTCAAGAAATACATATTTAAATAATAATAAAATATCTGCATGGCTTATTGAAGTCCACCTCAGCCAATAAATAGGTTCGGCGAGATAATACTGTCATTTCCAAAAAGTCCTTAATCGCTCTAACATAGGGTACGATAGTGTCCCTCGGTTGGGAAGTACGAGTATATGAGCTGTGATGGTTCGTCTATTTTGGATGCTCTGACCTACAATGATATTAGTGTAATATAATAATAAATAAATGATAATAATTGTGTAGGGAAGTGACGACCCCATCGCTCGCTGATGGGGCATTTACCGCCCCCTAAACTGTCATAAATGCCTCATCAGTGCAGCCAGTCTCTCTCAGGGCAGCTTGTAGCGAACTGTCGGTGAGTTGCGTCACCAAGGGTATCAATGTGCTTCAGGGGGGTGTATTCCACCCGGAGTCGCAAGAGTATATACTCTTACGACTCCGGGACTCATTACTACACCCTTTCAGCATCTGCTGGAAGGATGGAATAATGTCATAACGCCGACGGTGTCTCGATCGTTGTCGCAGACACACCTCTTTACATCCTTAGCCGTTCAAACCAATGTAGCTCTCTTTGCGCCAACATTGGTCTGCTTTTTGGGGGGCCCATGGGGGGGGCTTTGAGAAGGCCGATGACCGGAGTCTCTTTCATAGCCCGGTTCTCATTACCACCAACATCGAAATGCAATAATCCACAAACGTTTTGACCAGTATCACAAAATTTACTTTATTTGACTTAAAAAAGGTTAGATGTTCAATGTTCACAACAATACCTAACATCAAACGGAGAAAATTGTAATTCTCAAAGACAACGCTTTTGGATTAAATCTTTCTAACAATACCAAATTACCTAACATTACCAAAGGTAATTCGAGTATATAACTCATTTCTCAGATTTCCTTTGAATGTTTCCCCAATTACGTATACTCGCATGTTTGGGGAAATCATTCCTTAATATTATCCAGACATTTTGCGACAAAGCTGCACGAACGTTTGTTCGGTATCCAGATATTAATTCACATATGAAGGAAAGATAATGTACAACTATGGTCATATAAATGTATATTATTATGTACACTTCAATATATAATAATACCATAATAATATGCTTTTTCGTATATATATTTCAAGTGATTATTTAATAAATATGGGGTTTTAAAGTGTATAGTTTAAGGACAAGATCGACTTTTTTTATTCAACCTACACTCGACATAAATTCTTTATTATTCCTCACAAGCTCTAAAACAATCTAATCATCTAAATTAAAAATAATGTTTATTTAACATAACGTAACTCACAATAACGTTTATTTAACATAACGTAACGTAACGTACAATAAATTGTATACATAAAATACACAAAAAAGAAAGAAAACAACAAATAACAAAACAATCTCTTTCAGGCAACCTAGGGCCAGGGAAGTATTAAAAGGAGATTTAAATACAGGATGGGTGCAGTAATTGGACAGGACAATAGGCTATAACTAGTTTAAGTTAAGGAATCTTTGACAGGAAGTGAACATGGACTTGATTCTTAAAGAACTCCAGCGTTCGTTAACATTAACCTTTGCAGACACTCATTTATGTGAAATTACACGAAACAAATATGAGAACACTAAGAAACTCTTAATGGTAAACGTACAACTAAAATAATTACTCTATTCGGTAAATTGGAAAATCTTCTCGAGAAGAACTGGCAAAAAACTCGGAATGTCATTTTTATTTCCTCTTATCAATCGTTGCAACTAATATAAAATAATAAAATCATATATATTGAATAATTTCAAAACCAAATTTAAGTTTACCTCCAAACACAAGTTTGATCTCAACGTTAGACATCAACAATTCTATTAACGTTTTATGTGAGATACTTATTTGCTAAGCCAATTAGTTGCAAAAAATACCTTGTTATCGTTCGTAAATACAAAGACGTGCTACTCATACCGACGACATTGATTTGTCGACACGTCTAGCGCAACAGTCGGGTGATCGGCTACTGCGCAACGGGTCGTAGTTTTTTTTTTTTTTCCTCAGGAGAGGAGGCTGAGAATCCTCATGGATACCAACGCAACAGGCAAGCAGGAATGCGTTGATTATGTCGGACTCCTGGTGAATCGAGGCGGCTCGATCCAGCAGACCTACCGACTAAACTCAGCCTAGCCTTGGCCCTAGTGGCCTTATGGCTTGAACGGAATGGTTGACGCACCCTCAGGAGAGGGCACGTCGGCGCTGCCCTCTGAAGAGGACATATGCGCGAAGGAAGGCTCGGTACGCCAAAGTGGGTCCGGCCTTGAAGTGATGGGGTCTACTCGTACATGTGCAGCAAGCTGCGAAGTATGGACTAACTAAGGGATGGCGGCGCAGATGCCGCCTCTCGCAAGGCTTGAAGAGCCAGCGTCAATGAGTCGGGAGGGTCAGAAATGACGTGCCTGGGTCGACGAGATTCGCTATTACGCGGATTGACTGGGGTACGAACGGGTCGTAGGTTCACCACAACAATATGTTCCGCTCCGGGTGCATGTGTACGTGAGATTCTAAGCGTGTGACTGCACCCACCATACACAAAAACTAAGAGCGGGGCGACATTTTTTTTTAAGTAAAGAAATAAGCAAGTGTAGCAGGTCTTTAAGCTACCGAGCTTTCGGGTAGTTTATACGAAATTTTTCTTGAAGGATGCTCACCTGATCATTATTGGAACAAGGAGTGCAACTTTATTGGATATACATAGTCACACACACACACAATAAGAACAGAAAGAGTATAACATAAAGTCATTCCCCGGATTCCGCCTCAGTAGCTTCACACAGTGTGACCAACAAAACCAAAACTTTGTGTGACCACACAAAGTGACCGAGAAGCACTGTTATTTTGGCAAGGTTCAGGAAAGTATAATTGAGAAAACCAATGATATAAACAACATAGATAAGTATATAAATAAACAAAGGATAATAATAAATAATATCTATATATATTTTTCAAAAAGTAAAATAAAGTATTCGTATATTAATATTTGTTAAGGCATAGACATTTTTAGAGCTAAATGGGACATGCCACTAAGCCAACAAAAAGAAAAATAAACTATAGACACTTCATATTTCCATCACTGGATCTCGTGTATTTTTTTTTTATTATTATAAAACGATTCAACATTGTGTCCAAAATAGCGCAACAAATATTTAAAATTCGCTTTCATTTTTTAAAACCTATAGATTGTTATTAGTTTTAATAAAAAATGTACTATTAAAAAGTTCGTATTCATATTCCCGATGCATATTCAAACGGACTTTCAACATTTTTCCATGCAATTTTAGCAGAATGAATCCATTTCGAGCAAGTGAGTTAAAATATATTTAAACAATTAGCCACCTTTTTTTACGTTTGTAGACTTGAAAGTGATATCAAATGAAATCAATATATAGTAAAACAATGTATAAGATATATAGTTATGAAGTATTTAATCCTTTCGGCCTGCAAATAATACTATTAGAAAAAATTGTACACCTATTCGATAATTGGCAGAAGCTTTTCAAGAAGAACAGGTTTATAGGAAGCTAGAAAGTCGAGCCTCGTATTTATGGCGTATACAAAATGCCGATAAGTTCTGTAGGCACTATTAAGTACACTTGGAATGGTGCCATCACACCGTTGCCAAGTGGATGCATTAACACTCATATTGCTCATGACACTGCCTTGAAACTACAGCACTCCTTATGCAAATTAGAAACACGATTTTCAGCAGTGATAGCGAAATGTGTGCAAAGACTTTTAACTACCCTTGGTACGTAATACGAAAATGCTATAAGCGCCATCTTTTGAGGCAAGCTGTGCGTTTTATTCTCATAGTTACACGATACAAATGAAAAACTAATTTTAAGGTCACTTTTGACATACAATACCGATTTCCTACTAAACTCTTTTTTGGCTTATGCCGTCCGGTTATGGAACTCTTTTCCTTAGAATATTAAGAGAGTTTTTTCCAGTCCAATTACTACAGCTATACCCTTTTTGTACTTCCTTAGTGAACTAGAAGAGATTGATGTTTAGCAATAAGGCCGCCTGTTGTGCATTTTTATTAGTTTATCAATGTTTTTGTTGTTGGTGTGCAGTAAAGAGCTATGCAATGTTAGGTGAAATCTGATAATAATACCATTTCACTATAACAATTGACAAAATTTTGTAAGACACTGATGTACGGGTCACCGGCGGGCGCGAGGAAGTCGCGACCGCTACGGCGACCCGGGATGGACCACGCCCCTTCCGTGGCCGGGGGGCGTCGTCGGTGGAGGAGACCGGGGATGGTGTAGCCTCCCCCGAGGAGGGCTCCCCTCTAGGCGGGGGAGCGGAAGCTGGGGGTTCCGGAGTGGCTCGGTGTTCCGGGGGCCTCCCTACATGCCTAAGGAAGGCCATCCCTGAGTTTTTAGTGGGTAGGCCTCCCCCTTCTGGGGAGGAGAGCCCCACATAACCGCCGGCTCGCCACAGCCGGGGTATGCAATTTAATGCATTTTCCTCAGGGAAACAAAAAAAAAAAATAGACACTGATGTAATTTAAAAAAACTTACGACTTTTATTCTAAGGTGTTCTGTTCCGGTATGAAAGGTAAGAAAGGCGGTGAAATTACCAAATACTGTGATTTGACATCTTATGTTGTGACATAATATTGGCAAATTATTGGCAACAGTTTTTGTGGGTGTTACAGATTTGCTGCGAATTTTACAGAAAACACAAGTACTATAGATCACTTATCATAAGAGGAGTGGCAGTCCGCTTATCAATAGATTAGATTAGATAATTATTAGATAGTAAAGATTATTCTAGCTTATATCACGCGTTTTTTATAAAACACGATCCTTTATAAGGCGCGTGCGAGAATATAGACCCAATACGTAGAGGCCATTTAAGCAAAATTTAATGAAAGTGTGCGTGGAGTGTACCAACTGGGTCTAATCTCTATCTACATCATGAAAAATGTAACCAAAGACACCAAGTTAGATGCACAGAAACTATTGTCATTTGTGGACAAAAAGTTTGTGGACTTTTGCATTTCGATTTTTGTGGTAATGAGACTCGGTCTATGGAAGAGACTCTGGACACCTGCCTTCTCAAAGCCTCCTAATTGATTTTAAATATGGCAGGTGGTGACTCGCCGCTCACTAAATGGGCCCCCCAAAAAAGCAGACCAATATTGGTGCGAAGAGAGCAACATTGGTGTGAACGGCTAAGGGTGTAGAGAGGTGTGTCTGCGACAGCGATCGAGACGCCGACGGCGTTATGACATTATTACACTTCCACCCTTCGAGCATCTGCGACTCCACTCTGTCTGTCTGGTTAAGGCAAGACAGAGGCGGGTGGCATACGCCCCCCTGAAGCACATCGGCACCCTCGGTGATGCAACTCCGACAGCTCGCCACAAGCTGCCCTGAGGGAGACTGACTGCACTGATGGGGCATTTATGGCAGTCAAGGGGCATTAAATGCCCCACCAGCGGGCGATGGAGTCGTCACTTCCCTATGCACAGTATTTATTTTATTTTTATACTGTATAAATAATATGACGCTGAAAATCGG
Source organism: Scirpophaga incertulas (assembly GCA_036419045.1). Lineage (NCBI taxonomy): Eukaryota > Metazoa > Arthropoda > Insecta > Lepidoptera > Crambidae > Scirpophaga > Scirpophaga incertulas. Next base: position 21,170,670 of record CM071642.1, read on the forward strand.
TTATTTCGAAGTCAGGCAATCAGCACACACTGAGAATAGACCCTCACAGTTGCTACACACACGTCCATTATTATTGAAATTTTATGAAAGTGTAAATGGAGTGTACCAACTGGGTCAAATTTTTATCTGCATCATGAAAATCGCAGCTAAAGACTATGCCCAGAAACTATTGTCATTACTGGTCAAAACGTTTGCATTTCGATTTTGGTGCTATGAAAACCGGGCTATGGAAGAGACTCCGGTCACCTGCCTTCTTAAAGCTAATTGATTTGAATATGGCAAGTGGTAACTCGCCGCTCATTAAATGTGCCCCCAAAAAGCAGACCAATATTGGTGCGTAGGGTGCAACGTTGGTGTGAACGGCTAAGGGTCTAGAGAGCTGTATCTGCGACAGCGATCGAGATGCCGTCGACGTTATGACATTATTACACTTCCACCCTTCGAGCATCTACTCTTGCGACTCCACTCTGTCAGGCCGGCCAAGCCAAGACAGAGGCGGGTGGCATACGCCCTCCTAAAGCACATCGGTGCCTTGATTGAGGTTGACTGCCCTGATGGGACATTTATGGCAGTTAAGGGACATTAAATAATAAATAAATGAATAAGGATTTATTATTAACTTTTAGTAATAAGAAATTTCCCGAATATGAACTTAAACAAGTAATGTATCGAAGTCTATAGGTACATAACCTCTTTCACGTATTTTTTATTTATTGAATGAAATAATTGGATTTTTACAAATAAATCACTAAAAGTTTGAGTACAAGATCTTTATTCCACAGGGAATTCAAACAGAATTCAATTCACTAATGTTTACTTTGCAACAATACTTTATACAAATAAATCACTAGAAATAGAAGTACAAAATCTTCATTTCACATGGAATTTAAACAAAATTCAATTCACTAATGTTTACTATGCAACAATATTTTATACAAATAAATCACTAGAAATATAAGTACAAAATCTTCATTTCACATGGAGTTTAAACAAAATTCAATTCACTAATGTTTACTATGCAACAATATTTTATACAAATAATCACTAGAAATATAAGTACAAAATCTTCATTTCACATGGAATTTAAACAAAATTCAATTCACAAATGTTTAATATGCAACAATATTTTATACCAATAAATCACTAGAAGTATGAGTACAAAATCTTTATTTCACATGGAGTTTAAACAAAATTCAATTCACTAATGTTTACTAGGCAACAATATTACTGTCAATTCTATCAATTCATATATATAGAATGACTTAAAAATATAAAAGAACTTAAATTAATATAGGTACAGGCAGGGTTTATAGGTCCGTTTGATCGATATTGGTTTTAAGTTGCAATTTATAATGTAAAAGATTAAAAGAGGGTATTCCGAGGATAAAAAGAAATCAGTATTCCGGTAGTCCTTCAGGAGTCCTTCAGGAACTGGTCCAGGCAACTGGTAACCGTGGTTAGATGGCCGTGTTTGGGTTAGTTTACTCTCTGTCCTTGGCTTACCAAGTCGCCGTCTTCAATTAGAATTTAAGGTAGATCAGCGGTCTATTTAATGCAGCTGGGTCACTTGGAAGTCCCTGGGTGACGAGGGTTAATGTTCAGCCCAAATATAGTTCCCTTTCTTTCGGGATGATTGTCTTTTTTGCTCTAATTTATATTCGGTGAAAGCAGATCTATTTCGTCAGTCTATATATAGACTCCTTCTCTTTTGTAGCAGAGCTCGGCCTCAACAGCCGAATTAAGTATTTTCAATTATTTAAATTAGAACAGTGAATAGCTAAGTTGTTACTTATTGATCACAGCTATTGATCCAAACCAAAAATCGGCTAATCACTGCCACAGACTAGTGTGTATCATTTTTTTTTTTATTAAGTTTTTAATTTTTTAGTTAGGCAAAGGACACAATCTATGCTAGCCCGAGCAATCTAGCCTGAATATGTTAATCTGTAGAAGGATTAATATTTCTTTATTAGTCCTCACAGCTAGGTCTAGTTTACAGACTCAATTGCCACAGACAAACATTTGCCTGAGGAATAATAAAAATAAGGTTAAACGACTACACTTATGATGATCAATTGCGATTTAACTTTTCATTGACATAAGACTATTCTTTTAAACTACTAATGGTGACATTATAATATTTTATATTTTTTTAGGGGGAGTGTGTGGGATTACTGATTAAAATACTATCTTTGTAGACGACGCTTGGCTAGACTTGGTTGCTTAATTTGCGCCATAGATAATGGTGTTAGCGGTCCACTCTATGGAACTGTCCATGTCATCTATTAAAATTGTCAATGTCAAAGCAACAATTCGACGTAAACATAACCAATGCGAGATACAATTGTAAAAGTGATTTTAATCCATATGAATAAAAAAATGTCTTTAATAGTACTTAAAATCAGTGAGAAAAACAGTGTTACACCTCTTTCACGATATTTTATTCTTTCAAAAAACGTGAAATGATTATACAAAACAGCAATTCGGACACACCAGTAAAAAGTATCTTCGTGACCTAATTTGGATTTATTCTTCTTAAAACGCCCACAAAGGCAGACGCCCCAAAACGATACGACCAGGAGGATGCAGTAATGACCGAACGGGGAAATAATTAACCCTTGTAATGTGTAAATTCAATTAGACTCTCGCCCGAACGGTCCGTAATGAGCATTTATGCTGATACGTGTGTGACCATTACCATTTTACCTTTTTTCATAGGGTTCATGTTTATCCATTGGGATTGCATTAGAAAAAGAACCGCAAATTTGACAACGGTCAAGCCACGGTTAACCTTATTATTTCCCTAGATTTTTGAGCAATCATATCAAGCTCTTTTTAACATAAATATTTTTTACGTTCGTGACATTGTATATATAATAAACAACATTAAACTAATTAATATTAATTACAATTATATGATTATATGTTAGTGCTTGAATCTTCAAGTAATATTCTTAACAATTCCAATTTAAATATGCGTTTTGACAAATTAAATACATCTACGGATACAAACATAGAATTATAATTTTTCAAAATTCGATTTAGAGGACAGCGCAGACCAGGGGGGCAATCGCACTAACAAATCGCAGCTGAAACGAAACCAAATCGTTCCACTCAACCAATCCGAGAGCTAGAATATCACGTCATCGAACAGATGACGTGATATTGTGGCATTCGGATTGGTTAAGACGAACGGTTCAGTTGCGTTTCGCTTGCGATTTATTAGTGCGATCGCCCCTCAGTGTTTGTACGACAAACACCGATAGCAAATAAATTGTCAACACGGCCCTTACGCTTAAGAGCGGATCTCGGAACTGTGTAATAAATTTTACTAGTACCTAAGGTCCATGCAGTTAAATTTATTATTAATAATTGCGTACAAAACATTAATCTCCAGGTACCTACGTCTGTCCTGCGAATAGGATAAAGTTTGCCTACAACATCTGTAATGCATAGTTCGTAAGAATTTTTGTTAAACTTTCTCTGATATGGATTTTAATTTTGTAAAAACTAAAATTAAATATACTTTTTGTACTAAAAACAGCAAGCAATAAGCAAACAATTCGTTTTTTTAATAATATTTGTTTTATAATTATAATCAATATATCGCCAATATATACTAAACAACTTTTACCCGACTACACCGAAACTTGTATGTTGCACCGAAGCTTAAATGACTGAACCGATCTTAATAATTGAAGTTTCAACAGATTTCTAATAATAGCATAGATAACATAGGCTAATTATTCAGTATGAGAATCTGTGCAAATGTTTTAGTGCTCTTGCGCAACCAGAAATGAGCTATGAAGATTCTAACCATACAAACTAACAAACACACAAGCATTATAAAGAATTGATAAATAGCATTTATTAATAAAATCAAAATCAAAATAATCTTTATTCAACATAGACCTTTACAGGCACTTATTGACATCAAAACAAGAATTTTGGATAGATTAGTAGTTTATATGTACATTACATGGTACTTATATATTATATTATTAAGAGTCATAAAAATTCCAATAATAATAGACGTGTGTGTAGCAACTGTGAGGGTCTATTCTCAGTGTGTGCTGATTGCCTGACTTCGAAATAACCGATTTTCAGCCGTCATATTATTTATACAGTATAAAAATAAAATAAATACTGTGCATAGGGAAGTGACGACCACATCGCCCGCTGGTGGGGCATTTAATGCACCTTAACTGCCATAAATGCCCCATCAATGCAGTCAGTCTCCCTCAGGGCAGCTTGTGGCGAGCTGTCGGTGAGTTGCATCACCGAGGGTACCGATGTGCTTCAGGGGGGCGTATGCCACCCGCCTCTGTCTTGCCTTAACCAGCCGGACAGAGTGGAGTCACAGATGCTCGAAGGGTGGAAGTGTAATAATGTCATAACGCCGACGGCGTCTCGATCGCTGTCGCAGACACACCTCTCTACACACTTGGCCGTTCACACCAATGTTGCTCTCTTCGCACCAATATTGGTCTGCTTTTTTGGGGGGCCCATTTAGTGAGCGGCGTGTCACCACCTGCCATATTTAAAATCAATTAGGAGGCTTTGAGAAGGCAGGTGACCGGAGTCTGTTCCATAGACCGGGTCTCATTACCACCAAAATCGAAATGCAATAGTCCACAAACTTTTTGACCACAAATGACAATAGTTTCTGTGCATCTAACTGGGTGTAGTCTTTAGCTGCATTTCTCATGGTGCCGATAGAGATTAGGCCCAGTTGGTACACTCCTCGCACACTTTCATTAAATTTTGCTTAAATGGCCTCTACACGTTGGATCTGTATCCCTGAGTACGCCTTATAAAGGACCGTGTCTTATAAAGACGCGTGATTTAAGCGAAAATAAATACCAGTTTCTAGAGACTTGCTGATCCTTAATATCCTTCGAGGAAATAAATAATTAAGATACCTATATCTACATAAAAATAAAAATGATATATACAAACTCAGACCACCACCAAGTCGGTATACCTAACTTCTATAGTGCAAGTAAGTGAGAGCGTAAACTTAGTTTGAAAGTACTTTTAGAAGTTAGGTTCTGAATGAGGGCTGCAAATCGTTCCAGCACTTGCTGGCTTGAAATTTTAAATGCTTGCTGCCCCGGAATGCTACCGTGCGATAACGATTACTTACAAGTGCTACCGGAAGCTTTACTCAGGCTTTTGCGCTTTTTACGTCAAAATACGGACTGCTCGAGGGTCATTGCAAGTGGGTTGCTAGCTATTCATCCAGGAAGGGCATTAGACCTGTTATTTACAGTAGCTGCTCCGAAACCAAGATAATAAATACTGGCGTCACACAAGGCTCCGTGTTATCTCCGACACTGTTCCTGCTGCACTTGTATGATATACTGTCACTTGACAACATAACAGTATGCAAACTATAGCACTGGAAAACAAATGCATTTTACAGGAATCGTGCAAATATTCCTCGTACCGTTATGGAGGAAAGTTGTCTTGTGTGTCAAATCTAGAGCTCTATACAGATTCTTTGATTGGGGCAGAACAACAATCCGATTTAAGCCCTCTGAGACACAAGTTTGTGTATTTACAACCTTTCCTGTAGCTCCACCCTACAATTTCAGAATATGCCGTTGATCATCTCAAATAATATAGGGATCCTTGGTATCTACATCCCCAGCGACGTCCTATTACAGTGTCAATTAGATAATAAGGTTATGTTGGCATTTAAAAACTAGGAGTGCCTAACAGAACCTAACTCACCCAGGCAAAGATTGCTACTATATAAAACGCAGATAAGGCCTTATATGGACTACTACTGACATCTATAGGCAGTACCAGCTTGAACTTCACGACTCAAACCATAGACAAGTTATGCAAATATTATAATTAAGTCTAAGGACAGACTTTGCTTCTTATGTATGCAACGTTTTCCGAAGTGTCCAATTGTGTTCCGAAGAATTGTTTGACATAATGTTAAAGATCACATTCTATTATCCACGATCTCTACCAAACTCGCCATAGACAATGTTCATAATGACACGCTGGTGCTAAAGTGATCACGCGCTGTGCGGTTTCAGAGAAATTTTGTCTTGAACAGGCTCCGATAGTAGAATAAATTCTCTATCAAGGCTTTCTTCGTGGGATGCAGTATGAGTTTCTGCAAGAAGAGAGTAAATAGGTTTTTAAAGATGCCCTTGGTGGAAAATCTGCAACAAGCAGTTTACACCCACTGAATTAATTTATAATGTCCATTTATTAATTTTATGGTAATATTTTCATTCCAAAAGTGCTTCTTTCACGATAGTGGAAATGGAAAAATATATAATTGGTGAAAATTAAGTCAACATGAGCTTAATGAAATACGTTGAAGCGGAACTCCTAACAAGCATTTTGGACTAGCCGAATTAGTTTTTGATTCCAATTTTTTGGTAATATGTCATATCAAAAGTGCTTTTCATATCAGCTTTAATTAATTAAATCAACAAACGAAAAAATTATATGAATACGAGTCCATGCCCTTTGTATATATATTATGTAAGTCACTATCCCAAATTATCTCTCAATTTGATCTGTTAGAAATCTGACCTTTGAAAATATCGTATTCCTAGCCTGCTTTTTATATAAACTTTCGTCCGTTGGACCCACTTCAACTTTTATTAAAGGGTAGCCTGTGTTTTTCCCTGAGGCTCAATCATGTTTTATCGAATTACAGTTTTCATAAAGAAATCGAGAGATCATAAATAATATATTTGATGAAACATAATGAAAAAAATAGATGAGGTTTGGTCAAAGTAGACTTTCCTGATATGTAATAAATGCTTAATCCGGTATATATATATATATATAGTATAGGGGGGCAGCAAACGAACAAACGGATCACCTGATGGTAAGCGATAACCGTAGCCCATGGACACCCGCAACACCAGAGGAGTCACAGATGCGTTGCCGGCCTTTTCAAAGGGAATAAGGGGGGAAGTTCCTCTGTTACCCTCACTCACTCGGCGAAACACAGCGCAATCGTTATTTTACGCCGGTTTTCTGTGAGGCCGAGGTATCACTCTGGTCGAGCCGGCCCAATACCTACTGAAGCATGGCTCTCCCACGGTAGTGGGACTAGAGAGGTGAGTATGGTCATTAAGACAGTCAGCCTTACATTTGCTCCACAAAAACCGTTGCTATTACAGTGTGCATAAGAACTGTCTCAATGTGAACATGTACAGATTGATGTTGGTGTGTTTACGTACTATTATTAGCACAGGATCAGTCATCCTCCCAGTCACACTCCCTTACTCGGCGAACCACAGCGCAAGCTCTATTTCACGCCGGTTTTCTGTGAGGCCGTGGTATCACTCCGCTCGAGCCGGCCCAATTCGTGCCTAAGCATGGCTCTCCCACGGTAATATTTTCGTTGCACTGTCTCTCCTCATGAGGTGAGGTCATAAAATCATTATGTCACTACATAGTATAAAACAAAATCTCTTTCTCTTAGATCTTTAAAACTACGCAACGGATTTTGATGCGGTTTTTTTTATAGATGGAGTGATTAAAGAGGAATGTTTATATGTATAATAACATCCATTAATTAGTGTAGCGATACTGTTATTTTTAAGGTTTCTAATGTGATGTCGTAAATAATTAAATTCTGTCCGCAAACGTACATTAAGTATATACATTGCAAACGTAGGCTGAACCCTATGAGATTTATCAAAATAATGTACTAAGTATTGTACATATTAAAAAGGTCTGTAGAAAACTCCGATGGTATTTATTTATTTATTTTTGCACACACATACAGTAAATGAAAAAATAATTATATAATTCAGCAAAAGGTACTGCATATTTCCTAGGAAATCTCTTCCTGCAGACCCGGGTGGACAGGTGAACATAACGGGTTACATTGTGTGTACCATAGTAAGTATTAACATACTAAATATTACCTAAAAATAGATATAAATAAATATATAAACATCACATAAATAAGAGAATATATATATTTATATATATATACATACATACACAAACAAATTCAAATACATATTTATATACCTACACTAATATAATATTACAAAATAAATCTATACTACCATACTTACCTACTATATATATATATATATATATATATATATACAAAACTACATAATGACTGTTATGGTTCGTAACATTGTTTCAAATAATGTTCCTTCAGGGTACCTTGAATGTGGATATTTTGGTACAATCTCTAATGTAGGCAGGTAACTGGTTCCATAGGTGTGCAGCAAAAACAGTAAAAGACTCGGTGTAAGTTTTAGAACTTCGGTAAGGAATGAGGAGAAGCGTAATCGAGATCTACTAAGCATGCCAGCAGGACGCAAGAAACTAAAACGCTCTTTAAGATATTGCGGAGCGAAAGGATTGTGGAGAATGTGTGTATATATATGTATGTGTATATGTCTGTATGTGTGTGTATATGTCTAACTCTTATGGATATCCCACAATAACTTTTTTTGTCATTTACTTTTAACGACAAATAATTTCTAATTTTCGAAGCGATTTTAACCAATACAGCATTAATCCTTATCCAATTAAACACATTCAAATTAAAAAAAAAATCAAATTCAAAATCTTTATTAGGGATCAATTTACACTTATTACATAAATTATGTACGATAATAACTGCTTTAGTACCTAACTGTGTTGCAGTTATTAGCGCCCACTTCCGGGATTTTTGAAAAATACAAATAAAGACAATTGTAACAAGATCTCAAAAATATAAAATAGTATTAAAGTATGTATATGTGTGAGTGCGTGTGCGTGTGTGTGTGTATGTACGTGTGTGTGTGTGCGTGCGTGAGTGATAGCTGTAGTCGGTTTATATAAAATTAGGCTGAAATCAATTTCTCGGTGTCCTTATATGAGAGGGTCAACAACCATTTAGTAACCAATAACTTGCACTCACGATAAGTTTTATTTACGATATACACGATAAGTTACATTATTGATTTAATAATGAATACTTTATTTGCATCATTTTACAACACACAAAAACAGACATAAAATGAAATAAATTAAACTAAATAATTAACATACTTTAACGAGAAAAGGATGGATTGCTAATTTCTGACAAGTTTTATTCGTATAGAACCAGCAACCAACTCACCTCAGTCCATGTTACTACATACTTATAACTAAATAATGATACAATACATGCGTGCTGCAGAGATACAAAAAGGCTAGCTTAGCGACTGATTTTGCTTCAAAAGCAAAGCACTGGCATTCCGCTACAGCCCAGATGATGAGGACAGGAAGGAAACTAAATGAAAATGTAAAATAAAAAGATAATATATAATACTATATCAACCACATCTATATTAACCGTGGAATAAACCATGAACAACAGCTGAATTGTTGCGTAAACAAGTGAACAAGTGATGCCTGTGTACCAAATAAATATAATAAATAATATTATATAGAGAACCCCAGTCACCAGATCAACACGCCCCACACACGGTTGAAAAAAACGGTCGAGAATTAGACAATTAAATCCACCACCGAGTAACCATTTGGTACCCTCGATTGCTTTTCCAAAAGAAATAATTTAAGTTGTTTTTTAAATGTAGATTTAGAGGAGATCTATATGGCCCTTTACAGCATATGATTTGCATGAATATTTTCGAAGATATTACAGATTTAAAAATTGCGTTTGCGGCGGCACCGATCGACCGGGGCGGCTGGAGCGTATTTTTTTAGTATTTTAAACAATAATTAACTACATATATACGACGTTCACAGTTTTATCAGCATTGCACCAGTGTGAGCCGATGCGGGTCGCTAGTATTATATATATATTTGACTCTTTGAACATTTGAAATTACTAAAATTAAATGAGACTCATATGCCACGAATCCTAAAGTTATTCTAATTTCAACTGCCTGAGGCTACGAACACAGAGTAAACATTTCAGCAACCAGTCCAGCCAAGAATGCGGTCGTTGGCGTCCCCTTTGTCCCGGCTAACGGGCGGCAAACGGGAAAATAATTTACCCATGTAATGTGCATATTAAATTAGTACGAATCTCTTGCTATGAGTGCGTAAGAGCCATTTATTCATTCCTCGTTATGTAAATCTACTGAGAGAATGGTTACGTTAACATATTGAGTGTGGGTGTTTTTTTACTTAATCCACTGTCTTTTTGTTGAGATCACATTAATCTTCGACGATCTCCTTTGTCGAGTGCCTTTTTTTTTTGTTCCGCTGAGGAAAATGCATTGAATTGCATACCCCGGCTGCGGAGAGCCGGCGGTTATGTGGGGCTCTCCTACCCCCTAAAAACCTCAGCGACACCATTTGTGATTTGTGATGGCAAATCGTTCATAAAAACAAGGAACAGTGTATTTCCAAGATCCGTGTGGTATTCCTAATTTCACTGGGATGTAATATGAACTTATTTAAACTTAAAAAAACAAGCTTGTTTTGGAAAGGGACGATGCTATTGAGCGCACATAGCGCCATCCCTTTATAACTGTACTCGAACGGAAATTTAAGTTTTTGTCTCATCATAATACGGGCCTTAGTGTTGTATGAGCGAGACAAAAACATACGCGTGTACAGATGTGGTATTAGCGCCGCGTTTTCGCTACCTATTAGCATTCTTTCATTATGTCTATATTGTAACTCTACAAAAAAAAAAACAATTCCATTTCTGACATAATACGATCTACCTTCAAATCATTTACAATACATTTGTTTACTGTTTCTGAACAAACTACTTCCAGTGTATAAATAGAGGGAAATAGTAGGTCAGCGTAATAAAAAACTCTTTGCCGTTTGATAATAGAAGAAAACTTCCATCCGACGAAAGGGGCCTCTCGAGAGATATCAGACAAAGAATACTTCATAGAACTGTCTCCACGTGAATTGGCGCGTTCTTATTATGTTTGGGGAATATCAAGGATGAAATACAGAATACTTGCTATTCGTGGCTTTGAACGCGTTATATCACGTACATTTCCACGTATGTAAGCGATATTGTCCCGTTGTGTAATTTGTCCTCGAATTCTTCAATTTAAATAAACAAAATATCTGCAGAGATTCTGTAAATATGAGTAATAAATCATTAAATTAATCCAATTTTTTCGGTCCAAGATTTTGTACGTTATGCTCTTTTGTATTTATTTATATTGAATCAAATCCCTACAATTTATAAAATTACAATTTATTTTACAAACAAATAACTTAGTTTTAAAATAAACTAATTCAATATATCCAAAAATAACTCCTTATTCTCTAAGGAGCCTAATTATACACAAATATCAATACAATATCTTAATTTCAATAAAATTTATTTTCTCCTTTTTAAAACAATTTATTTTATATCTATTTATTAAGTAAAAACTTACCTTTTATTTATTTTTAATACTTTTAGGTATTTTTTATTCCTTTTTAATCTTTTTCATTTAATACCCATATTGTAGGGGTTATTATAAAAACAATAAGTCGCCATTTGGTACCGTCCGCCATATTGGATTCAAAATAGCGGCGTTTATAAAATCTTGTATTTTCATCAAAACTATGCGCATGCAAAATTTCAGCTTGATAACTTTAGTGAAAGTGGATAAAATATTGATTTCAAGTTTCCAGGACATAAATACAAAAATAGACGTAAGTTAAATAAAAAAAAAGCTTTTAATAAGAAAGCCTCGTCTAGCAAGTCAGTCTGTGGTATGGATTCCATTGAACGTTATTTTTTGTTGTGTTATTAATAACTAGCGACCCGCCCCGGCTTCGCACGGGTGCAGTGAAAAAATGGTTATGGTGGGTTATCCCTAAGAGATAGACATATACCATCGCGGACTTTTTTGTGGATTTTTGTAAGTTGTACAATACTGTGTACATTATTTTGGTCTATCTCGTAGGGTTCAGCCAGCGTTTGCAATATAAGCGCAAAAAAACGTGCTTATTTACCACATCACATTAGAAACCTTTAAATTTATCAGTGTTTCTCTACTATATTATGCATTTATTATACATACAAACCTTCCTTAAGAATCACTCTATCTATTAAAACCGCGTCAAAATCCGTTGCGTAGTTTTAAAGATCTAAGCATACATACGGACATACAGCGAAAGCGACTTTGTTTTATACTATGTATTGATTAAAGAAAACTTTAATATGTAAAAGCAAAGTTTAGCTTTAAGTAGCTAAATACAACGTGTATATCTTCACATTATTCCGTCTTTTCAGACAAGAAGGCGGTACTCTGTCTAGCATGACATAATAAATATGTTAATTTATTTATTTATCACAGTACTGATACATGACACATATTAAAAGTACAAAAAAAATATTAATATCTGTACAAAATGTTCTGATATGCAACACAATAATAGCGTACATAACATTCACAATAACTTTGTAACTAACTTTGTATCTACAGTTTGAGAATATAAGTATTAACACAAATAATTATTCTGGGCCGAAAACCAAAAGGCAATTCAATAGCTATAATATGCTTTAGCTATAATATACAACTAGCTGACCCGGTGAACTTCGTACCGCCTAATTATAATTATGTTCTGATCGAATCAGATTTGTCCGAGTCGCCTAGTACTTCCACCATATCATCATGTCCTGGCGAGCCAAGTGGTTCCCAAGTAGATGGAGCCAAGTTGATGGAAATAAAGAGTTACTAATACATTTCGCTTTTTATTATTTTTAAAGGCTTATATGGACCTGGTCTATATGGACAAAACAATGGAACGTTCGGATACACGGGTTCTTTTTACATGAGATGACAAAACAATATAATAAAAATATTTTTGAGAGTTAGTAACACTGTAAGGTTGGCACCCATCAAATATGTCAACACATTAATTATTTTTATATTTTGAAATTTAAATACACGATGTTATAAGCAAAGTTGATATTATGTTGTCGATTCAAAAGTCTTGTTTTAATGCGTTCTTCAATTCGAGTGGAACTGAGAGTACAAATACCGTCAAATGTTTGACAGAAAGTAAGTGATCAACTTTTATATGGGAAAATGAAATTGTCGTCTTACACTATCTTACTCGCAATTTTTCCTTATTTGCTCACCGTTTAGACCTACCCTGGACTACGACAAACATTTTAAAACCAAAATCAGCTCAATCGGCCCAGCCGTTCTCGAGTTTTAAGCAGACTAACGAACAACAATTCATTTTTATTTATATAGATAGATGTACCAACAGGCACTTTATACCGGCAAAATATTCATAGCCCTTTATTACTGAACCCCGAAGCTCCGTCGCCAGAGACATCTAGATGGGGATCTAGATAATCAATTTTAGTCGGAATAAATTCTTACCAAAGGCTGCAACTGCAAACTGCAAGTCTAATGTTGCTAGCTTATAATATAAAAGTAATTTATTGTCTTTTTTAGAGGAGAAAAATTAGGCATTTTCCCATCTAACGGTCGTCTAATTAAATCTAGTGAATCTATCGATCGGGATGCACTATACCTTCTCGTAGGGACAAAGAGGAATAGTGCGTAAAATTCGCACCCACTAAAAGCCCTATAATTTTAACTTCGCAGTTTTATCCTCTTCGTTATACCATGACAAATTTATTATTAATTTACCGTGGGAGAGCCATGCTTCGGCACGAATTGGGCCGGCTCGACCGGAGTGATACCACGGCCTCACAGAAAACCGGCGTAAAATAGCGCTTGCGCTGTGTTTCGCCGAGTGAGTGAGGGTACCGGAGGCCCAATCCTCCTTATTCCCGTTTATTCCCCTTATTCCTCTTATTCCCTTTTAAAAGGCCGGCAACGCATCTGTGACTCCACTGGTGTTGCGGGTGTCCATGGGCAACGGTTGTCGCTTACCATCAGGTGATCCGTTTGCTCGTTTGCTGCCCTATCCTATAAAAAAAAATGACCCTGCTACTTTCTGTACTATCTATATACACCATAATGAGCATACACACTTAAATTTGTTTAATTTGACATGCTTTGTTTTACAACTCATAACAGAAGAAATAAAACAAAAATGTTATTACTGCGTGCTTTCGGATAAGCCCTAAAAGCCTATTCGTTTTACAGAGAGCATAATACATTTGATTTCGAGCTTTAAAGTCATAGTAGAAGCTTTAACGATGTACAATCGATGCAACGTTAAGTTTTACGCTTGTATTACGTTAGTTAAATATTACAAGTGACATAAGAGCGATATTGAAGATCACGATATAGAGTTGTGTGTTTTGCCTCCTGTACTTTATAGCTTTAAAAGCATATCATAAAATGTACTGCGGTGGTTCGAAAATCCGGTAATCCGAAAAGCTTGTACAGTACAAATGTACCGATATATTTTACTGCAGTCAAATAAAATGAACGCTTAGGGGAATCGTCATAATCTTGGTTATGGTTTTGCAAGATTTATCCTAATCGTAACAGATAGCTCGGTTGAGAAAAAGTTTATTTATAAACTATATTTATCGCAATTCTGTTATGAAATACTAGCCTTCCGCTCGCGACTTCACCATCGTTTTATCAAATTTTGGAGAAGGAAAGATATATTGTCCAGCGATAAAATCTTTTTCCCGAATTGTATCAACTCGGTCAACTGGATATATCATCATTTTCCCGCGGTGAAAATATCCGGCAAAACATTGTCAATTATTCAGTATAATATATTGATGTTTTATACAGACATTTTTTAAAGTGAAGCAATTTTATAAACGATTTTATAATTCTATCTACTACTTAAAACGACTGCTTAATTGCTTTCCCAAAATGCATCTTACGTTAATCGCAACTAGAGAACTTTAAATGTGATGGTCTCCAAAAATACTTCACTACTAATTTTCCCGTCACGAAGCTTAGTTTCAAACACAAATACTTACATCAAAGGAGCTTAGTTCAAGAACTGTTATTTAAAGGTCTCCGTTGGGAATATTTTCTTCTTAATATAGTTACTTACCTTTTCTCGGGATCGTAGAACTGCTTACATTATAATACTATTAACCTTACTTTGTAGATTATTTCAATATTCAATGCCTTAGCGATTTTGAACTTTAAATACTAGAGGCTATAATTTGGTCTGATCAAATTTTGGAGTATAACAATTTATATCGACATAACTCAGCACTTTAACATTTACGTTCTCACTGCGAGATATTAGATTCCACCTCTTCACAAAGATGAATAATTGCGGTAGTCATGACATTTGCCTTCGACGCCGAATCCCAGCCAGCCAAGCCAATATACATCGTGTCCAGTCATAGCTCATAATCTGTTGCAGAAACCAGCCGTCACGAGTGACTCGCCTAGTCGATACCTGGGCTAGAAAAGACTACCATCAAAATCAAAAATCAAAATTAACTTAATCAAATATGACTTTATAGAAAACTCTTGTATCATCCAAATTTTTTTTTCCTACCACACATTCAGGACGTTTATTTCAGCTGATAAAAAGAATAGGCGCAAGAAACTTATCAGCTTTATCTAAAGTAAAAACAACATGTACAATATATTATGTCGTTACCATACAACGTATGTATGTATATGATAACGATTTATACAGGAAAACAAATATTTACACTTTAGAATGTAATGTCTTCAAATCAACACCAAGCGTTGGCATCATTTAATAATCATTGACTTTGTAATAGCCCTTACTCATTAGCGACTTTTTAACATGGACCTTGAACTTATGACAAGGCAATTCAGCTACACAATGTGGAATCTGTGGAAGATTGTTTTTGAGCAGAAAAATTGTATATTTAATTAACAAAAAACACAATTTAAATTAAATAGGGCTTTTCAGACCACTTAACCAGCACTGTTTTGAGAAGATTCAGATGAGATATTCAGTTTCTTTGTTGATTGATTAAAAAAAATTATGAGTCAGATGAAACTTGCTCATCTTCGATCTTAATAACCCCATCAAGTAAGATCAAGGCCTTCTTTTCATGTCATATGAAAAAATAACATTTTCTAATTCTAAGTACGAAGTTACAAATCTAATTTTTAGCAAGCATATAGTTAGTTACCCATATTTTCATTGGTCTTCGTCATCCGCGTTCATTCCTCTTCATCTAAGCTAAGTTACAGCAACACGTTTAATCAACACATTAGATTTGATAAAAAAAAGTTCCACCAGCAATCCTCACACGGTCACGTACACAATGCGGTGTACTAGTCATTTTCTAGCGCAGACAAAATGTCAAAGCACATATCTAGTTCTTAGGTCAAACACCCCGTGATTACAGGCCATGAATAATGGAAGGCACGAGAGCGCAGCCCGCCCCACTTGGAGCCCGTCCAGTGGCCGCCTCAGCGTGGTTAGAGAATCATTAGTTTCTGCCAACTCACGAGCCGAGTTTTAGCCGGAAATCTTTAGTCTTTACAGACTCTACGATGAATGCTTAAAGATCTGGAACAGGTAGAATTCTTCATATAAGCGTTACAACAAAAACGATGAAATCCTGAAGATTTCTTTTGCTAATATATTATGTATTTGAATAAAAAGATTTTTTACATAGCAATTTCTACAGTTCAAGATTATTATGGAACACAAAAACTAATAGAATCCTGAGACACATAGTTATGATTTTATATATTGGTCAGAATATCTCAAATTTTTCAATGATTTATGTTTATTCGTAGAATAATAGTAAAGTCAATATTTTTACAGCCCAACTCCGGTTTGACCCAAAAATTACGTTACGTATATTATGGCACAACGACGAACTTAACTTCAGGAGTATTTGTGATGCCTATCAGAAACCAATAGATGATGTAGAGCTAAGGAAGTAGAATTCTTGTAACATTAATTATAACTGGTATCATATTGATTATAGTCATCATTACCTACTTTCATACAAGTTTCATACAAAAGAACTCCACACACCTCTTTTGCCTAAAAGCCGTTATAATTGCCATAGAGCAATGTGGCCTGCCTACTGCTACTCAAGGCTTTGTGGGTGATCTTGATTCTTCTACGGATGTCATCATTTCTGATTGGTCATGCAAAGATGCTCCGTGTATGGTTATCTACTTTGACATTTGGGTAGCTTTGGCATTCCTTATAGGCCCATTGTGTATAGTCAGGTTTCGGTTCCATATGTCATGAGTGGCAAGACAAGACATATGAAATAGACTTATAAGAACAGATATTAAATTATAAATAGGCTCAGAAACTAAACTGATTTTGGTGAAAGTTGGTATATGAAGATCGGAAGTCTAATATAATCTAATAGAGCTGGTAAAATAATTTGGTAAGGGAGTGGTTGGAGGCTTTTTTTCTCTCAGGACAGAGGTTGAGAATCCTCACGAAGAGCACGAACGTGCCCAGGATACCACCGCAGCGACAAGTGTCACGCTGGCTAGAGCGGTCTAAACAGCGTAACCTACCGACTAAACGAACCTTAACCTTGGCCATGAGAGCCTTACGGCTTGAATAGAGGAGATACTTGGAGACCCGGGGAAAAATATAATATCATCCACGCATAATTCTTTTTGTGATATTTCTAATAACTGTAAATTCCTTTGACGCTAGATTTTATTTCATTTGTGACAATTTAATTTATATTCATAATAATAATAATAATTTTGATAAAAATTTTCAAATTCATGCAATTAAAAAGAGAAATAAATATGATTTGTGTTCCAACTTACAGACTACAAAAAACTAAAGGCTCTTTTAAAGGGAAATGCATAGCCAAGAAAGATCCACAAAGTATTACCGATTTGCCGTTTCATAAATAAATCATTTGTTAAAATACTCTTATGAAAGGCTTATAAGGTTAATATACTGTTAAAGATTATTTTAATGTTATGCTAGGTTTAATTTTAATGGCTAATACTTGCCAAATATTTTGACTATAGTAAATAACATAATGAAACTATAGTCTTTATAGATATAATGGGAATTTGTTTAAATTTGTAAAGGAATTTGGATTCAGACTATTTATCTGAGGTCAGCTTGTAATTGACTACTCTGTAAAACTACAGGGAGAAAAAAAATAGCCCTTGCTGATTTTCTCGCTGGTTCGTTCCAGTACAAGATCTCCCGCCGTAGACTTGTGAACCAATAGCATCTTTGACGTGCAATAGTTATTGTAAAAAAAATGATTTTGATTATACACTCTCCCCGCCTCGTTCGTCACAAAACAATGAAATAAAGAAACAAAATAACAATACCATGATCAGTAAAATAAAAACATTAAGAATTTCAACGTCACATAAAACCTTACAAGGATGAAGTTATCGATATCATACGCACCATTACGTGCGCAATGATCTGTTATGTGGAGGTTTTGCACAACTCTGTGATACCTAGAAAGGGAAGCGTTGGCACAGTTTATTTATTTAATCACTGACCTATATTCATTCTGCGATTTCACAGTTGACTGCCGTTCCTGAGAACTTCACTCTGATCGACTTTACGTCGGACGTTTTCAGTAATCAAAGACCTTTTTATTTATATAAAGAGAGCAAGAAATATTATTTGATTCAAGCTGGATTTGAACTAAACCGTGTTAACACCGTGGCCATGTGATTTTACTGAGAACTTCTGATTTGCCCTCATAACTAACCCATAACATTATTTACGAGTATTTATTTACATGCACACTTATCTATTTATTATATATATAAACAATTATATTATATTTAATATTATATTTGTGTCAAAAAGGTATATGTCCAGTGCACGGGCCAGTTCATTAGAGATTAATTCTCTAAGAGAAAGACTGATAGGCAACGTGGACTCAACCCTCCAGGCAGTGTCTGATTGGGGCGATGTCAATTTGGTTGAGTTCAATGCCTCTAAAACCCAAGCGTGTTTGTTCACCGCTGAACGGAGTGCCTTTCACCTAACTCCGACTTTCCGAAATGTAACCTTGCCGATAACCAACCACATACAGCTCCTCGGCATGGATATTTCGTCCAACCTAAACTTCGGGGGATACATTGAGTCCTTGGCGAAAACTGCAGCTAAAAAGTTAGGCGCTACTTCACTGCGGACAGGTGCTCAACCTATATCAAGCCCAAGTTCGATCCTGCATGGAGTACTGATGCCATCTTTGGGACGGCTCTGCCCGCTATCAGTTGGCTGCCTTGGACTCAGTAGAAAGGCGAGCTAGAGAACTTATCGACGACGAAATACGAGTACTTATAAACTCACGTCTCCAGAGTCTACAACACCGTCGAAGAGTTGCTTGCCTTTCGGTTTTCTATAGGTTGCATTTCGGAGAGTGTGCGTTGGAATTACATGAATTAATTCCACCCGCTCCTTTCCACCACCAGTCAACCAGACGAAATTTTTTGTCAGTTCTACTATGTAATCATTAAATATCAGGTAAGTAGGGGGTCTACCCACACAAAATACACACAAAAATGTTTGGGTACGAAGTACTGTATGACTTTCTGGTAATGTATGACGCAAAAGAAGCGGAGATGTGTGCTCTGCCTGTTGAAGATGCTGGGCGCCGTGGCGGCACAATGCAGCGATGTGAGCTGTGCCGAGTAAGTCAAGTAAGAAGTAATCTTACTCGGTACAGCTCCCATTACTGGGTTGGCTGGCAATGCTTCTTCTTCTTCATGGAAATACCTTTCATGACCAAATCCGCTAAACTGTACATTTACAAACAGTGCACGTCGCATAGGCAATTCAGTTCTGATCTAGATAGCACACCTCTGACCAATGTCTCCGTTCCAGTTTGAGTAGCTTCGGTAAATACACCCTAACTAACAAACACCTTTTCTAGTCTCTGCTTCACATATCTCTGTATATCTTCGCTATGGTGGAGTTTGGACCTTACTAGGCTTTATTTTTTTATAGGGCAGCAACCGAGCAAACGGATCCTGATGGTAAGCGATAACCGCTGCCCATGGGTGTCTATGGGACACCAGAGGACTCACAGATGCGTTGCCGGCCTTTTAAATGGGAATATGCTCTTTTTTGAAGGTTTCGATATCGCATCAGTTCGGAAATACTGCATACGACAATTCATTCCACAGTTTAGTAGTGCGTAGCAGATAATTTTTAGAAAAACGCACTGTGGTGGACTGCCAAGCGTCCACCACAAGATGATGAGGATGAATGTTGTGTCGCGTAGAACGGTAACGGAAACTATCTGCAGGAATTAATACGAACAATTCAATTCAAAGCTACTGTTTATTATACATATATAACCATACACACAATGTTCTCGTAAGCATAATAGTAGTTTTTTTTTTATTTATTTAATTATACGTACAAAACAGGTTACAGCCAATTTAAAAAAAAACAAAAACAATCTATATCGTACCTTAAAAGCTAGGTTGAAACCCAAGATATGTACATTCTACTTATTGTATTGTTAACATGCAGCGAATAACATCCTTTATCTTGGAATAACAAAACTCATGATTGGATTGGATTACCGAGTATCAAAGGATAAACAAAGCAAAACAAAACATAGATAAAAAGAAAAAAAATACATACATTATTTACAATTAAACCACAAGTTATCTTAAATTATTTGACAATAAATTCTTAAAACTATAAAAACTATAATGAAAAATATCGCAATCAATACCTGCGTCTGCGCAACCCCTGACGAGCTCATTATACTGGCGACACATTCTAACTAAGGGATTATAATAAGAGGTATTGTTCACGAAAACCCGGAGTGAGAATAATTTAAATTTACGAGCACGATGGTAAGTATTAAAACTTAATTGGGATAGAAGATACGGTGAATCAATTTGGGAGTGTATGATTTTATATAGAAGTCTTAAATCTTGCTGCCTTCTACGGCAGCCAAGTGCAACCAAACCGAACCTAGCCAGCAAATCTTCGTAAGAACGAAGAGTTTAGTATATCATTACACCGATAACAGTGCGTGTACGCCGATCCAATTTAATAGCTTTCTTCTCTACATATTTTGATGAAGTAAATCAATCGTCAAAAAAAAACAAAATATAAATGAAGAAGAAGATGCTGAAGAGATAATTGACCGGCAACATGATGAGCACGCAGACATATAACATGAATATGGATCTGTGGACTGCCCTAAACTAGTTTCGAATCTCTCACTTAGGATCCCCTCTTAACTCCCTTAGATTGCACCCAGTTTTTTAAGAACTCCGTGTTTCTACCAATTATAGGCGGAATACACATCTCCTACGGGCTGACAGTTTCAATACCTTGTCAAGGGTTTAGATATAGATTTGTTTAACACCACAATTGTGTCATCAAGGTTTGAATTTTTTTAATAATCATTACTATTATTCTCTCTCTGTTTGTTAATATAACATGATTTTATGTTTTATTTGTACATCGTGGTCGTATTATATAGACCCCTAGGGGTCTATGACAACCTGCAAGGGCTCTACGTCAGCGAAACAGAAATTTGGGGGTCCATGAAATGAAAACGGGGGTCCACGATAATGGATCTCAACATACACTGATAGTACCTATTTCATCATCATCATTTCAGCCAATAGACGCCCACTGTTGGACATAGGCCTCCCCCAAGGATCTCCACGCAGATCGGTCCTGCGCTGCAACCGTCCAGCGCCTTCCCGCGATCTTCATCAAATCGTCGGTCCACCTCAAATCGTCGGTCCACCTTCAAATCGTCGGTCCAGCTTACCTATTTACTTACATTATACTATCTTCTAATATAAAGACATAAAATTATTTATAAAAGTACATATAAAGTAAAATAAAATATTATAAATGTTCATAAAGTTTTGTAAGTTGTAGGATGTAGGCATTCAATATCAGGTAAGTAGGGAATCTACCCAAAACCGAAAAACATAGCAAAGGGTCTACGACACAAAAAAGTTTGGGCCTAGACAATGGTTGATTCCAAAAGCCAGCACTCGTGATCTACTCTGATCTGTGTCAAACAAATATTCACAATATTTTACAACAACAATTTTATTGTGTTTATTATTTAAACTCTCTATTTGAACCGGCACTTTAATTTTGTTTTCATGGACAAGAGTGGTGATCGAACAAAATTAGATATGCTACGAATCACACAGGTCATTGACATTATTATCTGGCTGGTTGATTCCAAAAGCCAGCACTCGTGATCTACTCTGATCTGTGTCTAAACAAATAATCACAATATTTTACATCAACAATTTTATTATTGTTTATTATTTAAACTCTCTATTTGAACCGGCACTTTAATTTTGTTTTCATGGACAAGAGTGGTGATCGAACAAAATTAGATATGCTACGAATCACACAGGTCATTGACATTATTATCCGGCTGGTTGATTCCAAAAGCCAGCACTCGTGATCTACTCTGATCTGTGTCTAAACAAATATTCACAATATTTTACAACAACAATTTTATTTTATTGTTTATTATTTAAACTCTCTATTTGAACCGGCACTTTAATTTTGTTTTCATGGACAAGAGTGGTGATCGAACAAAATTAGATATGCTACGAATCACACAGGTCATTGACATTATTATCCGGCTGGTTGATTCCAAAAGCCAGCACTCGTGATCTACTCTGATCTGTGTCTAAACAAATATTCGCAATATTTTACAACAACAAATTTATTATTGTTTATTATTTAAACTCTCTATTTGAACCGGCACTTTAATTTTGTTTTCATGGACAAGAGTGGTGATCAAACAAAATTAGATATGCTACGAATCACACAGGTCATTGACATTATTATCCGGCTGGTTGATTCCAAAAGCCAGCACTCGTGATCTACTCTGATCTGTGTCTAAACAAATATTCGCAATATTTTACAACAACAAATTTATTATTGTTTATTATTTAAACTCTCTATTTGAACCGGCACTTTAATTTTGTTTTCATGGACAAGAGTGGTGATCGAACAAAATTAGATATGCTACGAATCACACAGGTCATTGTCATTATTATCCGGCTGAGACGAGACTGTTGTATAGACGATTCTAAGAATAATAAACATATGAAAGCTAAAGTAAGCAGCGTAATCTCATCTCAAATCTAAATAAACAATTACCTTCGGATACTTGAAACTCAAGTTTATCATAAATTATAGCTGGAGCAGTGGAGCTACTATCAAATTGAAAAGCTTTGAAGTCTTTTCTGAAGCTCCACTATCGAGATAAATTGCTTTTTTGTGCTGTTCGTTTTTTAAGGTTTCTATTCATTTTCAAAAGGTTGATTCATTATATTCCCCTAATTGTATAATTTAATTTGATCTTTTTCTGTGTATAATTGATGACGCCTGCTTTGTATTTATCATTGAAATGAGACAATCTATGAGTTTATATATTCTTACAATCTCCAATTTGGAAATTGACAATATATTTAGAACTAGGTGTACCGTCCGCTTAGAATTTTACAAAAAAGTACTCAGTAATGGCATGCGCGTGAGCTGTACGCGGTACTGGACAGTACTTGACATTGCAACATTACGTTGTTTTTCTAAAATAAAAGATATTTCCGAAATAAAAAGTAGCCTACGTTACTTCTTACTACATTGGCTATCTGCCAATAAGTCCCGCCCAAATCGGTCCAGCCATTTCAGAGATTAGCCGAAACAAACAGACAGACGACACTCCAATTTCATTTATATGTACTCGTATGTGTATCAAGCAGAAAGTGTTGAGGTATTTTACGCCAAAGAATAAGGTGCGTCGTATTCCCGATGTGGTTCCCGATGTGGAAGAGTTGTTCAAGCAAAAACGTAGCCGTAATACTGAAAACCGCAGTGACGCAAGTGATGTACTGCCCCGTTTAATTTACACGCAATGATTATTGAAATAAGTTTCATAATTGTTCGCATATTATAATAAGTATTTCGAAAGAAATTATAAACATGTCTTCTCTGTTCGGGCCTCACATCGTGTCTATCACTTTTAGTCTATTAGAAAATCAAAATCAAATTTGTAGGTAGCTGAAATAGGGCTAATGAAGGGATCGATGGTAAAGTATTCCCTTTAAGTACTTCCATTGCATGTAAATACATCCTAAAGCTCTCTAGTAAGGAAATACTAAAAAGTTATTATGTTATCTATACACTATCAATATATAATGGAAAATATATCGATTTAGTTAAAACTTTAACTGTACAATTTAAAATTTAGTACAAAATTTTTCATTTCATTTTTAATTTTACATGTACTATCGGGGACACTGGCGCCTTACCAGTCCTAGAGCGTTAGTCGCTTGCACACTGCACGATGCTACGGCTACAAGCCACGCCTTCCGTTCATTAAACAATTGTGCTCGCGCGGAAACATGCAAGCGAGATAGCGATAAGCGAGCGATATTAAAAAAAAATCTCTATGGAAAAGGTATTACAAAAGAGATTTCAAAATCGTTTGTTTGAAATCTCTTTTGGTATAATGAATGGTCGTAGTAAGTCGTAGTAAAATTCGTAACCAATCAGGGATAGCTATAGCTACGGATCGCGTAGTCGTGCCCGGTGCGAGCCGCTTGCACACGAATATTTCTAAAAAGTGGTAAGGCGCGAGAGACCCCGATAGTACATTAGCGCACGTATTTACAGCATGTGAAGTAAGACACTATAAAACAAGCAAATTGCCCATGAAGTACTTACACTCGCCTACCTATAATACATATCATTGCTGTGAGATTCGCAGCATATCCGCCAAGATGTAATCTCATATCTAAGTCCCAGTAATCTATACTAATAATAAATCTGTAGAGAGGTCAATTCTGTACATTAAATATATTTCCAAAATAACTATCAGGAGGTGATTAGAGATCGATACTGTTGCCAAAAATGCCATCAGTAAAATTTTTGTCTGTCTGTATAACCGTTATATAGAAATAAAAACTACTCGACGGATTTCAACGAAACTTGGTACAATTATTTTTCATACTCCTGAGCTAATTGTAGTATACTTTTCATCACGCTACAATCAATAGGAGCAGAGCAGTGAAGGGAAATGTTGGACAAACGGGAGAAGTTACTCCATTTTTTAAGCTTCCGTCGCGTTTGCAACCTTAATGCTACACAGAAATCATGTATGACGGAAATGTATTAATGTTAAAATTATATAAAACTAGCGGACCCGACAGACTTCGTCCTGTCAAAAAGATTTGTACAGTGGCAGTTTTTTGTTCCTAATTATTTTATAGATAATGTCGCATAGCCAACCAAATCGCAAAAAAAGTCTAAATGACCTATTACATTTTGTGGCTATTCAATTTTGGAACGTGACATTAAATCCTCCAACGATGTATTCTGTGCTCCAACGCACGCACGCACACTGTTTTGATAGATATGATTGAATTTCAACTATATGTAGCGTTAATAAAGCGCAAATTGACTCTTTGATGTTAGGAACACACCTTCATTACTTAGACAACAGTGAGTGCTTGCAATATGAACTTTATACAATAACAATAAAGCTCAATTCGACTGTACGTTTTAGTTAGAAAACGTTTGCATGGGAAAATAAAAGGGCTGTTTTTAGAGTATTTCCGATAATTATTCGAATTTTCCTCATTGTAAAAACCCTCCTTGAACTTCAAGGAACATTAACAAAAAAGAATTGGCGAAATTGGTCCAGGCGTTGTTGAGTTATGAGCTTACCAACACATTTTGCGATTCATTTTTATATATAAGATGTGGGATATCCACGACAGCATATGTTTATCTTTTATGGTTGACTCACAATAACACGTGAAACTTCCATTAGCTTGGCAGTTCGAAGCTTTCTGATAATATTTGTCTACTGTTACGTTTATAACACTCTCAGTCATCCCTAATTGAAAAAAGTTAACATTATTAACTATTCCATAAAAAAGAACACGACATATTATATTTCCCTACTAAAATACGAAAGTTAATCTGTCTGTTACATCAAACCACTGAACCATGAGGAAGGACATAGACTACTTTTTTATATGTAATAAATATGTAAAAAATGTATGAAATGATATGAAATCATAAAAAAAAATATGAAATCATTAAAAATGATACTTAAAAGTCATTGGCACAGCTAGTTTATACTATATTTACAAAGTAATGCGATCACTGCTTTTGCGGCGGAAATAGAAAAAGAGGTAATTGAGCAGACCCTGGTATCTCTCTCCGATAAAATTTGTCAAAATCAGTCTTCCTGCAGATTTTTACTAGTAAACAAAAGGGAGAAAGAGATTTTTCATCATAGTTATGAAATTAATAGTTACCGGGTTACATTTTCTTTCGTGAAAGTGTTCGCGAGAGTTCCAAGTTTTTTTATGACAGCAACACGTTTATACCTGACTTCTTTGATAATGAGGTTACAGCGGTGATGACGTGCTTGTGCTGCAAAGGCGTACACGAAGGGCATGGCTCGGGTTTTTATTAGTATTATGCCTGAGACCCCCAAAGTTTGCAGAGATGCCGCCATAAGCTCGAGTCTTTAAAAGAATTCAAATATGCGATAACACTTTTCCTAAAGATATCTATAAGTTTGCATTTCCTTAGTTGCATATAAGTACTCGTATAAACATTTTTAAAGGGACGCTTCTCTTCCTTAGCTTCAAAACTGCGTATTCAATATTTTCTGTTATTTTTTTATTTTTGTACGGGTCCAAACTGTGTGTTATGTATTCTGTGTGCGCAGGCAGCCTAGACGCGTTGGAAGCCCAGCGCTGTGTCGTTATGATGCAGTATCATAGCTGAGGCGTCCTTTTTGCTATAGGCAATTACTATATATTAGCCATTAAGTACGAATATTTGTGCAGAAATTTGAGCTCTCCAAAACAAAAGTAAAAAAAATTGGTAGAAGTAGAAATTATAAAGTGATGACTGAGTAGAAAATTAAAAGTGTTTTTTACATTTTGACCCCATTGAATAACTTTTTGACGTAATCTTTCCAATTCTAGCATGTTTTACAAATTAATTCACACTGTTCACTAAACTTTTTAGTTATGAAGGCTGAATTCCAATTAACCAATGTATTACATTCGTTGTGCTTCTAATAAAAGTATTCGCGAATCTTCCATCGTTATTAGATAACTATATTTTTGACACGGGCTTATTAATGTGATAGCTCCGTTTACGAGCTCTGTCATCAATTAACAGAATCATAAAATTCTCCTCGTATCAACTAACGAGAAACGGCCCACTAACTAGGCTTTCACATATTACTGCTCTATAAAACTGCCAATGGGGTTACCAGTTTAAAAAAATACAATAATTTATATAACAGTTACATAATAGCGTTGCTTATATTACAACTCAGTAAAAATGCGAAAAGGTTACCAAATTCAAAAATATGATAATTAGATAACAGTTATATATTAGCGTTGCTTAAATTACGAATGGTATATTACATCTCAGCAAAAGTGCGACGGTGTTATCAAAATCAAAAGTACAACTATTAGATAACAGTTAAATAACAGCGTTACTTAAATTACGAATGTTATATTACAACTCAGTAAAAATGCGAAGAGGTTACCAAATTCAAAAATACAATAATTAGATAACAGTTATATAATAGCGTTGCTTAAATTACGAATACTATATTACAACTCATCTAAAGTAAAATGGCATTACTAAAATCAGAAGTTGTCATACTACATTAGATAACAGCTATATAACAACGTTACTTAAATTACCAATGTTATATTACAGCTCAGTAAAAATGCGACGGGGTTATTAGATAACAGTTACATTATAGCATTGCTTAAATTACAAATGGTATTTTATTTTTGGGTGTATGATGATCTTGATCAACCTTATGCGGCTCGTAATAATGATCTTTTTTGTGGTGCAGACGTACAGCATGTGTACACAACAGGGTTGTATATTGACAACCTGCTTGGAAAGTTGCCAAGCGTCCCAGAGCCGGCAGCGGAACGGCTCTTAATAAATGAACATGGACAAAACGTCAATACTTCGTCCATTGTAGCCATATTTCCAGACTGTTTTTTTTTTTAATAGCGCGATGCAGCAAAAATTTTTCCACTGAGCTGTTTCTATTGGAAACAATACTAGAAAATGTAACAGTACCTGATAAATGCTCTATTTTTTAGGATATAAGGTCGAAGGTTGGACAACGATCACCTTTGGTTTGTCAATTAATTCCGTAGATTCGTCATTGTATGGTCGCGGTATTGGAATTTTGAAAAGGGAGCATTTTGCTTTGACTGTAGCGAGGGGCTCAAATATTGATGCTATTCTTTAGTGGCAGTTTTTGCAAAAAAATGACATATGCGTGCTGACAACAATGCATAAAATTATTGGATTCACAATGCAAGCTACTAAACAAGTTTAATTGATATTTTAATGAAAAACATAATGAAGTCTTTGAGAATATCATAATGACAATGTGGTGTAATTTTTACAACAATTTTTTTTTCAATAAACATGGAAACGTATAATCAAACTGTATTATATTATACAATTTAATTGACATTCTTGATTAATGTGTAATTATTATAATTGTATACAATATTTTTTTCTGTACATTAGCATTACTTATTTTATATTTAAGATGTACGCCTATGTAGTAAACATTTGACATTCCAATTTTCTAAAACCATCATAATGAATCGCACGATTTTGAGATCTTTGGGGGGATTTTGTTAAGCATTATTAAATTAGTTAGTATTTAATGATCAACTGTCACGTTGCCAAATATTTTGACTCTAGTAAATAATATAATAATAAAACTATAGTCTTTGTTAGATATAATGTGAATTTGTTTAAATTTGTAAAGGAAGTTGGATTCAAACTATTTATCTGAGGCCAACTTCTAATTAACAACTGTGTCAAAATACAGGGAGACAAAAAATAGCCCGGCTGATTTTCTTGCTAGTTCTTTTCAGTACAAGCTCTCCCGCTATAGATAAGAAGCTTCTAATTAACGAAAAAAATACAAGGTGAAAATAAATAGCCCTTGCTGCTTTTTGTCTGGTTCTTTTCAGTACAAGGTTTCCCGCCATAGGCTTGTCAACCAACAGCGTAGCATTTTTTCCTTGCAAAAGTGAGAAGTGAGAAGTAAGAATATTATTTGAAGAATAAATGTTGATTTAATCAAAAATGTACGCAATCATTTCTAAGTATAGCAGAAAACTATGTGCAAACCAAATCAGATCTAGAATATAGTACAGAACATGGTAATTAGTAATTTGGGAATGTGTTAATTAAGACAGCTCGCGACCACATAATGCGGCTAGAGTTCTACTAGATACTAAAAGTACTAAGTAGCACATTACTTTTTGTAGACCAGTCATATCAGATTAACAAAAATAAAAGAGGCAATGTATAATTAAATATAATAACAATTGTATTACGTGTCAAATTTAAGAAACACAATAAGTTTTTTTAGTAAAATTACAAGTTACTAGAAAAGATCAAATGCTGAGAGTCGTCATATGAGCAGCGATAGAGCGTTTTGACTTCACAAGTGACTCATTATTTCAAAATAATGAGTCACTTGTGAGTGTTTCTGTTAGGTGTTTTATATTATATTATTTTGTCTTCAGTAGGTATGTAGATCTATGATTGTTATTATTATTATATGTTAGAATATCATTTGACCAATCTCACCTTTTGTTATTTGATGGCACTACCTAAAATGGAAGACACTCTTTTGGATGTATTGAAGATTATTTTCAAATAGAAACCCAAAACAAAAATAAGGTCACACTAGAACTTCTATATTATTTTAAGTTTCATAACTACTTAAAATATCCCTGATATTTAAGATTTGGTAGCCCACCAGAAGTTAGCAATTCGCTTGTTAGTTATACGTTTTTTGTACTCTTTCATAACACTTTGAACGAGATGGGTGCTTTAAGCCAGCGCATCATCCAGTACACCGCTAAGCTGGAATTATGTCGCTCTCGAAATAACAATGTTTTTTTAAAATATTACGAGATAAAACCTCTTTGTTCCGGCAGTCACCGCTCAAGAAATAAGTTATTGCAAGCCGAGGATGACCTGATTCTTGTTATTTATTTTTAGGGCTCCGTACCCAAAGCATAAAACGGGACCCTTGTTCGAGTTCGGAATATAAAACAACTTATTTTTTAATAATTGATTTATTCGCTAAGTAATCTCAACTACCAATATTATAAACACCACTTTTTTTGTTTCCCTGAGGAAAATGCATTAAATTGCATACCCCGGCTGTGGCGAGCCGGCGGTTATGTGGGGCTCTCCTCCCCAGAAGGGGGAGGCCTACCCACTAAAAACCTCAGGGATGGCCTTCCTCAGGCATGTAGGGAGTCCCCGGGAACATCAAGCCACTTCCGGGAACCTCCAGCCTCCGCTCCCCTGCCTAGAGGGGAGCCCTCCTCGGGGGAGGCTACACTACCTCCCCCGAATCTCCTCCACCGACGACGCCCCCCGGCCACGGAAGGGGCGTGCTCCATCCCGGGTCGCCGTAGCAGTCGCGACTTCCTCGCGCCCGCCGGCGACCCGCGGCGGCGCCGCAGCTGTGCTACCGAGCCCGGCGCCGCCTTCTTCGAGCGGGATCGGCCATCTCCCGACCCTGCTCGGCAGCCTCCTTCTGGAGCATCACTGCTTCACAGAAGGAGGCCACAGCCCTCCAACCTCCCTCGTCCGCCAGCATTGCCGCAATCAATGCCGGCGGAGACAGATCTCGCCCGATCTCTGCGACCAAGACTCGGCGCTCGGAGGCCCACGCGGTTTATAAACACCCCTTAGTATCTGTATTATAAACGTCACCTATGTACAATATAATAAACGCCTGTAAACCTTTGCAAGCCAGAAATGGTAAATATGGCTGTTCTTTAACACAGTTTGTCACCTTATTTATACCCTTATATATATTATATTTATATTTGTGCAAATAAATGATTTGATTTGCCAAAGTTTGTATGGATAGATGTTTGTTACTCATTCACGTAAAAACTACTAAATGGATATTATTTAAACTTTACAATAATATAGTGTAGAAGATATGAAACAAAATATGTCTACGGAGGGTATAAAAGCAAGTGCAAACTATTGACCCGGGCATTGCTGTCCGTCATTTTTGCGTGTTGTCGCTAACGAAAAACAGATGGCGCTACGTTTGCTATGTAGCGTTCGAGCGTTCGAGAGCAGCCGAATTTATCCGAGCGCTCTCGAGCTCAGAGGCTTCGTGGCGACGGCCAGTCTCATTTACTTAGTCGACGAGTGAACACATGTTTTTCAAATTAGCCTTTATAGTTTTCTATTAAAGATTAGTTTTGTAAAAAGTTACGTCATTCTCTTAATAATAGCGTGGATCTTCTTATAATAGCTTATACATCGACATAACACAAAAGCTGCAATTTATAAAGATATACGCCACGCTAATATAAGCTACTCGAAATACTGTTTTATTTCTGTTATTATTCCTTTGAATCCGGTCAAGAATGAATTGACATTTTTTTGTAAAAAATGCCAAGTATTAGAAAGTGTTGTAATTTTCTTTTTATTTTAAAAATATTTTATACAACGAATCACAAATCAGCTGGTTATTTCTAAATGATTAAAAATTTTATATGATAATAATTGCTATGAATGTGCCGGGTTACGATGATAACCGCAAATGCACAACTTTACTGATTTAGTGAGTGACGTCAGTTGTGATTTACGGTGACATACAATTATCAAACAACTCCGCTGTAAATCCGTCTGCCTGTCTGTCCGTCTGTTACCATGCTGTATCCCATGAACTGTGACATACTGTCTGAATAGTTGAAATTTTCACAGATAAACTATTTCTGTGAAGAGAGGCTGAGATTTACTTACTTATGGAATATTTTTAACGACAAACTTTTATATGTAAAAGTTTATTTTGTTCTTTTTAGCGCATTTAATAAAAGCTTGTATTAATTTTTTTTTTACTTTTAATTTATTTTCCGACAAAAAAACCAAGCTTAGCAAGCACTTTCATTTGATACCCATATTGTAGGGGTGCATTAAAAATAATTGATCCGCCATCTTGATAATTCCGCCATGTTAGATTTAGAATGACGTTACATACATAACCATGCATTGTCATCCGACTTGCACGTGCATGCAAAATTACAGTTCAATCGGAGACCGGAAAGTGGGTCAAATTAAGATTCCAAGATTTTCTTATATAGTTACAAGTGAAGCTATAAATAAAAAGCTTGTAATAAAAAAAAAACAGAATAAAGGAGAGCCTCATATGACAAATTTAATTTTTACCCATATTTTTCGATATTGATAACGGCAATAAGTAGAAACTTAAAATATCCATAGAATATCTAGTTATATAATTATTTTGAAAATTAATACTTTAAATAAAACTCTAACTCTAACGTTCTTATAAATAATGGTACCGAACCCTTCGTGCGCGAGTCCTTACATTTAGCTGATTTTTCTCGTTGTTACGTACACACATAGACTTACTATAAATTATATATATATATGACGGCGGCGGTAAGGTTAATGCTTTCCTCTCTTGATACCAGATTCACGGTGTCGGTCTCAGGCTAACAGGTCACCCTCGTTTGTCGCTAGTCACAGAAGAAGTGATGCCAATGCTCGTGTAACTTGCCAACACGCTTTCAGTCACTCATTTGACTAAACTCGTTTTCAATCATGTGACGTCCCGGTGTTCATTCACTTCCGGTATAATGACAATCAAATTAAATCCTATTAACTATCGGTAAAATTAAACGTCCACATATAAAATAGAGTATAAATATTTAAACAGTATTAATTGATAATAAGGTGTTTATGTAACTGATTTCAGATAGTACTTACGAACCACTCTCTTAAATATGCTTGTCTAAATATGCTTGTCTATGCTTATCTTAAATATGGTTGTCTGGAAGAGATCGCTCTAAGCGATAAGACCGCTTTTGCCCACAATGTGATTTATGTAATACCTGTATGTTGTTTAATGTTTCTTTTGTTATTGTGAGCAATAAAGAATTTATCTATCTATCTATCTATCTATGCATTTACTTTTGGTCACCCGAATCTCTGGTCTCATTCCATAAATGAATTGCATATTTGGAATTATTCCATGACTGAATCACCAAGCAGTGACACTAAATTATGACGAAAAGAAGATTGGATAGAAATTTTCGATCTGAGGTTACCTGATGAACGGAAATCACGATCGAACTTTTTTTTTGCGAGGGGAAATGCTCCTTATTTACCATAACAGCGCGCTGGCAAGGCGCGGCCGTGTGTTGGGCTCTCCGGTCTGAGAAGATCGGCCTACCCACTAAAATACCCCGGTGTTCTCTAGGCCCATGCGGGGCACATGACAGGATCCGCTTCGCGACTCCACTGCCATGTGCTCCGGGGCCGGCTCGACCTAGAATTGGTAGAGCCAACGCCAAGGGGGGGATTGTCCGAGAAAACTTGGACAATCCCCTAGATATATCCCCTAATGCGGAGAGGCGTCATCTCGGCTTGCGCGATAGTCAGCCGCGCACGCAAGTAAAACACCAAAAAGACAGCAGACAGCTTAGGTTTCAGCGTTGATGGATGGAAAGCGACATTAATTGCCACCGGTAATCAGAAATGAAACGGTAATAACGATCCAGACGATTCAATAGATTTTGGTTCGCATCAGCATAATCTAAGTAGGAAAGAGCTTCTACTGGCTGAACGGGAAGAAGAACGTTCGGGAAATATCATTATCGATGATCGGTCAGACTTCACTAATAATACACAGGTTATCTAGTAGCAAGGTGATGCTATGTTTATGGTGGGTAGGTCACAATTAATCACGAGGTTTTTCTACAATTCTGTCAACAACTAAAGAGAGTAGTTCCGACTTGTCCATCTCATTTTATTCGACAGGTTTAAGATTTACAACAAAAGAATTTCATTAAGGGTTTGACAACATATTGTAATTTGTTTTTTTTTATTTCTTACACTAACACCAATTAGCCTAGCCCAAAGTAAGCTCTGTAAGGCTTGTATTATGGGAACTAGGTTAACGGATAGACATATGCACATATATAAGCATTTCAAATAGAAATCAAACATCACACAAATATTCCCCATCGAGACTTGAATTTGGGACACCTTGGAACTAGTAACGATACTACGGAAATGATCTTTCATAATTTTACTAATAAATATAAGGATAATCCCAACTAATATTATAAATGCGAAAGTGTGTTTGTTTGTTTGTTTGTTTATTTGTTTGTTTGTTTGTTACCTCTTCACGCTTAAACTACTGCACCGATCATCACGAAAATTTGCATACACATAGTCTGTGGTACGGGGAAGGATATCACATTTTATCCCGGAAGAAAGTAGCTACTGTTCCCGTGGGATCGAAATTAACGCGGACGGAGCAACGACGGGCGGAGCCACGGGCAAGAAATTTCAAAAATTCTTTCACCTTTGGAAAGCTACATTATCCCCGAGTAACATAGGCTACTTTTTATCCCGGAAAAATCGACAGATCCCACGGGATGCGCAATAAAGGCTTCGCTCAAAAACTACTGCACAGATTTTCATGCGGTTTTCATCAATAGATAGAGTGATTCTTGAGCAAGGTATTGCGGTATTTTTTATCTTGGCAAAACGGATAGACCCACGGAAGCGCGATAAAACTTCGCGCCGTAAATCGACTTCCGCGCATATGTAGCCGTGGGCAAAAGCTATGACCCTTAACCCTCTATAGACCCAATCCCGAAATCCACGCAGGCGAAGCCGCGGGCAGAAAGCTAGTAATGAAATAAACACGTCAGATAAAAATAATTAAATGGACATATAATTGTATATTGTGATACAAGGGTGAATAGAAAGTTATTTATGATCGTCGTGTCCTGAAATTTACTTGACACAGCGTGACATGCAGAATATTAATTAAGTCTCAAGTGAATTAATTGTCGGAGCTGGGTACTGTCTGTAATTTACTAACAATATGCTTAAAGAAACTTTGTCAGATGTTTAATTGTAAATGTAATTATTTTAAGAATGTCAACAGACTTATGATAGTCGGCGACTTCGTCGTCATGACGCCAATGCATGAGTTCAATTTTAATAACTCAGTAGTTAGTTACGTTGCCAAATATTTGGAAACTAGCTCTTATAGATATAAGGTGAACTTGTTTAAACGTGTAAATTACGTAACACGTGCTCAATAGGGTGATGCGGTACTTCTCACCGGAGCAAAGGCATGTACTGTATAAGTCGCAAGTCCGGCCCCATATGGAGTACTGCTGCCATCTCTGGGCGGGAGCACCTATGTACCAGCTTGGGCCCCTAGACTCGGTTCAAAAGCGCGCTGTGAGACGCGTCGACGATCCCGTACTCACAGGCGGTATCGAGCCTCTAAGTCTTAAGAGAGACATTGCCTCCTTATGTGTGTTCTACCGCCTGTGTTCTGAAGAATTGTTTGACATGATGCCCACAGCCACTTTCTATCATCGCACCGCTCGTCATCGACAGGGAGTTCATGCCCACACACTGGAGCACAGTACGGTTCCAAAGGAATTTCCTCCCGCGTACACTTCGTTTGTGGAATGAGCTCCCTGCCGAGGTTTTCCCGCAGGGCTACAGTATGGGGTTCTTCAAAAGGGGAGTAAATAGGTTTTGGAAGGGTCGGCAACGCGCGAGTGACACCCCTGGTCTTGCAAGTGTCCATAGGCTACGGTAACCGCTCACCATCAGGCGGGCCGTAGGCTTGTTTGCCACCATCGAGGTATAAAAAAAAAACAAAAAAAAATACATATACTAACGCCCATTTCCTGAGGTGGTAGGCTGAGATCACAGCTTTTTTATTTCCTAACCATGCAAACATGAAGTTGTTTGGATGGTTAGGAAATAAGTTAGCTTCATGCACGTTCTCTTGACCTTTTTTTTTGTCCCGCTGAGGAAAATGCATTGAATTGGAGGCCTTTTTTTTCCCCTGAGGAAAATGCATTGAATTGCATACCCCGGCTGTGGCGAGCCGGCGGTTATGTGGGGCTCTCCTCCCCAGAAAGGGGAGGCCTACCCACTAAAAACCTCAGGGATGGCCTTCCTCAGGCATGTAGGCAGCCCCCGGGAACATCAAGCCACTTCCGGGAACCCCCAGCCTCCGCTCCCCCGCCGATACAGGGGAGCCCTCCTCGGGGGAGGCT
Organism: Scirpophaga incertulas; assembly: GCA_036419045.1. Taxonomy (NCBI): domain Eukaryota; kingdom Metazoa; phylum Arthropoda; class Insecta; order Lepidoptera; family Crambidae; genus Scirpophaga; species Scirpophaga incertulas. Next base: position 21,206,642 of record CM071642.1, read on the forward strand.
CACTACCTCCCCCGGTCTCCTCCACCGACGACGCACCCCGGCCACGGAAGGGGCGTGGTCCATCTCGGGTCGCCGTAGCGGTCGCGACTTCCTCGCGCCCGCCGGCGACCCGCGGCGGCGCCGCAGCTGTGCTACCGAGCCCGGCGCCGCCTCCTTCGAGCGGGATCGGCCTTGTCCCGACCCTGCTCGGCAGCCTTCTTCTGGAGCATCACTGCTTCACAGAAGGAGGCCACACCCCCTCCAACCTCCCTCGTCCTCCAGCATTGCCGCAATCAATGCAGGCGGAGACAGACCTCGCTCGATCTCTGCGACCAAGACTCGGCGCTCGGAGGCCCACGCGGGACACTCCGCCAGCGTGTGCTGGGCCGAGTCGAGGTCGGATGCGCAGTGGTAGCAATGTGTCGATCCCTCCCATCCTATTCGACACGGATACTTACCGAAGCAGCCGTGCCCGGTGAGTATCTGAGTCAATCAGTAGGTGACCTCCTCCTTCCCGTGTGAATTGGAGGCCTACCCACTAAAAACCTCCGCGATGGCCATCCTCAGGCGTTGTATGTGCATCTGTTGTGCATCTGACCGCATCTGAGGACCCCCGACCTTTGCTCCCCTGGGTGCGCTAGGGGAGCCCTTCTCGGGGAGGAATGATCTTGCTGCCTCCTCTCCTTAATTTTAACTTTAAGATGCTAATATTTCCTTTAAGTTAGTTTAGCACTGTTAACTTTTTCAAGATCACAGAAAAAGACTTGGAAGAAATATATACTTACTTGTACGGAATTGTTTTGGCTTAGGCTATGCTGGTGGTTCGATAATATCGTCGTAATAATGTGGATCTGATTCTAATTTCCTTTTCACTTCCAGCTTTCGGATGTGTCTTATAACATCCTTCAAATCTGTGTCCAATCTTAAAGCTTTCTCATACAAGCGCAAATGTGTATGAAGCGTGCTTATTTCAAACTGGTATATTTTCATTTGGGTATACATAAGCATTTGGTGATGTTTTAGCTGGTTAACTAAAGCAAAGCAGAAGCCTATTCGATATTTAGTTGAGTGTTGGTACCTTTTCCTTAATGTTTGTGAATACGGCAGTTTATATTTAGCTGCGTATATGAAATGTTTCATAATTGTAAGAGTTCTATTTCTCCATATGTTTCTCCGTTCAGCGGTGTACCCCCAATATTTGACTACTTGTCGACGTCCATCTTTTTGATTATTTATTTTGTCAAACCTACGCGTTATCATTTCGAAATCATCATCTCCTTTGTCGAAATCAGGTAACGGACTAATTGTTTCATTTAGCAATCTATCGAGCTTAGTTCGCTGTATTCTCCGTTTAATTTCTGCTTTTGTTAATTGTTGTCCTTTTCTCACAGTCTTTATAATAGTTGTGCTTTCAACTTTTGACTTTGGTAGATTTGTAGATTGTATTGTATTTACAGTATTATTATAGTTTATGTGAAATGGATGTGTTGTTTCGTGAACATGATCTGGTTCTCGTCCAATGACAGATTTAAAAAATGAATCTGCGTTATGGTCAAATAAATTATCGGATTCGCTCATTACTATGTACAAACCTGCAATATTATAATTACATATATTATACCCAATTACAATATATCAGTACATAGTATAAAACTAAGTCGCTTTCTGTGTCCCTATCTTAAATATATAAAATTACACATCGGATGTTGATGCGGTTTTTTTAATAGAAAGTGTGATTGAAAAGGAAGGTTATATGTATAATAACATTCTTTAAATAGTGGAGAAACACTGTTATTTTTGAGGTCTCTAATGTGAGGTTTTCCGCTTACATTGCAATCGCAGGCTGAACCCTACGAGATTTATCGAAATAACGTACTAAGTATTGTACACATGACTCAGATACTCACCGGGCACGGCTGCTTCGGTGAGTATCTGTGTCGAATAGGACGGGAGGGATCGACACATTGTCACCACTGCGCATCCGACCTCGACTCGGCCCAGCACACGCTGGCGGAGTGCCCCGCGTGGGCCTCCGAGCGCCGAGTCTTGGTCGCAGAGATCGGGCGAGATCTGTCTCCGCCGGCATTGATTGCGGCAATGCTGGCGGACGAGGGAGGTTGGAGGGCTGTGGCCTCCTTCTGTGAAGCAGTAATGCTCCAGAAGGAGGCCGCCGAGCGGGGTCGGGAGATGGCCGATCCCGCTCGAAGAAGGCGGCGCCGGGCTCGGTAGCACAGCTGCGGCGCCGCCGCGGGTCGCCGGCGGGCGCGAGGAAGTCGCGACTGCTACGGCTACCCGGGATGGACCACGCCCCTTCCGTGGCCGGGGGGTGTCGTCGGTGGAGGAGACCGGGGGAGGCAGTAGCCTCCCCGAGGAGGGTTCCCCTCTAGATAGGGGAGCGGAGGCTGGGGGTTCCCGGAAGGGGCTTGATGTTCCCGGGGGCTCCCTACATGCCTGAGGAAGGCCATCCCTGAGGTTTTTAGTGGGTAGGCCTCCCCCTTCTGGGGAGGAGAGCCCCACATAACCGCCGGCTCGCCACAGCCGGGGTATGCAATTTAATGCATTTTCCTCAGGGAAACAAAAAAAAAAGTATTGTACACATTGAAAAGGTGTACAGAAAACTCCGCGATGGTATAAGTCTATCTCTTATGGATATCCCACAATAACATTTTTTGTCAAATAATGGTTAATTTTCGAAGCGATTTTAACCAATACAGCATTAATCCTTATCCAATTAAATACCTTAACTACATTGTTGATTTAATACAGATCTATATGACAGTTTTTCTGTAGTGTCAACTTTGCACCCGTGGGATTTCGGGGTGAGTCGCTTGTTATTTTATATAAGACTAGCTTTTGCCCGCGACTTCGTCCGCGTGGAATAGTGACTTCCGGCAGATTTTTGGTTAACCAACAACATATTTATATTTATATTTGAATAAAGATTAATATTATTATGTTGATACAACTTAAACAAATTATTTCGACCAAATTTGGTACCATAAAAACGGTCATTGTGACTAAACCTTAAAAGATAGACATATGCCGTCGCGGACTTTTTTTTAGATCATGTATAGAGGAATAATTCTTTCATACATATTTTTTGTGTATCTTGAACCGTTTTCGCAGCGCACGCAAAGAAAGCCTTCAAAAATGAATAATTTTCCCCGTTTTTTACACATTTACCGCTCTGTCTTTGCTCCTATTGGTCATAGCGTAATGTTATTTAGCCTATAGCCTTCCTCGATAAATGGACTATCCAACAAAAAAAGAATTATTCAAATCGCACCAGTAGTTTCGGAGATTAGCGCGTTCAAACAAACAAACAAACAAACTCTTCAGCTTTATATATTAGTATAGAAAAGAGCGTACTCCCATTTAAAAGGCCGGCAACGCGCTTGTGACTCCTCTGGTGTTGCGGGCGTTCATGGGCGGCGGTAATTGCTTACCATCGGGTGATCCGTATGCTCGTTTGCCCCCTATCACATAAAAAAAAATACAGTATGGAGTTATACAATAAGGAAGTAAATAGATTTTCAAAGGATCTTTGACGGTAAGTTTGGTGGTAATACGTACAACGTAAAGATATAACACATGTCTGCCTGGATAGAGCTTTCTATTGTTGCATTTGTTATGACTTATGCAGTCCGGGGAAAACATTTTCACTTAAAAAAGGAACGAAAAGTAAACTGCGGTTTTAAGCTATATTTTAATTCTATTTAAAACTAATAAATATAATGAAGAGTTTCAATGTAATAAAAGTGCAAGCTTATGATTCTGTGTTGTTAATCAGTACGAGTTGTAATCATTGTGTTAAGCTTTGTCAATCTGGGGATTTGTTGTCAAAGATGCACCTTGTTCTAGCAGCTGATAAAATGGACGTTATATTTGAAGAGCTGGAGCAAGATCGGCATATTTGGACGTAATCGAAGAATTGGAAATTAACCACAAAACAGTTTTGCTCCTTTTGAAAAGAACAAGAAACCTAATCAACCGTGTAATTTTACGATACATTTATGTGACATAATTAAACCGATTTTTTTTAAAGTCTGGTAACTGGTAATGACAGCCGTTATGGCGGAAACGTCCACAAACTGAAAGGATATTTTGGACAATACAGCACTGGTTGTCTGAGTTTAATGAAAATCCCAGGAACGCGGTTAGGAAGACCTATAACAGCACAGAGCGTCTACTGGCTAAAAAGAATAAATTTATCGACAAGAACGTTCGAGAAATGTCATTATCGAAGATTGGTCAGTCATCACAGATTATAGCAATATGCAAACACAGATATGGATAGGCTGTCAACAACTAATAAGATTAAACAAAATGTTGAGAAAATGATTTGAATTAATCAATAACAAGCGTCCGGTTTTTCATCCAGATAACGTTACGCCACATACAATTTTAACTATATAATATGAAGATAGACTGGTTCACTTCAAAATGAGTTCTCTATCAAATCGAAGACGTGTGCACGATATGCTATTTCTGTTTGTTTAAAATTGGCGAATGGCATCCTCGAAGCTCCAGAATTGTTAGAAGGCCTTTCCTTGTCGGCACCGTCAAGGCTTCCACGCAAATCTCGCTTCAACATACTGGCGACCGGATTCAGTAGAACCAATCTCGGTCAAAATGCACCATTAAATCGGCTTATGAGAGAATTTAACAGTTTGTCAAAGTCCACTGAATTGGATTTGTTCGCGGATGGCATCCGCCAATTTAAGTCTCTTTTATAGTTTTTGTATAGGTTATTTGTATTTATTTTAAATAAGACAGGTACTCATTAGTTCCTCTTTAGATACTAGTTAGTTTTAAGTTATTTGTGTTTGTCTATTTCTGTCTTTGTTTTCATTTTAATTTTTTAATTTTTTCTTAGTTTTTTTTTATATTTGGGAGTTACTCTTAGTAAAAATAAATGCTGTCATCACCTATAATTATAATAGCATTAGGCTAGAGCATTTAACATTATTATTATTCGTTGGTGTAAATGTTTATTATGTTGGTGATCTATAAATAAAAAAATAAATAAATAAATAAAATTACTCAGCAAAGATCAAAGGTTGTTTAAGTTTTGATCTTGCTCTTGCACTTTCAGACTTGCAACGACATGTTTGGTACAGCGGTCGAGTGATCGGCTACTACGCAACGGGTCGCGGGTTCGACGCAAGGGACAGACATTTTGCATGACTTACAAAAATAATATGGGGCGACGTTTAAGAAATATATATTTCCTTAAGCCTGTGCCAATTTCCGATCAGATGTAGAGTAACGTTATGTAGATCTTCAGTATATTGTGCCCTTGAATTTTATATGTTTGACATCAATATGTACCCGTAAAAGCCTACTCGTATGTTGATTAAAAATTATTTTGATTTGAATTTGATTTCAGTGTCTGTAGAATTATTTAGGTAGTTTTAAAGTTTAGGTATTCTGGTAATCAAGAGGACTACCAAACTACTTGTCCCTATTTTGTAACAGAAATCTTATAACGTCTACAGCAACGAGATTGTGTCACTACTTACAACGCAATATATTTCAATAAAATGCAAAAAAAAAATTTTTATTTTCATATAAAATGCGAAAAATCTTATTCACGAACTATACATTGTTATGTAATTAAACACAAATATGTATTAGAAGATTTAATTTAAATAATTTACATTTTACTTTTTCAAATTATAATTTACTAGCTGACCCGCGCCCACTTCGTTGGGCATAACATTAATAATCCCCGAAGCGAGCACGAACGCGAACATGATGATGATGATGATGATGACACTCAGCAATAATGTGGCTTTCTATTGGTGAAAGAATTTTTAAAATCGATGATGATGATGATGATGATGATGACACTCAGCAATAATGTGGCTTTCTATTGGTGAAAGAATTTTTTAAATCGATGATGATGATGATGATGACACTCAGCAATAATGTGGCTTTCTATTGGTGAAAGAATTTTCAAAATCGATGATGATGATGATGATGATGATGATGATGATGATGACACTCAGCAATAATGTGGCTTTCTATTGGTGAAAGAAATTTTAAAATCGATGATGATGATGATGATGATGATGATGATGATGATGACACTCCGCAATAATGTGGCTTTCTATTGGTGAAAGAATTTTTAAAATCGGTTCAGTAGATCCCGAGATTACCGCTTACAATTTAACAAATATACAAATATACAACACACAATCTTTACTTCTTTATAATATTAGTATAGATATAGATTACGTGACCATATTTTTCACACTTTTAGGATAACGAAAATAATTAATTATCAAATTACATTTTCAGATTCAAAACTTATTTTACAACAACAACTACATAATACCGATACCTTTATCATATAGGCATAGTTATTAATATAAACTATCATAAACCGCAAAATATGAAAATCTCATTATATATATTAAATTATTTTATAAACGCAAAACTTACATGATAAGGTAAATACAAATGCATTATCCATTTTCCATTACAAGACTCGGGATTCAATTAACAAAACTCGTTTCAATCGCTTACGTATTTTACTACTGCGAATAATTAAAATAAGCAATTATGAGGTAATTGAATTTATCAATCTATAGACATCGTAACCAATTATTTTAAAATTATAGTTCCACTTTTAAAACAATATTTGTTGGCTAAACTTATAATGTGTATGGATCCAAAAATGTACAATAAGATTCCTAAAATTCGAACGGGGTCGGGAGGTAGCCGATCGCGCTCGAGTCATATAGATAAGTCACTCACTGCTATACTTGAAATATACCATCCACTGAACGGAAGTTTCAGAACTGCAAAATCCGAGTCTGAATAATCTCGGAAAGAGCACTTTGATGTAATTACACGAGAATCTTATTTAAGCACTCAGCACGGCCGTGTGTTGTTGTGTACGACACTGAAGAATCCGTGATATATAAGACTAGCTTCCCGCCCGCGGCTTCGCCCGCATTATATTCGAATTTCCCACAGGAAGGATATGTTTTAACAATACTGCCATACAACCTTTCACCCCCTCCTTTCAACCTTTTACAACCCTTTTCTGCTTTAAAAGGTAGCCTCTGTCCTTTCTCAGCCTCTAGTCTAGACTATCTGTGTACCAAATTCCAATTAAATCGGTTCAGTGGTTTTAACAATATTTTCATACAACCTATTATCCCTCCTTTCAACCTTTTACAACCCTTTATAACCTTTTTTGTATAAAAAAGTAGCTTGTGTCCTTTCTCGGGCTCTAGACTATCTGTGTACCAAATTTCATTTAAATCGGTTCAGTGATTTTAACAATATTTTCATACAACCTATTATCCCTCCTTTCAACCTTTTACAACCCTTTACAGCCTTTTTTGCATGAAAAAGTAGCCTATGTCCTTTCTCGGGCTCTAGACTATCTGTGTACCAAATTTCATTTAAATCGGATCAGTTCAGAGTTACTTTCGCATTTATAATATTAGTATGGAATATTAGATTAATATTAATTCACTTACATTGTAAATATGAACGGGCGTTACTTAGTACTTGCGAGGCATCAAACCGCCTTTGCTATGAATAGGCGTCAAGAACAAGTTAGCGTTAGTAACAAACAATAAGTTACCCACAAAATACGCAAGAACCAAACATAGCGGTAGGATCAATGTGTAAGGAGAGACCGATGACCAGCATTGGACATCTCAGCATTCTCTCGGTATTAAATTACTTACAGATAGCGCTGAATGCAATGAACAAATTTGCAGTACAAATAATATTTTTAATATTCGCAATAGATTCTTACAACAGTCCATACGAAAGTCACTAATAAGGTAACTAACATTGATTTACCTCGTTACTTTAACATTAGTTACCTTACGTCTTGTATTGCATTTGCAATAAAACAAAACCTCTGTACCAAAGATTTTATATGAGAAACCCAATATAAGCAAATGTACTACCCAAGCCCTATTTTTATAACATAACCTTTTCCTTAAATTTGCCTGTAACAGTTACACACATTTGGTTTTATCTAAATACAATGAAAAATATTTTTTTTTAACTTGTAATAGTTACCAAGATAACGCATTATTAAAATCGTCTGAATCTTAATTTCCCCTGACAATCATAAATATTAGGAAATAAGTAAATCACAAAATTAAGATATGTTTCAGATTAAAGATAATTAAATGTAATATGGCGATTTTTATAGGCGTACGTCAGTTAAAATTGTGATGTTGAATAAGCGTATATATAACTGATAAGTAGAGATCGGATAATCGGATGCATATTTACCTAAAGTTAGTTTAAGACAAAGTATGGAAACGTCTTTTTATTGTTTTGTTAAATAAAATTTTTCACTATTTCTGTTTTTCTATTCAATTATTTAATTGATTATTGTTTTAGTCAAACTAGCTCACTACTTTCGTATAACACTCTTCATATAATAAATCGTACATTCATAAATCGCACGGGGAACTGAAACTAAACTTCATGTAAATACGTATGCATAGTTATATAAGTGAACCCGGAGTCTCAGTCTTTTGAAAATTAATACCACGTGCTAATTTAGTAATTTTCAAACAATATCACTACGTTAAATTTGCAGTCCCGTATTTTCCCGGGATTTTTATTTAACAAAATGTATTTTAAAAAGCCGCTTCCATAATTTGTGAGCCAAAAATTAACTTTAGGTAAATATGCATCCGATTATCCGATCTCTACTGATAAGCAATAACAGTAACGAAGTATTGTATAATGCTAAGTATTGCACTTGTGACTAAAAAAGCCAAATTAAAAAACATGCAGAAAACCAGTCGATAGCGTTATTTGAGGCTAACATTACTCACGTTTGACGACGTTGCTCCAGAAAATTCGGCACTTAACATCAACAGCCCCTGGGACCATTAACCAAATTAAAACGGGCCAACTAACGAAGTGATTAATGTACCCCAAAGTTATGGTGGAAAACACTTCGGTAACTTGGCATCAACAAATTGAACAGAATTAGGGGATAGGTTTACATAAAAAAAACCTATTTTACACGCTCCATGTTTCTATGAACACATTTACAATTTTCAATTATTGATTAATCAGAACCGTTTCATTATTATTTTCAAATTTTAATTAGGTTAATATCATAAACAGATTGATTAGCGATTACGGACTGTCTTTCTCTATTTTTTTAAAAAGACAATTTTATTCTTCACAGAACATTCCACCACTCTCCGCACATCTTCTGCATCTTAAACAGGGCTTTATCCTTTTTGACCTATATTTATTATCTTTTTATATTCAAGGCTCTATTTATTTCTAATCGGCATGATATGACCCCAATTAGACAACTCAAATATATGTTCTATCGTCATTAGCCTGTAGCTTATTTCAAGTTGGGTCAATGTTTTATTATAATTTTAATTTAACTTTAATATATTCTTTTAAAACTGTATGATACGGCATTCCTAATATAGGCATGTTTTCACATTATATTTTTATTAATTATATTATGTAATGGAAAGTGACTTTATGAATTATCAATATTGAAGTCATTTTCCAAATTGACGACTCTGTATCTATTTAATACAGGGAAAAAAACAGCCCTTGCTGAGTTTCTTGCCGGTTCTTCTCAGTACAAGGTCTCCCGCCGTAGATTTGCGAACCGATGGCGTAGCTTTTCGACATTCACAAGTGCGTGCCAGACTGAGCTTCACTTGCACGAGATGTCCCATCAAGCGAAGCTTTCGCTTTTATTTACACCCAAGGTGTTTGTTCTGTCAAACAGTATTGATCTGTAAATATAAGTCAAAAATATTTTTAAGTAATATTGATTAGTATATATATTAAATCCACATGTAGGTAGGGGGTAGGGGTTGACAAAAATAAGGAAATATCACAAGGGGGAGGGTGAGTGTAGTGGGACCTTGAGTCTGTGTTTTGCACGAAAATGACGACACCGAGTGTCTTGAAGAAGCCGACGTTGATCTTTATTATAGTACAGTGCCAATAACTGACCTGCAAGATGTTAACCAGTTGTTAGTATTGAAGAATATCTTTTTTTTTCATTCATTTCATTTCATTTATTTTGCTTTCCACAATGGTAATCATAGGTGTTATAAATATTCTGTACATTATGGACCCTGTCGGGCACAGCTAATGTAGGAGAGAGGATGGCTTATCATTTTTATTAAAAATAAAAGAAAACCATAACTGAATATTACTATGTCAAATGATCGTAAGTCTAAACACTTCTTATGTATTATCTCTATATTATTATTTATCTATCTGTCATATGATTTATTAGATTATTATTAAATTAAGTATCATTGTTATATTCATTTTTATTAATTATTTTGTGGAATTTACGATTATAAATCATATATTATTTCAATTAAATTTTATATGTATTTAAGTATTTTTGTGCATTTTATTATATAGTTTTCAAATCAATTTACTATGTCATTGTTTAAGTTTTTATAGATTTTGGTCGCACATATATTCCTGTACCGAATAATAGCACTTTTGAATCAGTAAGGTTTTTATTTGTTTTAAGTATATTTTTTCCTCTGACATATTTCTAATGTGTGTAGGAAGCCTATTGAATATTTTGATACACATTACGAAGGGACTGCTCGAATGCAATTTTAATTGTGATGAAGGAAGGGACAGCATTGTCCTATACCGCAATGTATACTTATTCTGTACATCTTGCCTCTGAGTGAAAAAGTTTGCGTATCTCTTTACGAATTTACAAATTTCATAGATATACAAGCAGGGTAAGGTTAATATATTTAATCGTCTAAATTGGGGTTTACAGCTGTCCGTTTGTTGTATGTTTACGAGCACACGTATCAGTTTCTTTTGCATAGTGAAGATATCAGATGCTTTGACACTATTTCCCCAAAGAATTACGCCGTAGTTCAGCCACGAGTAAGCATAAGCATAGTAAGTAGTGATAGCAGTGTTCAGGTCTGTGCACTTCTTTATTTCGCGAAGAGCATATACGAATCTTGATAACTTTGTTTTTATATTCTGTATATGCGAATTCCAGTTAATGTTTTTATCAATAGTTAAACCTAATAATGTGCAATTATCAACAATTTCCAAGCTTGTATTACGATATTTAAGATCGACTTTCAAATCTTTCTTTTGTCTAGGATGGAATATTATAATTTTCGTTTTATTATAATTTAATATGAGAGAGTGATTCTCCATCCACTCCGTTATTGATGTTAGTATTGAATTTATTTTATATTCCATGTCCGTATTGTCACTGCAAGATGTAAGCACTGATACGTCATCGGCAAACAAAACACACTGATCATTCAAAACTCGGGAAAGGTCATTTATATATATAAGGAATAAAAGCTAATCCGTGGTCCGATGACAGTGTACATTAAATAGACACTAGTACATATATATTTTTCACAAAATTACACCATTCGTTTATTATTATTTTTTTGCCAATCAAAAATAACTCGCAGAGATTTGGATCTCATGGTTCGAATATATAACTCCACCGCATATAAAAAATCGTTTGCAGTGATGGCGGCGATGCTCTGGAATTTGTTACCTGACGCGATTCGGGAGACTCCTTCCATTGCAACCTTCAAGAGGCAACTTAAATATCATATATTTGTAAATAGACCTTAAGCTGTATTTTTATTTTATTTTATTATTATTATTTTTTATTTAATATATATGTATATATAGATTTATTATCATCATCATCATCAGCCCCTCTTCGTCCACTGCTGGACATAGGCCTCTTCGAGTGTACGCCACTGAGATCTATTTTCGGCTTCTCGCATCCAGCTTCTGCCAGCCGTCCTGCGCAAATCATCACTCCACCTTGCCTGAGGACGTCCTACACTACGTTTGCCGTTTCGCGGTATCCACTCTAGAACACGTTTGCCCCAACGGCCATCGGTTCTACGGCTAACATGGCTGCACTGCCACTTCAGTTTGCTAATCCTGTGAACTATGTCGATGACTTTGGTTCTCTGACGTATCACCTCATTTCTGGTGCGATCCCTCAGAGAAACGCCGAGCATAGCCCTTTCCATAGCCCGCTGAGCGACTCTGAACTTGTGGACTAGTCGTGCCGTCAGTGTCCACGTTTCGGCTCCGTAAGTCATTACGGGTAGGACGCACTGATTGAAGACTTTCGTCTTTAGGCACTGTGGGATCGACGACGTAAAGACTTGACGTAGTTTCCCAAATGCCGCCCAACCCAACTGAATCCTCCTATTCACCTCGTTCTCAAAGTTGTTTTTGCCTAACTGCAGTATTTGCTCGAGGTATACATATTTGTGAACAACTTCGAGAACGGCGTCGTGTATCGTCGTATATATATAGATTTATATATTATTTTATATATATTAGTGTATAACATTATGTATTCGTGTATGGATATATATATATATATATTTTATAATCATAATCTCCCCTGCCCAATTCAGGTTCTTTGATGTGTCAAAGGTTAACTGGAAGAGATCCCGCCAGGTATAAGTTCGCCTTTGCATATACATAATATGTTAAATGTATTATTTATGTTTCTGTGTAATATTTATGTGTATGTGCAATAAAGAGTTTTACAAACAAACAAATATCTGCAACCTTTCTATCTAAACATTTTTATCATGGTCCTTGATTTCAGAATAAAATAAGGTTACACATTAAACCTGTATTTAAAGATAATACTGTAAAAAAAATATAATTCTTTGTAGGTACTTTGTATTCTTTGTAAAAAGTTACTAAAAATAATAATTCACGCGATGTTGCCCTCAACTAGGAGAGGCTAGTTTAAGTCTCACCACATATCAAGAAGGGAGAGGGGGGTTGAAAAATACTTTAAAAAAAGATTGCATGATTAATGGACGGCTCCTTACATTCATCCCACATTAAACGGGTCGGCACAATTGGATTTTCTTCATCCATTCTTCTCCATTACTCGTCAATTCTATGCTTTCGCCTTTCACGTGCGTCTTTCTTCTTTCATTCATATTTCACTCCGACTCTTCTACTTCATTGTCGTCGTCAACTTCTGCCCTTATCTGTCCACAAATATACTCAAAACTTTTGTTGTGATATATGTGTTCATCCCTCCGATGACTTTAAATTTCATCTTGTATAATTATTCATTATCTTGTACATTCGAGTCCCACGTTGGGCGCCAGTGTGGCACTTTTTTGTGACAGGGTGACTTGGGTTGTTTAAAAGAAAGGCACCAATAGTCACTTAATATGTATGTTTACTATAGTAGGTATAAATTAAAGGCACACTGTAACAATAAATCACATTACAAAATTAACACAATTACAACTAATACGAAATACTTTAAATATATTGAGCTACTTACATAAGTGCCTTCGAAACGTTTTATAATATTAATTTATTATTACTCTGAGAGTTGTTATTATGTATATTAATATTTATTTTGTAATTTTGTTCAATTTCATATGATATGCTCAGCAAATAATGGTTCGAGTGATGTCAAAATTGTCAATAAGCTCACGCTTGACGTACACCTTTTAAAATGATCAAGGCAGCCAGCCAGGAGGTAAGGAGTAAAATATAGCGCCTTGTTACAACACCATACATCATATTGAGATTCTGCTCTTTGCTACGTGAATTCGTCTAATTTCTGCCTCCTTTGTTACCCATTACCCCTCAACTTCTAGTCTCGTCACTTTCTATCAAAGAATGTCACCGTCATAGCTGTCATTGGTTTCTATTTTCTTAGCAAAGCCTTATTCTAATTTATAAGGAACCATATAATTCCAATAGATGAAATGTGTCAAAAGTTATTGTAGTGCATTGATATAAACAAAGCACTCCATTGCTTAATATCCACATTATATCTATTGTTCTCGATAAGCCTGAGCTCGATCATTTGTCCTTTACGATACATCTAGCTAATTGTCTGCGTACTACCAGATAGGTGATGTATCTCGACCACGTACAAACAATGGTTGCGGACTGTCTACTAATGAACAAGATAATCGATAGGATCCGATACGAGTGGAAATTTACCGCGACAATCTGTATTTGTGGTTACCAAATTGTTTCTGGATACTTAATACTAATCTAACGTTGTGTTCCCACATTTAGTAGACAATAAGATGTCGGTCGATAAAATTTTAGTTTAAGTCGTGTTTAGTCAATATATATATGATAATTTAGTTTTTGTATATAGAAACTATAATAAATTCAATAAAGACAGTGATCTACATAATGTGAATACTAGAAACAAAAATAAACTTGCCGTTCCAATGTTCAGACTCCATAAAACTAGCTGTTCGTTCTTGGGGAAATGTATATCTATGTTTAACAAACTTCCGCAGTGTCATTGATTTGCCTTTGTATAAATTTAAAATCCATATCAAAAAGACACTCATGAGTAAAGGTTATAAAGTAAGTGACTATCTAAATGATCACACTATTTGGGAATAGGGACACTATTCATAGAGCCATGTTGTATTATTTTTATATGTGTATGTAAACATACATACGACTGTAATCGTATTAGGTATGATTGTATCTTATATTATATTGTATTTTTATATTATATTATTATAATTATTAACATTGAAAAGAGGAGATAAAAAATAGACCTTCAGAGTTTTTTGCCTGTTCTTCTCGAGAAGGCTCTCCCAATTTCCGAACAGATTTTTTTTCCTTATTCGTACGTACGGACAAGGTTTATGTTTTTTTTTTAAGCTTTTTTTTTGTTTTGTTTGTTGACGTCAATAAGTGCCTGTAAAGGTTTATGTTGAATAAAGATTATTTTGTTTTTTTTTTCTTTGTTTTGAGAACTGAAGAGAAAAATGTATAAATCAGTAATTAGACCTATCTTCATGTATGGATCGGAATGCTGGCTCGTCAAGCGGATGGATGAACAAAGATGGCATGTTGCTGAAATACTTTTGATAACATGGATGTTTGAAGTGACAAGAATGGATAGAGTGTGGAATGAATACATCAGAGAAAGTCTGGAAGTGGCTCAAATTGGGAGAAAGAGCCTTTTCTGGTATGGCCACGTATTAAGAAGAGATCACGATCATGTTACTTGGAAAGTTATGGAAATGAAAATGGATAGACGTGTAGATAGAGGAAGACCGAAGGAAAGATGAATGGACTGTGTGAAATATGTTGAAGAAAGGAGTAAGTGACGATATGGCGAATGATAGAGGAAACTGGAAGAGGAAAGCATGTTGCGCCGACCCCAAATAAAATTGGGAACAGGCCATGCTTTCCAATCGTATTCACAGGATGACTAAAGATATAATAAATAATATTTTTGTTTTGTACCGGACATATCAGATTTGTTTAATGCGATATGACTCTTGTGACGGAAATATATATTTGTTAGTTGTTTTAACTTGTATCGGAGGTTGGGTTCAGACTGTGTATCTGAAGCCGGCTTCCAGCTGACGACTCTGTAATGATACAGGGAGAAAAAAAAATCCCTTGCTGGTTTTCTTGCTGGTTCTTTCCAGTACAAGGTCTCCCGCCGTAGACTTGTGAACCAATGGCGTAGCATCTTTGACATTCAAAAGTGATTGTAAAATCCTATTTGAAGAATACATTTTTTGATATTGATGGTGATAAAGATGATGATTGATGTCATAGAGCTGAAATAAGTTAACCACCTCAAATTATGGTCACCTCATATATTTAAGTTTTTCGTTTCACATAAATTAAGTTTGGTAGTCTGTGGACAAGCTTGTGATTTTCTTGATTGTCGATTTGAACAGACTCAAGTGACGTTGTAAAAATAAAGTGATGTTATATTTAGTGGTATTTTTTATACATAAGTGGCATACTAAAGCTTTCACAAACTAAGTCTGTTTTGATAGATGTCATCGTCATAGTTTATCTGTCAAAATGTTTTGACAGATAAACTGGAATGACTCCTGTCGAAAAGAGGTTCTTAGACTGTGAAGGCTATAAATACCTACTTATAAAAAGGGCTTCTTCTAAAAAAAAAACTCAATGTATATCGAAGCTAAATCGGATTCTCGAGAATTTTTTGGAAATGTTTGATCATGCCAATCTCAGTTCGATTATGTCAATAACCAATCTCTTTCATGTTTGGAATATCTGAAACCCAACAGTTTTATATTAAAATGACTTTAATAAGCACTTTTCAAAATATAACAGATCTCAGGTTAAGGTTAAAGGTCTCCAATTTCTTTTCAAATTTAAAAAAATATTTTGTTGGTATTAACTTGTCTCTGAATTGCATTTGAATCGTAATCTGTTCTGAAAATTTCAATTTGTTGCATTGGTTTTAAGGTGTCGTTTTCTTTGAGGTCTCGGCTTCAAATCTTGATGAGATGTTTATGTGATGAGCATTTGTATGTACTTTAGTCATTGTTGTAGAATATATGTATGTCTGTACGTTACCCTAGATCCCATAATACAAGCCGTATAGAGCTTACTTTGGGCTAGGCTAATCGGTGTAAGTGTAAGAAATATTTATTAATTTAATTTTAAATTGTAAATAAGAATATCAGTATTAATATAAAAACCAAAATAAATTATCGATCAAATTCATCACAGTTTATTGCAAAGATTAAAAACAGCATACACCAAATAATGTTGAAAACGACCAAGAACGTTATAGTTCAATTCTCAAACAAAATTGATGAATAATTCGCAATTCAGCTTTCATCTGAATCGAATAAATAGCGCGGTAGTACGAATTTACGATTTTACTCAAATTACCATTAACTTAAACTGAATGCCGATATGTTTTTTTGCTGTTAGGAATTTAAAAAGTTATATGCAAAGCATTGTATAAAATTAACATTGAATTCAGCTTAGCTAACAAAATATCGCATCAGCAAATGCTACATGTGACATGTTAAAAAATAACAACACTTTAGATAGACGAAACGAGATCCAGCGAAGAGCTTCCGTGAGATAGGGTAATGTGTCAAAAGCACACGGTAAAGGGCTGTTCACACTGCCATTGTAGGTCAATCGATACCGTCTGCGTTCGCGACAAAGAAAGCAAAAGCCGCCGACAAAGAAACAATACCGTGTAGTCAAATTGGGTAGGACGCGTTTGTTTCTGACTCTATGTGATTCTGAACCGATTCAGAGTCACTGATACAAATGATGCAAATGAAGCACTTTACTGATTCGAATCTTTGTACTGATCCGGATACAAATGATCCAATCTTAGTTTTCCATCATTAGTTTGGTAGGTCGAGTGTAATGGAATCTTTTATTAGAATAAATAAGCAAAAGGAGTGGAATTAACTTATTTATTCAGGATCCAATTAATTAGGTTCACAAAACCATGGATTGTTCGTAGTTGTAAAAATTATTATTTTTTCCGTAAAAAAAGGAATAAACAGAATCAACAAGAACCAGTGCTTAGCAACGTGACCATAGATATAATATCTGTCACACTCCACAGGGCGAAAAACCGGGAGGTTTCTACTAAAATACTACACTTAAATATACTAAAATTTGTCAGATAAATAGTCAGTCACTTTTAATGTAAATTTTTAGTCCTGTCTGCTGTGCGTAAATGAGTCCGTCGATCGAATTTCTAAGGGGTATAGTCGTTGAAGTGGTCGAGTCTTTTCACCGTTCCTAGTTCGGATCTTAGCTACTCTACTTACACCGTCAGACCCGGGAAAAAGTTCAGTCACCTTCCCTATTGGCCAGTTCACCCTTCTATGATCCTCGATCTCAAGAAGAACAATGTCACCTACCTCAAGGTCATAGAGACTGCTTTTCTTACGAGGTTGTATCAGCCGACTAATGTATTCACTACGAAACCGACGCTGGAATCCCTCACGTAATGTTTTACAGTATTTAGCCCGTGCGTTTAGCGTCTTAGCATCTACTTCGTCCAAATCAGCGACATCGCTCTGAAACAGAGGTTGTATAAACATAGCTGGCGTTAATGGCTGCAATTCCTCAAGATCATTGCAAACATATGTGAGAGGTCGACTGTTGATTGTAGCTTCACAACCACATAGAACAGTGTAGAGTTCTGTTAGAGAAACTGCCGCACGACCTAGTACTCTACGTAGCGTTTGTTTAACGACGCCTACCAAGCGTTCATAGAACCCTCCCCACCAGGGTGCGCTGGGAGGCAAGAACTTCCATCTTATCCTTTCAATTGAAGAGAAGGAAAGAATTTTTCCCCAATCTAAAGAATTTAAGCTGTTATGCAGTCCTCGAAAATTAGTGGCGTTATCACTATATATACAGGCTACTCTACCTCTTCGTGCTATAAATCGACGTAGGGCCATAATAAAATCAGTTGTCGATAATGACTCTACTATCTCCATGTGCACTGCCCGATAAGTAGCGCACGTGAATAAAACAACCCAAACCTTGCAACTTGTCTTCAAGGTAAGTGGTCCAGCTAAATCCACGCCTGTCACCGCAAAAGCCGAGTTAGCTTCCATGCGATCTGTTGGTAGACTTCCTATCGGTGGTAAGCATGGTGTCGCCTTAAACCTTTTACACTTAACACAATTATTAACTACTCTTTTACATAAATTTCGTAATCCAATTATCCAAAATTTTTCACGTAAATTGCACATAAGCGTTTGTACACCAGCATGGTTTATTAGGACATGACGTTGGTGTACCATACGATGAACAATTGGTTCACAGCCTGGTAGTATAATTGGGTATTTAAAATCATTATTTTCGCTACCTAATCCTAATTTTGTTTGTAGTCGTATTATTCCTTTGTCATCTTTGAACATCTGTAGATTTTTATTGTTCATGTCGTCTGAATAATGGTTCTGTATAATTCTAATAAGTATTAACTCAGCATTCTCAAATTCATCATAATTAATTTTTTTGTGAACGGCTTGTGTTTTACTCTTTGCATCCAACATATCATACGAACAATCTTTGAGTAACACGAAAAATACCTTAACCTATTTATAAATGCATCGGGATCTATCAGTGTCGTATTTACTGTTTTTATTCTCTCCCTTTCAACCTCGTCTAAATTAATGTCAAAGCTCCGCGATGGCCAGTCTTGCTCGTCTGATAAAAGCCACGCTGGGCCTTCCCACCATCTACTTTCCAACAGACCTTTAGGTGATATGCCTCGCGAAGGCAGATCAGCTGGATTCATGCTCCCGGGAACCTGCCTCCAATTTGAGCTAGAAGTAGTGGATCGGATTTCTTTGACTCTATTTGCGACAAACACACTCCAATTGCCGTCACCCTTGATCCAGGTAAGTACCACACTGGAATCCGTCCAAAAATATATGGAATAATTTTGTAAGGCCAGCGACTCAATTGCCGTAGCAGCTAGTCGGGTGCTGAGTGTGGCGCCGATCAACTCCAATCTAGGTATAGTAATATTATTTATTTTACTTATAGGAGTGACCCGTGCCTTTGCCAAAACTAAACCTAATTTGACCTGACCACTGTGCTTAGACCGCAAAAATATACATGCCGCGAAAGCATCTTTGCTGGCATCACTGAACACATGTATCGAGTTTTCACTTTGATCAATATCATAGGGTACAAACCGCCGTGGAATTATGCATTCTTTGATGAAGTGAGCTTCTTTTAACCACGACAAAAATTCCATAGCCAGCTCTTGCGGTAGTTCGTCATCCCATGCTAATTTTAGGGGCCATGTTTTTTGTGTAATTATTTTTGGTACTACAGTGGTGGGAGATGTGAAACCTATAGGGTCAAAGACTCTTTGTATCATAGACAACAAGGTTCTTTTTGTAATTTTTGATGGCAAATTTTTTAACGAATCTACATTACACTTAATTGTGTCTAGCTGTACATTCCACAATAACCCTAAAATGCTGATTTGGCCACATTTATCCGCGACTTGGGATTGACTCGATACCCAACCTCTTAGATCAAACTGGCCATTTTGCATTAAAACTTTTGATTCCGATATGAATGAAGATAGCTCGTCAAATGATTTTACGCTCGTCACGCAGTTGTCGACGTAGAACGATCGCTTGAGCTTCATCGCCGTGGCCAACATTTCTTTCGGACTATTATCGAGGTGATAATTTATTGTTGCCACTAAATGGAAAGAGCTTGATGCAATTCCAAACACAACCCGTTTGTGACGGTACGTCAAAATTTGATCAGAATCAAATTCTGACCACCACAAAAAACGCAAATAATCTCGGTCTTCTTTAGCTAATGAAATTTGTAAGAAAGCCTTAGTTATGTCAGCTGTCACACCTATAGCTTCTTTTCGAAAATCGATTAATAACTGTGGAATTTTTTCAAGTAAATTAACGCCCTTATCTAAACATGAATTAAGAGATATGCCATATTGATCCTTAGCGGAGGCATCAAATACCGGTCTTATTTTTGTTGTGAGACTGGACTCCCGTATCACAGCATGATGTGGCAAATAATGACCTGTTACGTGTTGATCCGGCGCTAATTCAATTATGCCTAGCTCTAACCACTGCTTAAAAACCGCATTATACTGTTCAAGCTTACCTATTTGTTTGAGGCGGGACGTCGTAGAGTCTAATCTCTTTTTTGCCATCGAATAGTTGCACTGAGGCCGAGGAACATCACGCCAAGGTAAGTGCACTTCATAGCGGCCTTCGTCGTTGAAACTTATAGTTTGAACAAACCTTTCTAACATATTCGCATCATGCTGCGATCTTGTGATTTGTTCCGCAGGATCTCGTATTCCCAAAACTTCAAGATTCCACAAGTCTGAAATATCAACTTTGGTTAAACATTGCATGGTTGTAGTCTTTCCCGTTAATAATGAACTATACACACCAGAAATTGGCCATGGTCCATCCAACTTTGGTGCGAATTGCAGTCAAGTTATTATTTACATGAATAAAGTCACCAGTTATAAGTAAATTAGAAAAGTCAGCTCCGATCAACAATCTTACCTCGTCAGGCGAATTTATCGAGTCAGTCAATACAATATTATTACATTTTAAAATACTAACTAAATCATTACAACTAACTTTTGGTAAATAACCACAAATATTTTTTTGGTCCACTATAGACATTTGACAGTTAAAGTCATTT
The DNA here is from genome assembly GCA_036419045.1 of Scirpophaga incertulas. Taxonomy (NCBI): domain Eukaryota; kingdom Metazoa; phylum Arthropoda; class Insecta; order Lepidoptera; family Crambidae; genus Scirpophaga; species Scirpophaga incertulas. The sequence goes on from CM071642.1 coordinate 21,227,627, forward strand.
GATAAACTTTTGACGCATATTTCATAAACATTGCGGTATTCACTTTTTTCTTCCTTCCCACCGAACAGACAATGAGTAATAAACTCTTTTCTAGTAGGTTGTAATTGTAACTCCTTAGCGAGGTCACTGCGAATATAAGAGCGTTGCGCGCCGCTGTCGATGAGAGCTCGAACTTCTACTGATTTTCCTTTGTTACAAACTTGAACGACAATGGTTTGCAGCAGCGTGGTGGACTTCATATCACAGTGCAAATTGCTGGCCTTTTCTTGTTTGGAGCAGGTTTTACTAGTGCTTTGTTCTGCAATATCGGGGCACATTACTGTAAAGTGACGATTTTTACACCATAGGCACTTTGGGAAACTTTTGCATCTTTTCGCATTATGGTTTTGTTTTAGGCATATCAGACATGCTTTTTTGGCTTTGATATGGTCAATTCTTTGTTGCAATGTCATATTTACAGCTCTGTGGCATTCAGGGCTGCCATGGCTAGCCTTTTCACACCAAATGCAAGATGCCATCGTATTCAGCTTCTCCAGTCGTTTTGTTTCCGTCACAAAGCAGCATGTAGGTACCTTTGGTTCGTCCGTTGTAGGGTGTATCTCTCCATGACGAGCTAATCGAATGCGTTCCTCGGATTCCACTTCACGTTTGATGAATTCGACGAGCTGCGACAAGTTGTTATGTTGTGGGCCGGAAGCTCTTGATCTGTTCCAAGCTCGTAGCACATTCTCTGATAAGGCCGATTCCACCATCGGAAATAGAATTGAGGCGTATTTGTCTTTCGTGACGCCGAGTGTTTCGAGTGCCTGTAAGTACATTTGTAGACTGTCATACAAGGTCGACAGTTCCATTTTTTCGTGGTCCTTTTGGTTCATTAGCACTATTAGTCCTCTCACGTAAGTTTCGATAAGAACATCCTCTCTCGCAAACCTAGATTTTAGGGCATCCAAGGCTTTTGAATAGTTTTCGCCGCAAGGGGGATAGCTTTCAACAAGCTGCCGTGCACTAGAATTTTGTTCCATAGACTGAAGCAGGTACTGAAATTTATCAGTGTCATTGATTTCTGGATCTTCATCTATTTTCTTGAACTGACCCCAGAAGCTCAACCACTTTTTTACCTCTCCATTAAACTTTGAGATTTCTAGTACAGGCAATTTTACTCTGTAGCTTTGCTTACGTGTTTTCATTGTTGGACTTGTTGATGTACTCGAACTGTGATCATTTATTTTATTACTACTGAGCTTGCTTTTTAATTGCGAATACCTCATTTTGTATTTCAGCGCCGTATCCTGATCCTTCTGGTACTCGTTCTCCTCAAAATTAGAATCGTCGCACCATAGATCTCGTAGAGCTGCCTCGCAGCCAAAAAGCGTGTCTGCGCAATCAAAAAAGGTCGCCGCGTGGCCTTTTGGGTCTTCTTCACGTTGCAGCGCTTCTTCAAGGGCATCTGCTGCAATCGTAAATTCGCGACGGAACTGTGTTCGCTTTCTTTTCATGCTGTCCATGATTTTGTGTCCTGTCACGGTCGCCACTATGTAATGGAATCTTTTATTAGAATAAATAAGCAAAAGGAGTGGAATTAACTTATTTATTCAGGATCCAATTAATTAGGTTCACAAAACCATGGATTGTTCGTAGTTGTAAAAATTATTATTTTTTCCGTAAAAAAAGGAATAAACAGAATCAACAAGAACCAGTGCTTAGCAACGTGACCATAGATATAATATCTGTCACATCGAGTGTTGTTGCAATGATAAATAAAAGTTACACTCACTGGACACGAAGTTGTATATTATTCTTCTTGTTTCTGACTCTATGTGATTCTGAACCGATTTAATCGATTCAGAGTCACTGATACAAACGATGCAAATGAAGCACTTTACTGATACGAATCTTTGTACTGATCCGGATACAAATGATCCAATCTTAGTTTTCCATCATTAGTTTGGTAGGTCGAGTGTTGTTGCAATGATAAATAAAAGTTACACTCACTGGACACGAAGTTGTATATTATTCTTCTTGTTTCTGACTCTATGTGATTCTGAACCGATTTAATCGATTCAGAGTCACTGATACAAATGATGCAAATGAAGCACTTTACTGATACGAATCTTTGTACTGATCCGGATACGACTGATCCAATCTTAGTTTTCCATCATTAGTTTGGTAGGTCGAGTGTTGTTGCAATGATAAATGAAAGTTACACTCACTGGACACGAAGTTGTATATTATTCTTCTTGTTTCTGACTCTATGTGATTCTGAACCGATTTAATCGATTCAGAGTCACTGATACAAACGATGCAAATGAAGCACTTTACTGATTCGAATCTTTGTACTGATCCGGATACAAATGATCCAATCTTAGTTTTCCATCATTAGTTTGGTAGGTCGAGTGTTGTTGCAATGATAAATAAAAGTTACACTCACTGGACACGAAGTTGTATATTATTCCAAACACTTAATCACTAGATACATATAAAAACACAGTATTTATACAGCTAAGACGGAGGAAAAGCAATATATATTTATATGTAGAAGTACAGTTTATATAGAAGTATAGGTAATTTATACAAGTATACATACATATAAAATTAACGTACTAGTTTACAATTTTCGTTAACTACGAAAACCACTTTGTCTATAATGACTCGTCTTGACCTCTCTATCGTATCTGATTAGTGGGCAAGGCTTGACGATATTGGCCTATCGATAAAGGTATCGACTGGTCGATATGCATCGATGTTTAGAAGTTGTGAAAATATATAATATAAATATTGTATATTACAATTTAAATAAATAAATAAAAATATGTAAATAAATAATAATTAATTTGGGGTGTGTATCATAACTACATTACTAAAATAAAGTCGCTCTCCGCCGTCTGTCTGTCCCTAGTATGCTTATGGCCGTTTTCACCAACCTTATCTTAGCTTAGGTGACTCCTAAGTGACATGCTGTCACTTTTTGTATTAACTGAAAAGAGTGAGACAGCATGTCTCTTAGGAGTCGCCTAGAAGACAAAGTTGGTGAAAACGGCCATTAGATCTTTAAAACTATGCAAAGGATTTTGATGCGGTTTTTTTAATAGAGGGAGTGATTCTTAAGGATGGTTTATATGTATAATACATGCATAATATAGTAGACTAACACTGATAAATTTACAGGTTTCTAATGTGATGTTTTTTTTGCGCTTATATTGCGAAAACACTAGCTGAACCCTACGAGATAGAGCAAAATAACATACTACAGTATTGCCCACCTTAAAAAGTTTAACAAAAAAGTCCGCGATGGTATCTCTTAGGGATAACCCACCATAACCATTTTTTCATTGCACCCGTGCGAAGCCGAGGCGGGTCGCTAGTTGGAATATAAGAAAGATTCCTACACTTATTTGTCAATAAAATGTCATAAAAATTATACTTATATGTACAAACTTGAACTAGAAAGTAAATATTTTAGTTAATTTTAAAGTAATTGCTTTAATTACTTATATTTAATATATATGTTTAAAATTTATAAAAAGCTTTTTTTGTCGGTACGTGTCGGAGTCGGTACGCTTTAACGCGCCAGCTACAAATACAGGATTAAATTGTCCTTAGCCGGCACCAAGTCTAAAAATAACTTTAATTAAATATTATTATAAATATTTTTTTATTATAACATATAATTGTTTAAGTCGGTACGTTATAAATTCACTGTAACCAAAGGTCCACTGTAACTTATATGCACTGACTAAATATAATATTTAGGCCAAATAAAACTTTATCTGTTTATTGATTACCTCGGAAACTAATTCTTTGACAAGCCAAAGCTAAACCATGACTAAAGTTTTGAGCAACGCAACTGAAATTAACTTTTGAAGCTTTAGAAGCCTTCAAACTTTTGTATCTGACTCGTAGCACGTAACAGTTTGGTTTCCATCCACAGAAAAATTGTATTGTAAAATATATATTACAAACTTGAAGTAGAGACGGGTTGTCTCTTTACTATCGACAAAACCAGAATGTTTATCGTCTACCTTTAATTTGTTAAAAAACAGTTTCGTTATCGACTAGTTTACCTTCTCAACGAAGGAACACTGAACTGAATGACGTCGAAGTGGATAAATTAATGACAAAATAGTTGGCGTAGTTTATTTATATGCTTATTATTAAAAGACATTCAAGATAAAGTGTTTATTTAACGCTGGTATTACCCTTTTGTATTTCAGACTTATTACATTGTAATTAGAAATATGAAACAAAATGAAAAAAAAAAAACATCTTGGGCGTGATTCGCATGCGGTTTCGAATCGGGGTTTGTCCATTTTCTAAGCATTATAACCATACTTTATCAAGTTTAATATTGGCAGGTTAATGAACCAGTTGTCTGTAAAATACAATACAGGACTGTTGTAGTAAATTCACTTAAAACTGACGTCTTTTGGTCGGAGAGAGTCGGGAACACTAGAATAATGTGTTCGCCTTCAACTTGAGAACCATTTTAACTGTGTAGAAACGAAATAATGTCGTTTGTTCAGGCTGCGTTTACAACAACATTGTCACTAGGTGTGGCGTATCAGATTTAACCGAAAGAACCCTCTGCGTCTGACGTAGCGAGTTATAGATAGATGATAGAGCGACTTCTAGTACAAACTATCCAGCGACAACACTGTATTAGCTTGCCAAAAGAAAAGAAGCACAAATAATTCAAGATGAAATCGAATTTATATTTAAAAGTATCCCCCACGATCCCAGAGCACTCTGGAAGGTGTCAGAGCGCGGCCCCTGTTTCATTTATGTTAATTTTGAATCCAAATTTAAATTATGAAATTAATGTAAAAAATATTAGATTCACGACGCCAATCTCATGTGTAAATAACACGTTCTCACATTTAAAATGCATGCATTATTTGCATCTAAATCAAAGCGAATAAGCATTTCTAGTAAAAATATCATACGAGTATGCTTAGTTTAATAACAGTTTCTTATCAATGTTGTGTGAAATAAATACGTAAATTTTTAATTAGAACGATATCAAACAAGAGTTTCCATCGTAAATTATATTTTTAATGCCTCGTAGACATTTATTATTGATTTGCTATTACAATTATTATTATAAGATACGGTCCTTTATAAGGCGTGTGCAGGTATACAGATCCAGCGCGTAGAGACCATTTAAACGAAATTTTATGAAAGTATGTGTGGAGTGTACCAACTGGGTCTAATCTCTATCTGCACCATGAAAAAAGGAACCAAAAACTAAAGCCAGTTAGATGCACAGAAACATTTTGTCATTACTGGTCAAAACGTTTGTGGACTATTACACTTCAATTTTGGTGATCATGAGACCCAGGCTATGGAAGAGACTCCGGTCACCTGCCTTCTCAAAGCCTCCTAATTGATTCAAATATGGCAAGGTGACTCACCGTTCGCTAAATGGGCCCGCCAAAAAAGCAGACCAATATTGATGTGTAAGGGAGCAACGAGATGTCCACACCAAGAAGCACGAGATGATCACCGATGATGGGAACCGGCACATTACGGAGTGTCGGAGTCAGAAGAAAAGGACTCCGCTACGCAGTAAACAAACACGCCTGGGTTTTAGTGGTGTTAAAATCAACTAGATTAGCGTCACCCCAGTTTGAGACCGCCTCAAGGGCCAAGTTCAAACGGTCAATCATCGACCTTCGACAAGACTGAATCTCATCACTCTTGGCCTTTGCACTGGACAAGTACCTTTCAACGACCGTGCTATCGTCTGCATACCCAAGGGTACTGGGTATAAGCAGATCATCGATATGTAGCAAGAAAAGAGTCGCTGACAGAACAGAGCCCTGAGGAACTCCGGCGTCAAAAGCCTTGGGATCCGATGAGTAGCGATCAAGGACCAAGGATCTTTCGCTCAAAAAGTCCTTGGTCTAGTTGCAAAGGCCGAGGGGAATACAGTAGCAAGGAAGTTTACTTAATAGGCTAGCATGCCAAACCCTATCAGTGGCCTTTGAAATATCCAGATACACAGCAAGGGCCTCACCATCTTTTTCTACAGCCTCGCTCCACATGTGGGTGGCGTACACGAGAAGATCCCCCGTGGATTCTCATTATATAAATCTATCTGAGTTATGTCTTATTGTGTATAGTGCATAAGTCGACATTCAATATCCAAACTGACAAAAGCTACAAAATCGAAGTAAAAACTGACAAAAGCCACCTGTATGCGCTTTGTGATGATTATGTACTCGTATACTGACAGGATGCTCAGAGAAATAAAAATTGCGTGATCTTTTGAAAACGTTTAACTCAATTTTTATCTTTACAGTTATGCGTATGTCGTTGCGTATATAAGAATAAAGACAGAATCGTTTTAGGATGCGGATACTACGTAATACATTAGTGTTGCTGTATATAAAAATATGGAAATACGTTTCGGTGTACGCTCGAACATGCCCCCGGCCTTGGAAGCACCAGCTTTCAACAGGAAGATATTATTGAGGCTCGTCTAGTAATGGACAGATCTTCGTATAGGCGCGTCTTATTATACCAGATGACGTCCGAATGTCGGCCACTCTGACCACTCCATCACTCCCAGGAATAATTTTGTCAATTCTTCCTAGACACCATTTCAAGGGTGGAAGATTGTCATCCTTGATAACTACGAGCATTCCTGGCTCGAGCAACATATCACGTCTTCCTTTCTTCGATCGCGCTTGAAGTTCGGAGACGTACTCTTTCGCCCATCGACTCCAAAAGTGCTGGCGAATCTGCTCGACTCTTTGATAGCGAGTAAGTCGGGTCGTAGTGAAGTCCGAAAGGTCTTCGCTAGCAGGCGCAGTAAGGGTGCGACCAACCAGGAAATGAGCTGGACTTAAAGGAGTAAAATCAAGGGGATCAGTAGACATAGGACTCAAGGGGCGTGAATTTAGGACCGCTTCAATTTGTGCAAGCACCGTGCTAAACTCTTCGTAAGTTAGATGCGCATTACCTACTACGCGTTTTAGATGGTACTTACAGGATTTAACGCCTGCCTCCCATAAACCACCAAAATGAGGAGCATAAGGTGGTATAAAACTAAATTTGATGTTTTCACTTAAAGCGTATTCTAATAATTCAGGAGAACAGGTATCCAGAAATTTTTTAAAATCATTCATAACACCGACAAAATTGCGACCGTTGTCAGAAAAGATTTCTACAGGCTTACCTCGTCTAGAAATGAACCGTTTTAATGCCAACAAATAAGCGTCTGCGGACAAGTCACTGACGAGTTCTAAGTGTAGGGCGCGTGTAGTAAAACAAATAAATATGCAAACGTAACATTTTGTTAATTTAGCACCTCTGCCCTTACGGTTTAATATGAGCATTGGCCCGGCGTAATCTACCCCAGTTCGCATAAAAGGGAAACCAGAAACTAGGCGCTCCTTTGGTAAATTACCCATAGGTGGAGCAGGAGTTCTACCTCTTAAACGCCTACACACGACGCAATTGTGAACTACCTTTCTGGCGAGATTTCTATCGCCAATAGTCCACCAAGTTTCCCTCAGGTTGTATAGAAGCGCCTGTGGGCCTACATGCAACAACCTTTTGTGTTCGTGCTGAAAGATTAATAATGAAAATCTATGTTTAGCTGAGAGAAGAATGGGGTGTTTTTTTTCTAATGAAAAATCAGGAGAATTAACAATACGACCCCCAACGCGAATAAGTTTATTAATATCTAAAAATAAATTTAATTTTGATAAATTATGTTTGTTTGGTAATATAGAATTGTTAATAAGAATTTTATATTCGTTTGAAAATGACTCTAACTGAGCCAACCGAGCTAAGGATATGTCAGCTTCCTTTAATTCGTTTACCGTAAAAATTCCTTTACGATCTGTGCCCTTATCACGCGTGTAATAAATAAATCGATGTATATATGCCATTGTATGCCTAATGCGGTTATATTTCGAAAATCTGTGGAACGGAAATAATGATAACTCACTATCTGTAACTGTTAGCGAATGCGTTATAACAGATTTTAGTTCCGGTAAATCCTTTTGCATTTCATTTAATGGCAAAGGGAACTTGGTAGGGTCAAAACTTGAATCACTGAGGAAAGACGGACCCTCCCACCATAACTTAGAACTAGCCAAATCCTTTAATTGCACTCCACGCGATATTAAATCAGCAGGATTTTCCTTACCGCTTACGTGACGCCACACATGATCTCCCGTTAGCTCATGTATTTCAGCCGTCCTGTTTTGTACAAATGTTTTTTGTAAATTAGGAGACATGTGTAACCAGCCTAGCACGATGGTTGAGTCAGTCCAAAACAAAACATTAACGAACTGACATTGAAGTGACCTTTGCACCCTATCGTATAGCCTTGCACCGAGTAAAGCGCCACATAATTCCAATCGCGGAATACTAACAGGCTTCAAAGGGGCAACCCTGCTTTTAGAGCACAATAATCTCACCGACACTTCACTGCGATTATTGATTGCGCGTACGTAAATGCAAGTACCATACGCGCTCTGTGAAGCGTCGGTAAAAACATGCAACTCCAGTCGTATATTGCTATCTAATTTTGTGACGTTGATAACATGCCGCGGGACTCGAACAGCAGTGAGAGATGATAGCCCATCAGCAAACTGCACCCACAGACGCGCAACGTCTCGCGGTAACTCATCGTCCCAATGTAATTGTAATAACCACAATCTTTGCAATAATATCTTAGCAAGGATTATAGTGGGACTAAGTAAACCTAATGGGTCGAATATTTGCGAAACATGTGAAAGAATTGTACGCTTTGTCGCTTTATTATTTACATCAGTTTTGAACTGTGTATTAAAATAAAATTCATCTGACCTATTGTACCAACCCAAGCCTAATGTTTTGCAATGAGCAATTTCTCCTAATGACAGCTCCTTGGACGATACAAAAGGAGCAGACAAACTATCGCATTCGAAGTTAAATAGCCATTTTCGCAAAGGAAAACATGCAGATTGCAAAAGCTGTGAAGTTTTATTGCATAAACTTAATAACTCACTCCTGCTATCCGAACCCGTCAACAGGTCATCGACGTAAAAGTCGTTGGTGATCAACGCCTTAACTTTAGGTTCCGTACTGTCGAGTGCAAGTTGCTTTAAGCATCGAATGCTTAAAAACGGAGCCGAAGCGGTGCCATACGTTATGGTGTTCAATTTGTATAAACCTAAAGGTTCGGATGGGTTATCGCGCCAGACAATCAGTTGGAGATCGCGTTGTGATTCATGAACGAGACACTGTCTGTACATTTTCTCGATGTCTGCACAGGCAGTGTACTTATATTGTCTAAAGCGAAGTAAAATATCAAATAAATCACTCTGTAGCGGCGGTCCTACCATCTGAATGTTATTCAATGATAAACCGCTACTAGTGGCTGCACTCGCATCAAAGACGACCCGCAATTTTGTGGTCGTGCTATGTTCTCTGAATACACCATGATGGGGTAAAAAGTAACATGGAGTATTGTAGGAATCAACCTTGGTCATATGACCTAACTGGATATACTCATGAATAAAATCAGCGTATAGTTTTTTATAGCTAGGATTGCGTTCTAATCGTTTCTCAAGAGCAATAAAGCGACGCTTAGCTTGTGAAAACGATTCACCTAGCTTAGTTGGTGGCTCCTTGAGCGGCAAGCATACGCAGAACCTTCCCTCGTCAGTGCGCGTAGTAGTACGAACGAAGTGCTCCTCGCAAGCACGCTCCTCCTCTGTGTGCGTATTATTATTTTGAGCCAGTTCCTCCAACTCCCAAAACTGCCGTAACTGTTTATCAATTGATTGCGTAAAATTGCATAATGATCGCGTATTGTTAATGTTAGGTAACATAATTGGCCCGGAGACTATCCAGCCTAACTTAGTATTCTGCAAACATGGTCCGCTAGGCAATCTTATTTTACCGTCGCATAACAGATCCCAGAATATATCGGCGCCTATAAGAATATCTATGTCTTGTGAATCAGAATAATGCGGATCAGCAAGCTGTACATTCTTAGGTATTAAAGTGTGAATATTGTTGATAAGTAACTGAATGTGATGTCGACGTGATGAACGGAATCACAAAACATCTTATTTGCATCGAGAAGCTTCCGATGTGTGACTTTATTTCAATGTCACATATTTCCGTTGATTGTGTAACGGAATTACCTACTCCTCTAATTTCGTAAGTGGACTGTATACAAGTTGCGTTTAATAAATTGCATAGTGACTTAGATATAAAACAATGTTGACTGCCACAGTCGAGGAGCGCGCGTGCGCAGTGATAATTACGTTTAGCATCAACTATTTCGATCAGTGCAGTCGACAGTAATACGGGTCGCATTTGAATATTGGTTTGATTTATGTTATCAATGCGCGCGCTGTTTACCTGAGACGACAAAACCTGTTCGGGGATATGGGAGAGGACGGGCGCGGGCGCAGGCGCCCGCGCACCCGCGCCCGCACCCTCAGGCTCGGACGCGACAGCGCCGCAGACTGCGTGGAACGCCGCTGCTACTTGCGGCTCGCTAGGAAGCGCTTGATGAATCAAAGTATTATGTTTTCGATCGCATTTACGACACGGCCCAAACCTGCAAACGTCAACCGAATGTCCACTTCGTAAACAGTTTTCACAAAGTTTGTTTGCGGCTATAAGATTAAGCTTAGTGTTTAAACTCGAATCTAGAAAACGTTGACATGAATATAATGCGTGATCTGCCTGACACATATAGCACGGATGCTTAGTGTATGTACTACGTGTTAGTTGCGGCTTATTTGTGGAAACATTGCAGTGTACCTTATTATTTGTGCGATTTTGTGAGAATGTTGTGTTTTTTTTAAATTCGTGATTATTATTTAATGTTTTGTTGTGTGACACCTGCAATGTTTCCAGCATATCAGCCCGGTCCCTGAGAAACATAAGCAACCTATCAACGTTCAGGCATGATTTAGGGTCGGTGTGACGTATATTACATTTGTGCTGCTCCCACTGACGTTCGGTAGTGTCGTCCAGTTTAGAAGTGATCATGTAAACAACTAACGTATCCCAGTGCTCGGTTGGCTCGCCTAATACCTTTAATGCCCGTAGATTTTTAAGCACTGTGTCTGATAGCCTTCTCAACAGGTGTGGCGATTCTTTTGTCAATTTTTGAATTGAAAATAGTGCTTTGACGTGATTGTGAATCAATAGACTGCTATTGTTGTACCTGTTGAGTAGGAGCTCCCAGGCCACAGAATAATTGCTAGCTGAGAACTCCAATGAATCTATTACTAGTTCTGCGCTGCCCTTTAATGAAGACTTTAGGTAGTGGAATTTTTGAATATCGCTAATTTCGGTAGAATTGTGTACTAACGACATAAATGTATCTCGAAATTCGAGCCAATGCTCATAGGCACCGTCAAATGAAGGCATAGTTATTGTTGGCAATTTAATTGATTGTAGCTTATTACTACCCACTTTAGAACTCGTAGTTACCTCGGTGGATTCAAGAATGTGCTCTGCCAGAGATAATGCACAATAGTATTTATCCTCAAACATTTCTCGATAGGATAATTGCGCGTCTATATTACTATCAATAACCATTTTTTCAATTTTAGTTTGAAGGTCACAAAATTCAGAGAATAAACCTGTAGCACCTTGAATTCTTAACTTTAGATCGATGCGATTTTGACTGGATAACGGTTGATCAGAAATTTTATCAATGTATTGTGATAGTTTAGTTAATCTCCCTTTTATTATACCGCGAGACAGTACACACTCGGAAAGTATTTTACTGTCACTTTCGTTGCGTGGAATTGCTCTGCAAGGAGATTTATCACGAGATGTAAACAGGGTAGCTCGCTCAGTACTCATTTTAGTGGTATATGGAAAGACTTACGGTTTGATTCTGGCTTTCGAAGACAGCCGATGTTAGCACAGCACAAATCTGCTTTCAACGCGAAGTAACGGTACTGAAATTGAGATAAAGCACAGTATCACACAACTGAGTCGCAATGGATGGAGTTAGGAAGGATGGCTGGCCGTACCAGAATTGCGTATTCCGTAGTAGATCCAAGCTGCAGGTCCTTCAACGCCTTAACACCAGTTCCACAGTTCCTCTTAGGCTTGTTCTTGCGATTTGTTGACTGTATTCCCTCTGCGATGGGGTTGGCCACGTTGCATCCACAGGTCGGTAGTTCGTATTTAGCGAATTATGCGGCGACGAAGGTCCACAATATGTATGTATGCGCTTTGTGATGATTATGTACTCGTATACTGACAGGATGCTCAGAGAAATAAAAATTGCGTGATCTTTTGAAAACGTTTAACTCAAATTGTATCTTTACAGTTATGCGTATGTCGTTGCGTATATAAGAATAAAGACAGAATCGTTTTAGGATGCGGATACTACGTAATACATTAGTGTTGCTGTATATAAAAATATATGGAAATACGTTTCGGTGTACGCTCGAACACCACCAAAAGCAGTTTTGAGAAGTAGTTTTATAAAAGTTTTTCTTCAAAAGAGACCTAGATGATTCATCTCGTATGTTCTTATAGGTACACTGGTGACTCGCTCCGAATCTCACAGGAAGCACAGTACCGTAGGTGATTTTAGCTACATACTACATACAACTACAAGAAACTCCTGATCTATAGACCTCGGTCGCATTCAGCGTTAGAGTGATTTTGCCTCAATTTTTATTATTCTACCAGGGTAGACACAAAATTATGTAGGTAATCAATTTTCTGAGAACTTTTACAACATCTACTAAATCGGCATTAATATTAGATCGAATGTAAACACAATCAAATATCTGAATAATCTAGAAAATTATTTATTAACTTAAACAAAACTTAAATTGAAATAATCGAAAACATTCGGAGCTCGAAAAATTGCCGCGAAAGATTAAAGTATAAAACTTCCTTCGATTTTAATCGAAATAATTTTAAATTACTTATTTTTCTTACACTTCTCCGAAAATGTCTAGTGAGGTGATATTAAAAGTTTCAGTAATCAGTTAAAAGCTGAACGTGTCGCTTTAACTGAAGGTAGACGATAAATTTATGATTCGTGTCTACGAAACACGTTATTACACTTTGAGCGTTCGTCGCACATTTTTATATTAAATAAGCATATTATTAAAAGCTGTCGCTCTTTGCGGCATGATAAATACGTTTCAACGTTAGAAAATATGTGTCTATTAAATTTCGTTGTCTAAGATGTAAGGTTTTTTCAAATGAGTGATTTTCTCTTGGTAAATCAGCGTTCTATTTGTTCTTTACTTTACTTATACATATATGTATATATTTAGTATAACAGATCCTTCAACCTCTTACTTGTTTCGTTGCTACGGTTTTTCCAAGTACACTTTTTAACATTTCTTCTATATTAGCTGATGTCCGCAGTTTCGTCTGCGTAGGATTAGTATGTCGTATGCGTCGCGGCGTGTCGACCGGGAGGGCGATGGGGGGAGCGCCCTGGAACCCGCGCACGAAGTGCCTAAGCGGGAGTGGCACCGACGGATTGTGGCGGCCTGGCGTGCGCAGCTCGAATTACGGAGCTGCGCGCGCCAGCGGGCCGTCGGTGCCGTACTCCCGCACCTCGAAGCTTGGCTCAACGAGAAGGAGGAGGTCACCTACCGATTGACTCAGATACTCACCGGGCACGGCTGCTTCGGTGAGTATCTGTGTCGAATAGGACGGGAGGGATCGACACATTGTCACCACTGCGCATCCGACCTCGACTCGGCCCAGCACACGCTGGCGGAGTGCCCCGCGTGGGCCTCCGAGCGCCGAGTCTTGGTCGCAGAGATCGGGCGAGATCTGTCTCCGCCGGCATTGATTGCGGCAATGCTGGCGGACGAGGGAGGTTGGAGGGCTGTGGCCTCCTTCTGTGAAGCAGTAATGCTCCAGAAGGAGGCCGCCGAGCGGGGTCGGGAGATGGCCGATCCCGCTCGAAGGAGGCGGCGGGCGCCGGGCTCGGTAGCACAGCTGCGGCGCCGCCGCGGGTCGCCGGCGGGCGCGAGGAAGTCGCGACCGCTACGGCGACCCGGGATGGACCACGCCCCTTCCGTGGCCGGGGGGCGTCGGCGGTGGAGGGGACCGGGGGAGGTGGTAGCTTCCCCCGAGGAGGGCTCCCCTCTAGAGAGGGGAGCGGAGGCTGGGGGTTCCCGGAAGTGGCCTTTGTGTTCCGGGGGCTCCCTACATGCCTGAGGAAGGCCATCCCTGAGGTTTTTAGTGGGTAGGCCTCCCCCTTCTGGGGAGGAGAGCCCCACATAACCCCGGCTCGCCACAGCCGGGGTATGCAATTTAATGCATTTTCCTCAGGGGAATAAAAAAAAAAAAAAGGATTAGTATGTCGAGTGGCTTATATTAGCGTGGCGCATATCTTTATAATTGTAGCATACTGATAAATTCTGATGTAAGCTATATTATTCTAAAGTTTCATTAAAATCTAAAATAGTTTTTAAGTGAAAGAATAACAAATGTCCATCATATAAAAAAAATTGTGGCAAAATCCCTCTGACACTGAATGCGACCGAGGTCACGAGTTTCTTATAGTTACCGTATGCTAGTAATGGGTTTTGGGATGTGGGTAGCTCCAAGACCTCGACTGTTGCATGACCTGCCATGCGAGCAGAAATGACCTATCAGTGTAGTTCAGTCTTTACCTCGCAACGTTTCTAAACTTTAAGTTAATTGTGTAACTCACCAGAAACTCTTGCACCGTGAAATGAGGAATGGCAAAAATGTACAAAATTTTCAGCTTTCCCAATTAAATTGGGTCAATTCCCGTGGATTATCACAACGCAGCCGCGACAGGAATCCGAGCGTTGTTGTTCATAATTAATCTTAATGGATTACTTTCAGTCTTGAGCTGCGTTCTTGATGATCTAATTTATAAAAAAGGTATTGAAAATATTATGAAGCACTTAATTTTTGCAGACATTTCTTTTTTATATATTAAATTTATATAATTAGAGCAAAATAATAATAAATTTGTCTGTTACACGTTGTTTTTTCGTATGTGATATATGTAGCTATTGGATTTAAATTTCGAACTACGAATATAAGATTCAGTAGAAAAGGAGACAGATTTTTTTTTATTTATTTATTTAATCTTCATTGCATAATAATAATACAATCGGCGGACTTAACGCAATAAGGCATTCTCAACCAGTCAACCGGAATAAATGTTGTAGACTATAGTGAGGCGATGGAAGAAAGATTAAGACATAAATAATTATGTAGTATATTCCTATAAAATAGATATATGTTAATTATACTAAAAGATATAGAATAAATATTAATGAATAAATACATATAAATATATATACATAAAATATATAATAAATAAATAAAATATATACTAATATTATTACAGCTAGACAGAGACAGAAAAGTGATCACGCACTAATCTCTTAAACGTGGTTTTATTATCAGCGCGACGGATATGTATTGGAAGATTATTCCACAGACGTATAGCGGACACAGTAAAGGAATTGGTTACGAAGCCGGAGTGATGGACGGGAAATTGAAGGGTCAGGTTATCACTTGAGCGAAGGTCACGCTGGTGAGAGTTCCCCAGAAACTGAAACCTAAATTTTAAGTATCCTGGAGTATGTGGATCATAAAGGATATTAAATAGCAGACGGACAACTCTGACACTCCTACGCTCACGGATAGGCAGCCATTTGAGTTGGTTTCTATAATCCGAGATGTGGTCGGATTTACGTAAACCAAACACAAAACGAATACAGCTGTTAAGCAAACGATCTAATTTGTTCAAAAGATGTTGATTAATACCAGAAAAATTGACTTATCCTAGATAGAACGATATGATAAAAAAAAATTGACTCGCTTATCCGAACCCCTAATCTCCTATTTTCCTTCTTGGGCAATATTTCACAGAATAAGGACTGCATTGGTGACAATCAAAGAGTTTCAGAATACCTATAACAGATTACTGTATATTTTTCTTGAATATCGTTAATACTTGTGTTCAAATATAACGGTGCTGTCTAAAAGTTTTATACGTTTATGTACAAAGTTTTCAAGTGAGTAAGCATAAGTAGCGTCATGCTTCCTCTATAATAAAAAGGCCAGGGTCGAAAGTTCATCCGAAAATTCGACGGTGAAAGAAGACAGTAGTATTCTATCTGTACACATTTGCGAAGTAAATAGGAAAGGTAAACCCTCATGTATAAATGTCTATTCATTCATTCATTCATGTATAATACCTCAACTTAATGTCGCGGTGATTATATCCTTAGACACTTCTGCTTGTTTATAGGTAATAAAACTAAATTATTATTAATTATTATTATTTGGAATTATTTGGACTAATCCCTGCTACTACTTTCCGACATCGTTCCACGCGACAAACCTTCCATCCTCACCATCTCAATACTTGGCAGTCCACCACTGTGCGTTTCTCTAGAAATTTTCTGCCTCGCACAGCTTTTGCCCGCGACTTCGTTCGCGTGGACTTCAGATTCGTCCCGTCTAGTCTAGTAATAAGTAAGAAATACGGTAACTAAGCACTGCAGAGCCCTAATCATAGGCCTATAGGTAGCTACTGCAGTATGCTCCTATAAACTACATTTAACGATCTTTTTCCTTTTGTGGGTTATTCCTAAGAGATAAACATATACCATCACGGACTTTTTTGTAGACCTTTTTAAGTTGTACAATACTGTAGTAAATTGTTTTGATCTATCTTGTAGGATTCAGTCAGCGTTTGCAATGTAAGCGCAAAAAATGTGGTTTTTTTTTTACGACCTCACATTAGAAACCTCAAAAATTGTAGCCTATGTGTTATTCTGATGTATAAGCTATATTGTGGTAAAGTTTCATTCAAATCCATTCAGTAGTTTTTACGTGAAAGAGTAACAAACATCCATACTTACAAACTTTCGCCTTTATAATAGTAATAGGATGTCTATCCATTACCCTCAAATCTCATAACTCTTTGTTTTATTTGTGTCTGAGGATTTAAATATTATTTATTTGTAATATTGTTGGCCACCCGGGATTGATTGTCCAAAATCAATCAAAAATCAAAATCAAAATAATCTTTATTCAACATAGACCTTTACAGGCACTTAAACTTATCGTTGGGCACAGGCGAACGAGACAAAGGGAGAAGCTTTAGCGGTTAGTTTGGACATAGCGAAAGCTTTCGATCGGGTATGGCACAAAGCGCTTGTTACAAAACTTCCTTCCTATGGGCTTCCCGAGAAATTATGCGGATAGGTCACCAACTTCTTATCAGACAGAAGCATAAAGGTAGTAGTCGACGGTCAATGCTCTGACTTGTTGTCTGCGAATGCTGGTGTTCCTCAAGGCTGTGTGTTGTCGCCTACTTTATTCCTTCTGCATATTAATGATATGTTGCAAATCAGCGGCATTCATTGTTATGCAGATGATAGCACGGGCACGGGGACACATTTTATACCGGCCGAACCAATATTTCTCGGGAAAACGTCATCGAGAGTCGAAACAAACTTGTGTCTGAAATTGAGACTTCTTTAAAGAAAGTCTCAGATTGGGGTAGACTTAATTTGGTCCAATTTAACCCCACAAAGACTCAAGTCTGCGCGTTCACTGCAAAAAAGCTCCCGTTTGTCGTGTCTCCTCGTTTTGAGAGCACTCCCTTAACCGCCTCAGCCAAAATTGGGATTCTTGGTGTCGACATATCGAGCGTAGTTCAGTTCCGTGGTCACTTAGAGGGTAAGGCTAAACTAGCCTCGAAGAAGCTTGGTGTGCTCAAGATCGAGGCGGTATTTCACACCGGCCCACCGTCTGCAACTTTATAAGGCACAGGTCCGGCCTCATATGGAATACTGTTCTCATCTTTGGGCAGGGGCGCCCCAATACCAGCTTCTCCCTCTAGACCGGATTCAACGGAGAGCGATTCGCATCGTCGACCACCAGGAATTTCAAGTCGGCTTGACCCTTTGGCATTGCGTAGAGATGTAGCTTCTCTCTGCATACTCTATCGCATTTACTACGGAGAGTGCTCGGAGGAATTGTTTGGACTGATCCCTGCTGCTACTTTCCGACATCGTTCCACGCGACAAACCTTCCATCCTCACCATCTCAATACTTGGCGGTCCACCACTGTGCGTTTCTCTAGAAACTTTCTGCCTCGCACAGCTAAACTGTGGAATGAATTGTCGCCTGCGGTGTTTCCGAGCCGTTACGATATCCAAACTTTCAAGGAAAGAGCGTACTCCCATTTGAAAGGCCGGCAACGCGCTTGTGACTCCTCTGGTGTTGCGGGCGTTCATGGGCGGCGGTAATTGCTTACCATCGGGTGATCCGTTTGCTCGTTTGCCCCTATCACATAAAAAAAAAAAAAAAAAACAAAGCTTAAAAAAAAATAAAAACCTTGTCCGTACGTACGAATAAGGAAAAAAGAAAAAATTAAAAAAATTGACTCGACACCTCCATTCAAAATCCATTATAAATCCCGGGAAGGTCCATATTAATATCAACATTTCGATGCAAGTACATGAATAACTACCTAATTCCGACCTCTGCTCATAACAGAAGCCTCACAATGCTTACTTTGGGCTAGTTAATTAGTATAAGTGTAAGAAATATTTATTATTATTATTAAAAGCCTTGATCCTAATGACCTCATAGCTCATAGTGAGAGTGACGTTCCTCAAGAGAGGGTGAGGTGCAGCACTGACCTGTGTAAAGGGCCGTATGCGCTAGAAGCACCGCGGGCAGCCAAAGTGGCGCCGGCCGTTTAATGAATGGGACCTAGTTATGACGATGTAGAAAGCGGCACAGATGTCGCCACAGAGCTTAAAGTTACTACGTTTATTCATCGGGAGAGTCAGTCAGGACATGTCTGAGAAGCTGTCTCTTGACAGCTTCATATTAGTATATTATAAGACAAGGGTTCAAAGTAATTTACTCGAAGCAAGTGCTGTTAATTTATTTTCAATAAAATTGTAAGTTCAGATATTTGAAGCTGCAATAATGCATTAAAAATGTTTTTACTGGTGTTAGATGTAAGTCAGCGATGCGTCGGATACAGGATATCTCTAGCGACAACCTGTTCTCGGTTGCTGTTAGGATTTAATATTCGTAGCGTTCGATTCAAAAATTAATTCTCATATATTTAATTCTAGGGAACTGAAGGCGAACGTCACGGGTTCAATTCCCACACAGGACAGACATTTTGTATGACCTACAAAAATTTGTTCCGGTCTGGGTGTTTGTGCATATGAGATTTCTATGTTTTTGACTGCACCCACGACACAGGATAAAAATTCCAGGGTAGGGCGACGTTTTTTTAAAAAAAATCAAACACCAAACCAAAATTAACATATTATCAACAAAGAATTTACTATAAACATAGTTACACAATACAAATAGTCCCCCTTTATACAAAAAATTCCATTTATCGTAAGGAAGGTTGAAAATATTCACTATTCCTTGTACAACCCTATAAGTGATATCAAGTCATCCATTCACATAATCGCGCCTTCGACGACTTAATTGTGACGGAAAACATCAAAAAAGCTAAGCGTCTCGTTCGAGATATCTTATTACGACGTCTTCAAAGAATCTGCTCACGTCGCCGCGCTCCGCTTTTTAATTACGCCACTCAGATCGAGTAGAAAGTTATTGTGGGAATACTCTCTAAATCTGCGGCTCTGTAACGAAGCGGAGAGCGTGAGTTGCATCAGCGTTGTGTAATAAACTCGATAGTCGATTATCCCTTCTTTGACTGTTTTAATTTCAAGAAGATGAAATTTTTACACTCCCTTATCTTCTAATATTGCTCATGGGGGTACATATGTAGATTTAGCAATTCCTACATTTAGCAGGAATCTGAGCAATATGTATGTTATTATATAAGCCCGGTTTCAGTGGGAATACGGTTTAAGTAATTGCGTTAATAAAACTTGAATAGTATTAGTTTTGTTTATCTGGACTTTTATCCGCACTTAGCCTCACAATTACGCCATTATTTTTATTTATTTATTTATTAAGGTAACAAACAGTCTTATAATAAAGAATGAAAATATATGTATATATATATATACATACTGACCCAAAGCACCATTATTTTCGTTATGACTATTGCAGATTGTATAGATATGTGATGGAAACCATTAAACCATGGACATATTAAACATTAGAGATGAAAACTAAAACGTAAAGAAAATAAAAAGACTAATCCATATTTTGTGAAAACAGTTACCTGCTAGTTTATTTGTGTCTACCCCCAGGGAGTCACAAAACACATCTATATCGGATTGTAATTTTTTTTTTATTGGCATAAGGCAACAAGCGGCACACCTGATGTTAAGCGTTAACCGCTGCATGGACTTAGCAATCCCAGGGGTTGACACAGCTAAGCCGCTGCCTACCGTGATTTACCGAGTTTATTATAAAAATCTCTGGAAAAAGAACTCTGGAAAAAGGTATTTTTAGCATAATTTGTCCTACAGCACGGTACAAAAAAAGTGTCTTTTGAACTTGAGGAAGTCCTGGGCGCTCTAATATTGATTCTTTGTAAAAGTTCGGCCGAGTCATTATTACTATTAATAATTTTATACAAAAATACTCCATCCAGAATATTACGCCTGGAAACTAATAATTGCAAATTGTGTCTCTTTGCACTATCCACGTAGTCATTATGCGTGCTGATTGCCTTCTCTCTTACTCCAAGCATCCTGGATCTTCCAGAATGCCAGAAGCCTCTTAGGACTTCTGCGTGCTTCCGGTAAGGATACTGGGGAGTGGGGAAGTTGTGCCCGTTGTCCGACCACGCTTTAGCACTCCATGAGAACATGTTGCGTTGTTTCTTCTACCTCCGTGCATCCTCTGCATAGGTCACATCGTCCGTTATAGGACTGTCCGTTACCCCTTTTGTGAACCGGCGTGACTTCAAGAGACAATATCTGGTTAAAGTACTTATAAACAGTTATAATTGTATTTCTTTTATTTTTGATTTCTTTTTCCGGATTTTGACCCTATTTAATTTAACGAGGGAATGAGTAAGCTTTTTAGATGCTACAGATAGAGATGTTAACACCACCAACTATTAACATGCAGGTGTGGACACAGCTAAGCTAAATTACAAGAACGCTGGAAAAAGGTATTTTTAGCATAATTTGTCCGACAGTACGGTACAAAAAAAGTGTCTTTTGAACTTGAGGAAGTCCTGGGCGCTCTAATATTGATTCTTTGTAAAAGTTCGGCCGAGTCATTATTACTATTAATAATTTTATACAAAAATACTCCATCCAGAATATTACGCCTGGAAACTAATAATTGCAAATTGTGTCTCTTTGCACTATCCACGTAGTCATTATGTAAATAAATCTTTTTATATACGCTACTACTCTTTGCAATTTCGTAAGATTAGAAAATTTTTCTATTAAGCCTTGCACAACCTGATGGTTAGTAAGCGAAGTAAAGCAACTACTTTTACCAAAACTACTATCACTACTGCAACCACTACTAAAGTTACTCACTGCCTCAGCTAGCTTCACGTCATTGGGCAATTTTGGCCAATCACCTTGAGGAAGTGATAAAAAAGAAGGCCCGGACCACCATAAGCATGTGTTACCAATGACATCAGCGCAGAGCCCACGTGAAACTAGATCAGCTGGGTTTTCCCTAGACGGTACGTAGCTCCAGGTATGACCTTGAGTACTTTCTTGTATGTAATGTACTCTATTTCGAATAAAAGGTACTATAGTCAGTACTATAGCCAGTACTATAGCCAGTACTATAGTCGAGTCACACCAGAATCTACAGGCATCAGTTTTCAATGTAAGAGATTTTAAAACCTTAGCACACAGTCTTGCACCTACTAACGCGCCGCAAAGCTCAAGGCGCGGCATTGTAGTAGGCTTTATAGGCGCGACACGATTTTTTGACGCCAATAATCGAACGTGAATTGATCCTGAGGCATCGCGCGAGCGAACGTACACGCACGCTCCATACGCCTTTTCTGATGCATCTGTAAACACGTGAATTTCGTGATTAACTGATGAGTCACAGGATACCCAACGAGAAATAGAAAGTTGATTAATTAAAGGTAGTTTATTTTCGAATGTCTGCCAAAGATGCTGAATTTCAGGAGAAACTATTTGATCCCAGTCATATTTTTCAACCCACAACTGCTGCATTATTATTTTAGCTTCTACTACACAGGGACCAACGAGTCCTAGGGGATCAAAAATTTGACTTATGACAGACAAAATATGACGTTTTGTTATATGCTTAGCAGGTTTAACAGAAATCGTGTAAGTTAACATGTCGGTATCACAGGTCCATTGTAACCCCAAAGTTTTTGATTGATTTTCATTCCTCAGTTTTGAAAAATCAAAGTTATTGTCAGGCTTATGAGGATTGTCAATCTGTGACAATATCTCACTACTATTAGAACGCCATTTACGCAAGTGAAAGTTGGCAGATGAGAGTATCGATTTAACTTGGTTAGCTATTTTAACAGTCTCTTCAATAGTGTTGCCCCCTTGTAAATAATCATCAACATAAAAGTTATGTAATATAGCATGCCTAACCTGCTCGTCTTGAATTTCATTTGCTAAAGAAGATAAGCATTTTGTCGCTAAATAAGGGGCGGAGGTAGTACCATATGTGACCGTTTTAAGGGTATACACTTTAAGTGGATCTTTAGGATCGAAACGAAAAATAATTTTTTGTAAGTTCTGTTGTGCTACATGCATTTCGATGGCTCGGTACATTTTTTCTATGTCCCCCGTAACCACGTACTTGTGTTGACGGAACCGAAGCAAAATAGAGAACAAGTCGTCTTGAACAACAGGCCCGATTTTTTGTATGTCATTTAGGGACAATCCAGATGTTGTAGGAGCCGAAGCATCAAAGACTACCCTTAGTTTGGTAGTTGAACTAGACTCCCTAACGACTCCGTGATGTGGAATAAAATAACTGGGATGAGAGTCGTCTGCTGGCTTAAATGGTTCATTATCCTCGGACATATGTCCTAATGTTTTATATTCTCGCATGAATTCTAAATATCTATTTCTAAAAATATTATCGCGTTGAAGTCTACGTTCTAGCGATAAAAAACGTTTTTTAGCTGTCATATATGAATGCCCTAAGACACTGGGGTCCTTTTTAAGAGGCATTGTGACCACAAAACGCCCATCATCTTTGCGATAGGTATTTTGCTGAAAGTGCTCTTCGCAAGCTCTTTCTTCAAGAGATAAATGATGATGTTCTGACACACGATCAAGCTCCCAAAATTGTGATAGATCGGGAGTGTGCTTTGAAAAGTTACAAACATATGAAGACCTATTTTGATATTGTGAAACGCATCCTGAGATAAGCCAACCAAACTTAGTCTCACATAATGTAGGTAAATTTTTACCTAAACGAATAGAAGAGGAGCTGACCACGTCCCAAAAGATTTCAGCACCCACCAAAATATCAATGACTGACGGTTTGTTGAAATTAGGATCGGCCAACGCCAGGTCTGAAGGTATAGGCACATGTTTGATATTTATGAAAGAAGTCGGCAAAAGCTTACTTATCTCCGGTAAAACATAACATTCAATTTTCGTTTTGTACGCACAGTATAAAGATTCGATGATGATATTGCAAGACTGTGTACTAGTAGAAACGTGGTTATTGATACCTGTGACAGTGGTGCTCGTACCGTATCGGGATAAACCCAGTTTATCACACAAGCTCTGGGTTACAAAGTTGGCTGTACTACCGTTGTCCAGCAGTAGTCTCGCCGGGTATTTGACACCCGCAGCGCTGACGACGTTCACGATAGCTGTGGACAGTAAAATTTGGGCAGAAGTAGCAACCTGCATTGAATTTGCTGACAAGGCGATATTATCAGAAGTAGAAGGCAATGGATTGATAGGTTCAGACTTCACCGACTCTAAATGAAGTAATGTATTGTGCTTATATTTGCAATATTTGCAATGAGTCAAATTACAATTTTTGCTCTTGTGACCTAAACGTAAACAATTCAGGCAAACATTTCCTTAATTAATCCTTTGCCTTTTGTATTCTTGTTTCAATGGAAAGTGCTCTAAAATTTTCACATGTAAATAAACTATGAGCTTGCGAGCAAAGCGGACAAACGTAAGATTTATTTTTTATTATTTTGTTTGCAATTTGATCGTTTTTTTGCTTATTTTTATTATTATAATTATTAAAATTATGATTGTTATTTAAGGCCACTTGTGTAATATTCGTTGGTTTGTGATTTGATTCAATTGATTCTAGTAAGTCCGCTTTCCTGCTAATAAATGCACAAAATTGCGATAAAGTGGGATCTTCTGTGAAGTTATTGCGATGCTCCTCCCAGTGACGGCTTGTCGTAATATCTAATTTTTTTGCCAAAATAAAGATTAATAATGTGTCCCAATGACTGGTGGGTTGATTTAAGGTTGTTAACGCCCGTATG
Source organism: Scirpophaga incertulas (assembly GCA_036419045.1). Taxonomy (NCBI): domain Eukaryota; kingdom Metazoa; phylum Arthropoda; class Insecta; order Lepidoptera; family Crambidae; genus Scirpophaga; species Scirpophaga incertulas. Next base: position 21,252,030 of record CM071642.1, read on the forward strand.
TTTTTATTTGTTGTATCGATAAGATTACGAAGTGAATTACTGGATTCCGATGTTAAAATCTCAATGTCGAAAAGAGCTTGTAGATGATTTTTAATTAAAAGTCGATTGTTATCAAAACGCTCACACAGTAAATCCCAGGCAATCTTGTAGTTAGCCCCCTTAAAATCAATGTTTTTAATGATTAAGGCTGCAGTTCCCTTAAGTGAAGCTCGCAAGTAATGAAATTTATTTATATCGTCTATACTGGAATTTTGATGAATTAATGAAATAAAGGTATCTCGAAACTCGAGCCAGTACTGATAGCTGCCGTCGAAAAGAGGTAAGTTGATTTTCGGTAATCTAACAAAATTATTTTTGTGTTGTGCACCTGAATTATCGTTGCTTGAGCTCGACACAGAACCTGCAAGCTTGGAGGTTGACCCGAGCACGCTGCGCGCGAGTGCCACCAAGCGGAAATACTGGGTTTCAAACTCCTCACGCTCAGCGAGAACCGTGTCCGCATCCTCCACCAACACTTCGATTTCAACCTGTAATGCATCGAAGTCGGCATATAAACATTCGAATTTACTAAAGCGTTCCTCTAAATCATAACGTTGCGTCTCAGAAAGGCCAGAATGATCTTTTATCAAATTTAAATAATTGTTGAAAATAGTTAGTTTTGATTTCATGGAACTACGCCTTTTTATTAATGTTTTTAATTGATCGGCCATAGTGTAAGTTAAATATAAAAATAGAAGGCGCAATTAATACGAAATAAAGATAGCAAATAACAGTACATAAGTAGAAAGGCTGGTTAAAAAGATAAGAGCTTACACAATTATTGTTCAATCGATGAATAAAAGATGCGTATCGTAAACAAAATACCTACCTACCTGCGTTTTGCGCAGCGATTAAAAATGTGTAATAAAAATGCCAATGTTAAGCTAATTGGCATTGAAATTATGTAATAAGAGAAAATAACATATGAAAGGATGAAATAATTAAGAAAATGTAAAATAAGATATACGAATAAATTCGCCAAAATGATTTTTAAATCGGCAAGAGGAGGGAAATATATCTGATTGGAACGAACTCACAATTAATCCGTGTATACTCCCAATAAAAGGTGACGATGTGCTTCTTTTCGACGATGTCTAAGGCTGTGGTGACGCTTCCTCGTAGTCTGCGACCAAAGTCCACTTGCAACTGTAACTGCGCAGTTCGTGGTGCGTAAGGCGAAAAATTTCTTCAATCTTCCCGGCGAATCTTAAAGGACCATTTTTAGGGTCCTACAGGACTTCAATAAAAGAGTGGACTGTATAATTATGCTGTTTATTCGGCTGGTTGTGGTGGAGAAATAATTCGCGACGCGAGACAGTAGGATGCGCCCAATGCCTTGACGGTGCGAAGCCCAAGTGTAGACCGCTTGGCGCCGGCGCACGCCCTCTCCTTCGAATCGCGCTCGATCTCTCTCGCACCCCGGCAGCTCGTTTGTAGGTCAGCCCGGGATCCCGCTCGCGAGCGGACACGTGCTGATTGCCTTCTCTCTTACTCCAAGCATCCTGGATCTTCCAGAATGCCAGAAGCCTCTTAGGACTTCTGCGTGCTTCCGGTAAGGATACTGGGGAGTGGGGAAGTTGTGCCCGTTGTCCGACCACGCTTTAGCACTCCATGAGAACATGTTGCGTTGTTTCTTCTACCTCCGTGCATCCTCTGCATAGGTCACATCGTCCGTTATAGGACTGTCCGTTACCCCTTTTGTGAACCGGCGTGACTTCAAGAGACAATATCTGGTTAAAGCACTTATAAACAGTTATAATTGTATTTGTTTTATTTTTGATTTCTTTTTCCGGATTTTGACCCTATTTAATTTTACGAGGGAATGAGTAAGCTTTTTGGATGCTACAGATAGAGATGTTAACACCACCAATATTAACATGCAGGAGTGGACACAGCTAAGCTAAATTACAAGAGCGCTGGAAAAAGGTATTTTTAGCATAATTTGTCCGACAGTACGGTACAAAAAAAGTGTCTTTTGAACTTGAGGAAGTCCTGGGCGCTCTAGTATTGATTCCTTGTAAAAGTTCGGCCGAGTCATTATTACTATTAATAATTTCATACAAAAATACTCCATCCAGAATATAACGCCTGGAAACTAATAATTGCAAATTGTGTCTCTGCACTATCCACGTAGTCATTATGCGTGCTGATTGCCTTCTCTCTTATTCCAAGTATTCCGCGTCTTCCAGAATGCCAGAAGCCTCTTAGGGCTTCTGCGTGCTTCCGGTAAGGATACTGGGGAGTGGGGAAGTTGTGTCCGTTGTCCGACCACGCTTTAGCACTCCATGAGAACATGTTGCGTTGTTTCTTCTACCTCCGTGCATCCTCTGCATAGGTCACATCGTCCGTTATAGGACTGTCCGTTACCCCTTTTGTGAACCGGCGTGACTTCAAGAGACAATATCTGGTTAAAGCACTTATAAACAGTTATAATTGTATTTCTTTTATTTTTGATTTCTTTTTCCGGATTTTGACCCTATTTAATTTTACGAGGGAATGAGTAAGCTTTTTGGATGCTACAGATAGAGATGTTAACACCACCAATTATTAACATGCAGGAGTGGACACAGCTAAGCTAAATTACAAGAACGCTGGAAAAAGGTATTTTTAGCATAATTTGTCCGACAGTACGGTACAAAAAAAGTGTCTTTTGAACTTGAGGAAGTCCTGGGCGCTCTAGTATTGATTCCTTGTAAAAGTTCGGCCGAGTCATTATTACTATTAATAATTTCATACAAAAATACTCCATCCAGAATATAACGCCTGGAAACTAATAATTGCAAATTGTGTCTCTGCACTATCCACGTAGTCATTATGCGTGCTGATTGCCTTCTCTCTTATTCCAAGTATTCCGCGTCTTCCAGAATGCCAGAAGCCTCTTAGGGCTTCTGCGTGCTTCCGGTAAGGATACTGGGGAGTGGGGAAGTTGTGCCCGTTGTCCGACCACGCTTCAGCACTCCATGAGAACATGTTGCGTTGTTTCTTCTACCTCCGTGCATCCTCTGCATAGGTCACATCGTCCGTTATAGGACTGTCCGTTACCCCTTTTGTGAACCGGCGTGACTTCAAGAGACAATATCTGGTTAAAGCACTTATAAACAGTTATAATTGTATTTGTTTTATTTTTGATTTCTTTTTCCGGATTTTGACCCTATTTAATTTTACGAGGGAATGAGTAAGCTTTTTGGATGCTACAGATAGAGATGTTAACACCGCCAATTATTAACATGCAGGAGTGGACACAGCTAAGCTAAATTACAAGAACGCTGGAAAAAGGTATTTTTAGCATAATTTATTCGACAGTACGGTACAAAAAAAGTGTCTTTTGAACTTGAGGAAGTCCTGGGCGCTCTAGTATTGATTCCTTGTAAAAGTTCGGCCGAGTCATTATTACTATTAATAATTTCATACAAAAATACTCCATCCAGAATATAACGCCTGGAAACTAATAATTGCAAATTGTGTCTCTTTGCACTATCCACGTAATCATTATGCGTGCTGATTGCCTTCTCTCTTACTCCAAGCATCCTGGGTCTTCCAGAATGCCAGAAGCCTCTTAGGGCTTCTGCGTGCTTCCGGTAAGGATACTGGGGAGTGGGTAAGTTGTCCCCTTTGTCCGACTACGCTTCAGCACTCCATGAGAATATGTTGCGTTGTTTCTTCTACCTCCGTGCATCCTCTGCATAGGTCACATCGTCCGTTATAGGACTGTCCGTTACCCCTTTTGTGAACCGGCGTGACTTCAAGAGACAATATCTGGTTAAAGCACTTATAAACAGTTATAATTGTATTTCTTTTATTTTTGATTACTTTTTCCGGACCCTATTTAATTTTACAAGGGAATGAGTAAGCTTTTTGGATGCTACAGATAGAGATGTTAACACCACCAATTATTAACATACAGGAGTGGACACAGCTAAGCTAAATTACAAGAACGCTAGAAAAAGGTATTTTTAGCATAATTTGTCCGACAGTACGGTACAAAAAAAGTGTCTTTTGAACTTGAGGAAGTCCTGGGCGCTCTAGTATTGATTCTTTGTAAAAGTTCGGCCAAGTCATTATTACTATTAATAATTTCATACAAAAATACTCCATCCAGAATATTACGCCTGGAAACTAATAATTGCAAATTGTGTCTCTTTGCACTATCCACGTAGTCATTATGCGTGCTGATTGCCTTCTCTCTTACTCCAAGCATCCTGGATCTTCCAGAATGCCAGAAGCCTCTTAGGACTTCTGCGTGCTTCCGGTAAGGATACTGGGGAGTGGGGAAGTTGTGCCCGTTGTCCGACCACGCTTCAGCACTCCATGAGAACATGTTGCGTTGTTTCTTCTACCTCCGTGCATCCTCTGCATAGGTCACATCGTCCGTTATAGGACTGTCCGTTACCCCTTTTGTGAACCGGCGTGACTTCAAGAGACAATATCTGGTTAAAGCACTTATAAACAGTTATAATTGTATTTCTTTTATTTTTGATTTCTTTTTCCGGATTTTGACCCTATTTAATTTTACAAGGGAATGAGTAAGCTTTTTGGATGCTACAGATAGAGATGTTAACACCACCAATTATTAACATACAGGAGTGGACACAGCTAAGCTAAATTACAACAACGCTGGAAAAGGGTATTTTTAGCATAATTTGTCTGACAGTACGGTACAAAAAAAGTGTCTTTTGAACTTGAGGAAGTCCTGGGCGCTCTAGTATTGATTCTTTGTAAAAGTTCGGCCAAGTCATTATTACTGTTAATAATTTTTTACACATATACTCCATCCAGAATATAACGCCTGGAAACTAATAATTGCAAATTGTGTCTCTTTGCACTATCCACGTAGTCATTATGCGTGCTGATTGCCTTCTTTCTTATTCCAAGCATTCCGGGTCTTCCAGAATGCCAGAAGCCTCTTAGGGCTTCTGCGTGCTTCCGGTAAGGATACTGGGGAGTGGGGAAGTTGTGCCCGTTGTCCGACCACGCTTCAGCACTCCATGAGAACATGTTGCGTTGTTTCCTCTACCTCCGTGCATCCTCTGCATAGGTCACATCGTCCGTTATAGGACTGTCCGTTACCCCTTTTGTGAACCGGCGTGACTTCAAGAGACAATATCTGGTTAAAGCACTTATAAACAGTTATAATTGTATTTCTTTTATTTTTGATTTCTTTTTCCGGATTTTGACCCTATTTAATTTTACGAGGGAATGAGTAAGCTTTTTGGATGCTACAGATAGAGATGTTAACACCACCAATTATTAACATACAGGAGTGGACACAGCTAAGCTAAATTACAAGAACGCTGGAAAAAAGGTATTTTTAGCATAATTTGTCCGACAGTACGGTACAAAAAAGTGTCTTTTGAACTTGAGGAAGTCCTGAGCGCTCTAGTATTGATTCTTTGTAAAAGTTCGGCCGAGTCATTACCTATTACTATTAATAATTTTATACAAAAATACTCCATCCAGAATATTACGCCTGGAAACTAATAATTGCAAATTGTGTCTCTTTGCACTATCCAGTAGTCATTATGCGTGCTGAGTGCCTTCTCTCTTACTCTAAGCATACTGGGTCTTCCAGAATGCCAGAAGCCTCTTAGGGCTTCTGCGTGCTTCCGGTAAGGATACTGGGGAGTGGGGAAGTTGTGCCCGTTGTCCGACCACGCTTCAGCACTCCATGAGAACATGTTGCGTTGTTTCTTCTACCTCCGTGCATCCTCTGCATAGGTCACATCGTCCGTTATAGGACTGTCCGTTACCCCTTTTGTGAACCGGCGTGACTTCAAGAGACAATATCTGGTTAAAGCACTTATAAACAGTTATAATTGTATTTCTTTTATTTTTCATTTCTTTTTCCGGATTTTGACCCTATTTAATTTTAAGCTTTTTAAGCTTTTTGGATGCCATAGATAGAGATGTTAACACCATCAATTATTAACATACTATTTATCAACGTTTAAAATGGAGACGGTACACAAACATAAATACAAAATCATAACTTCACTGACAAAATACAGAATAATTATTTTGTTCGGTCATAACATAACTCATCAAAAAAATAATAACTTTATTTCACTGCAACAGACCACACACAAAGCAAACAGGAATAACAACGACACGACATTACGACATACAACATAAAAACAGCATAGAGCAAACATAGCGACACAAACGCTGGTGTGTGTGTGCGCCACAGCAGGCGAAATGAGACGACAGCTCAGCATATAATATTTGCTTACAGTTAACAAGCAAATTGCTGATTTTCAGCTGTAACCTTAATATCAGGTATGTTTATTCTTAGTGTGCTCAAATTGTGGATCACCTACATAACAGTAATTAGCAATGAAATAAATAAATAATTAATATAATATTTAAAATATAATTGTTAAGGCCACTCCAGTCTCTTTAAATGTGCTGGGTATAAGTGGGCTGCCTACACGGCCTATATAAATAGTAGAGGTAACCAAAACAAATTATACATATGTTACAAGAATATAAGTATAAATTCAAACGTGCTAGTGTAAAAACATAACTGCGTGGTAGTGGTAGTGTAACTGCGTGGTAGTATAACAACAAAACATAAATATTAAACAGAAAGTAATGTCGAAAGATAATTGTTTGAGCTGAGTAGTCAGTACCTCACGATATTTAACTTTATAATATGATTGAAATATAACGTTAGAGAGTTGCCCTTATATAATTGTCTCCTTTCGATCGAGAGTCATTTCCGGAAATTGGTCCCTCGGGCGGATTTTTCTACCGACCAAATTCGCAGTGCTTCCGGTGCATGACGTATAGATGTTCGAATTTAGATTCGTCGGTCGATGGCCTTTATTGAACCATTCACAGACATTGAGTCGCGGATCGTCGGTTTCCACGTCAATGTAAGAATTCTATGAGGATATTTGGGACAGGAAAAAAGGTTGTAATGCTCGGAAGATGAATTGCAGACTACTTTGTAAGCTTTCTTCGCTCTATCTACACTCACGCTTTCAATGGGAAATGTGCTTAAAAACATGTTTTTGATTGAGTCGATAATATAACGAGTCCTTAGTAATATGTAATTTATGATTGTAGCTAGCTACTGTGTCAAACTCATTGGAAATTTACCTCTTTCGTTATCTACGGGAAATGTGTCAGATTTTAAAAATAGAACGCACTGACGTAGCGAGTTCTAGACATATGAAGAGAGACTCTTAGTTGACATGACTTAACGACAACATTGTATTACATTGCCTAAATAAAAGAAATACAAATTTGTTAAGAAGTCGTGTTCTTAATTGAAAGTGTTTCCCCACGATCCCGTAGCATCCAGCAAGCAAACACATAAAATAAAAAGATATTAAAAGACACGTCTGGCTGTGCATAGAACTGTGATGGACCACGCCCCTTCCGTGACCGGGGGGCGTCGTCGGTGGAGGAGACCGGGGGAGGTAGTGTAGCCTCCCCCGAGGAGGGCTCCCCTCTAGGCAGGGGAGCGGAGGCTGGGGGTTTCCGGAAGTGGCTTGATGTTCCCGGGGGCTCCCTACATGCCTGAGGAAGACCATCCCTGAGGTTTTTAGTGGGTAGGCCTCCCCCTTCTGGGGAGGTGAGCCCCACATAACCCCGGCTCGCCACAGCCGGGGTATGCAATTTAATGCATTTTCCTCAGGGAAACAAAAAAAAAAAAGGGTCTGGCAAAAGAAGTGTGAAAATCAGCAATGGAAATTGATCTCCAACAATTTAGAAAAAGAATAACAGAGTTCAAGGCTCTCCGGTCTGCAAGGACCGGCCTACCCACTAAAACACCCCGGTGTCTTCCAATCCCATATCGAGGCGCGTGGCGGGTTGCGCTTTCGCGATTCTACCGTCACAACGCCCACGGGCTAACTCGTTTTAATTGGTCGGGCCATCGCCAAGGGGGGGGGTTGTCCGAGAACACTAGGACAATCCCGAGCCGTCGGTCAGCCTAACCTTGGTTATACCAAGATCAGGCTGAGTTTAGTTGGTAGGGTACATCGGCCTGCCTGGCGTGCGCAGCTCGAATTACGGATCTGCGCGCGCCAGCGGACCGTCGGTGCCGTACTCCCGCATCTCGAAGCTTAGCTCCACGGGAAGGAGGAGGTGACCTACCGATTGACTCAGATACTCACCGGGCACGGCTACTTCGGTGAGTATCTGTGTCGAATAGGACGGGAGGGATCGACACATTGCCACATTGCGCATCCGATCTCGACTCGGCCCAGCACACGCTGGCAGAGTGCCCCGCGTGGGCCTCCGAGCGCCGAGTCTTGGTCGCAGAGATCGGGCGAGATCTGTCTCCGCCGGCATTGAATGCGGCAATGCTGGCGGACGAGGGAGGTTGGAGGGCTGTGGCCTCCTTCTGTGAAGCAGTGATGCTCCAGAAGGAAGCCGCCGAGCGGGGTCGGGAGCTGGCCGATCCCGCTCGAAGAAGGCGGCGCCGGGCTCGGTAGCACAGCCGCGGGATGGACCACGCAACTTCCGTGGCCGGGGGGCCAAAAAAAAAAAAGGGTACATCGGCCTAGCCGCTACGATCTTGGTTGCGACGGTATCAATAAGCCTCTCCACGCCAGAGGGGAAAAAAATCCCGTTAGTTCTTCATTATCCTCTAAGCGTTTGCGATAAACGGACATATAATTTTATATTATTCTATAAAAGTCTACTTAGCTTATTTGAAGTAACCAGAGTTATGTACCTATTAAATATATACATACCAATAGAATGATTTCTAGATTTAAATTTTGTTTTTCTATTGTCGAAATATTTATTAAATAATAGGAATTGTTAATTACTTTAATATTAAGTCGACTTGATCTCAAGCGTACTGAAATTATTTACTAATTGATTCAAATTAGGCAAGTGGTGACTGGCCGCCCACTAAATGGGCCCCCAAAAAAGCAGACCAATATTGATGCGAAAGGAGCAACATTTGTGTGAATAGCTAAGTGTGTATAGGTGTGTCTGCGATCGAGACTCCTCCGGCGGCGCAAAATTTTGAACAACTATTTTGATTCTCCCTTCCTTTTAAGTAACATTTCTTTGAGGTGTCCTCGGTTAAATTCGCGGCATCCTTTGACATTCAATAGTATCCACAAATTATGCTAGTAACGCCTTTTTACTGCGTACGTGCCGTAATTATAATAAATATTTTGAATGTGTTGGTTTATTTTGTTGTAGGATAGGAGCATATAAAAAGGCAGTGAAGGATATTGCTGGCCGTTGAACGTAAAAAAAAAACAATTTCCTTTTGTTTTTGTGTCAACATTAGTCCTTTTTTTATATCAATATTATTATAACTTTTTTTTTTATATTATATTATTTTTGTATTTGTGAGCACTGTTGCAATAATGTAATATTATTAGTGGAAACTTAATTGGCATAAGAATTAATTTTATAGGTTACATATGTTAATCATTAGTACACACTGTTTGTTTCCCTACAATAAATAAATAAAATTATTACACTTCCACCCTTCAAGCTGCCCATCTGCTCTTCCAACTCTACTCTGTCCGGCGGGCTATGGCAAGGCAGAAGCGAGTGTCGTATACGCCACCCTGAAGCATATCGGAACCCTCGATGACGCAACTCACTGACAGCCCACCACAAACTGCCTTAAGGGATGTCACCGTAAGCCTATGAGCCTCCGACTACCTCTTACGGCAAAATGAAAAAAAAATGTGATCCCATTGTATATTTATTTTATTGTGAATCATTAATAAAATATTATTTATAAATTAAAAATTATACCAACCCAAAAACACTCTACCAAAGTTCAAAGTATTATTCAAAAACCATAAAGCACAAAATGCGATCTATAACGGTGTTCCTGTTACAGGGAGACTGACTGAACTGATAGGGCATTGGCAGTTATGGGGCTTTAAACGTCCCTACGCCCAAAAAAAATGATTTTTATTAACATAAGGTGAGATGAAGGGCGAGTATTTTCTGTCAGTTCATCTGTAAGAAACATACATGTAGTGCCAGATTTGTCACTTAGAAAAAACATATCCAAACTTTCAAGGAAAGAGCGTACTCCCATTTAAAAGGCCGGCAACGCGTGTTGTGACTCCTCTGGTGTTGCGGGCGTTCATGGGCGGCGGTAATTTTTTTTTTATATGCTAGGCGCGGCAGATGACCTCCTCCCGCCTGATGTTAAGCGGTGAAAGAGGCCCAAATGAGATGACAGATAGGATTGTGACTTTACTCCACTCTCCTACCTGCCCTATCCCTGCCGGCCCAAAAGATGCCTTTTCACGCCTCTTTTGAAGGAACCCATGTTGTAGGATGTAGGAAACACATACGCAGGCAGAGAATTCCAAGTGCGGGAAGTACGGCAGAAGAAGGAATCTTGGAATTTCTTAGTGCGGTGTGGAATGGGGGACGTAGTGTACGGCTCCGAAGACCATTACGAGTGTTTCTATAAAGGAAAGGAGAAAATTGCTTACCATCGGGTGATCCGTCTGCTCGTTTGCCCCCTATTACATAAAAAAAAAAAAAAACATGGACTAGCAGCGGAATAACAATGAATAAGCGAGCTTCGTATGACGTACGCATGCGCTCAGCCCTGATTACCAATTGCGCGCACCTGTGGGCTGGCTTTGTAATTGCCGTTATAAGTCACTGCCTCCCAGCTACTTCGCTGATTTGATGCCTCGGATATCGGTGCCTCACCGCTGAAGCGCACACGTCGTGACATTGAATTAATATTAAACATACAACAAACGGACAGCTGTAAACCCCAATTTAGACGATTAAATATATTAACCTTACCCTGCTTGTATATCTATGAAATTTGTAAATTCGTAAAGAGATACGCAAACTTTTTCACTCAGAGGCAAGATGTACAAAATAAGTATACATTGCGGTATAGGACAATGCTGTCCCTCCCTTCATCACAATTAAAATTGCATTCGAGCAGTCCCTTCGTAATGTGTATCAAAATATTCAATAGGCTTCCACACACATTAGAAATATGTCAGAGGAAAAAATATACTTAAAACAAATAAAAACTACTGATTCAAAAGTGCTATTACTCGGTACAGGAATATATGTGCGACCAAAAACTATAAAAACTTAAACAATGACATAGTAAATTGAACTGAAAGCTATATAATAAAATGCACAAAAATACTTAAATACATATTAAATTAAATTGAAATAATATATGATTTATAATCGTAAAATCCACAAAATAATTAATAAAAATGAATATAACAATGATACTTAATTTAATAATAATCTAATTAATCATATAACAGATAGCTAAATAATAATATAGAGACAATACATAAGAAGTTTAGACTTACGATCATTTGACATAGTAATATTCAGTTATGGTTTTCTTTTATTTTTAATAAAAATGATAAGTCATCCTCTCTCCTACATTTGCTGTGCCCGACAGGGTCCATAATGTACAGAATATTTATAACACCTATGATTACCATTGTGGAAAGCAAAATAAATGAAATGAAATGAAATAATAAAACTAATAACAGACTTATTACTCTTTTACTGTACTAGTTACAGAAAACTTATCACCATATTTTGAACAATCAAATCAAAAAATTATTTTTCAAATAGGATTTTACAATCACTTTTGAATGTTAAAGATGCTACGCCATTGGTTCACAAGTCTACGGCGGGAGACCTTGTACTGGAAGGAACCAGCAAGAAAACCAGCAAGGGCAATTTTTTTTTTCTCCCTGTATCATTACGGAGTCGTCAGTTGGAAGCCGGCTTCAGATACACAGTCTGAACCCAACCTCCGATACAAATTAAATAACTAACAAATATATATTTCCGTCACAAGAGTCATATCGCATTAAACAAATCTGATATGTATATGTCCGGTACAAAACAAAAATATCATTTTAAATCATTAAAATTATACAGTGTGTCCCTGGATAAAGTGCAATCCCGAAAGGGGATGAAACTAGACCATGAATCATTGACTAGAAAAATATAAAAAAAAATTATTGTAGGATTTATAGGTAAGTATTTTAAGATTTTCATGTTTCATTAAGGACTCTATGAACAAAAGTATTGATTTCTTCCAAAATAATGGGTCTATTTCTTTGAAATAAAAAAAAACAGTATGCCTAATACCTGGCGATGACCATAAAATAATAAATAGTCCGCAATAAAGTAACTATCTTGGGTAAAAAAATGTATTTTTATGAAAAAAAATATTTTTTTAGACGTTTATTTTAAAAAACTTCAAATTACTAAAAAAATGTGACACACTGTATATCGCAAAATTTACATCCAAGAATTTTTATCATTCAAGAAATCATTGACCTTGTAATACCCTTTTTTTTATTTTTAATATGTGCTTTAAATTTATGAAACGGTAAAGCAGTAATATTTTCTGGAAGTGTGTTATAATAAGTTACACATTTACCTAAGAAGGAACCTCTAGTTTTTTGAAGCCTGTATGTTAGAACGGTAAGCTTATTTTTATTTCTCGTTTAAAATTCACATAATATCTTTATAAATTGTAGCCTATATGTTATTCTGATGTATAAACTATATTATTATACAGTTTTACTAAAAACCGTTTTTTTTTTCAAAACGTCGCCCCGCACTTGGATTTTTATCCTGTGTCGTGGGTGCAGTCACAAACATAAAAATCTCATGCACAAACACCCAGACCGGAACAAATTTTTGTAGGTCATACAAAATATCTGTCCCGTGCGGGAATTGAACCCGCCATCCGTTGCGTAGAAACCGATTACTCAACCACAGTATCTGTATAAAACTCTGTGTTTGTTTATATTTTACTAGCTCTCTGCCCGCGGCTTCGCACGCGTGGATTTCAGGATTGAGTCTATAGAGGGTTAAGGGTCATAGCTTTTGCCCACGGCTACATATGCGCGGAAGTCGGTTTATGGCGCGGAGGTTTCGCGCTTCCCGTGGGACTATCCGTTTTTCCGAGATAAAAAATACCGCAAAACCTTGCTCAAGAATCACTCTATCTATTGATAAAAACCGCATAAAAATCTGTGCAGTAGTTTGTGAGCGAAGCGTTTATTGCGCATCCCGTGGAATCTGACTATTTTTCCGGGATAAAAAGTTGCCTATTATTTAACCCGGACTTTTGTCTTTACGTCTGTAAAATTTTAAAGCAATCGGTTCAGTAGTTACGGCGTGAAAGCGAAACAAACAAACAAACAAACTCACTTTCCGATTTATAATATTAGTAAGGATTTATCTTCTGTGTGTTTGTAGACCGAAGTATCGATATATATTTATGTTGAACAGGTTTACTTATCTTTTAATTTGCTATTCATTTTTTAATTATTATTAAGCAATGCTCGAAGATTTTCTGTGTGATTGAATCAAGAATGATGAAATCTGCAGAAAAAAAACTAACAGCAAGTTTGCAGGCAGCAGACAGAGCACATAGCTTGCAGGACTGACAAATGACACAAGGCTTTTGGGGCGGAAAAATGATAAGTTATATTCGAAATTGATAACAACATATATTATCAGCATATTATAAAAAATCTAATCTTATTTCGGGCTTAATTCGCCCCAAATCACGATGGATGTATTTCAACTATAGGTAATTGGTACGTTTGAATATTCACGACCTATATTACGTTTACTTCAGTCGTTTATTCAGTATTCGCGAGTTTATCAGAATTCGATCTCGGACCTCGTGGGTTGTAAAACTTTATCCATGAATCAAAAGGATCGGAACTTAGTTTGTTCGGAGAACTCTAACATTCCAGACCTTCCAGATTTTGAATGTTTTTTCTAAATTTTAGCTTCTGTTATGATATTACTTGCTTTAAGTTTACGTATAGTTTTAATATTTCATAAAAAAATTTAATAAAGTATTCGCATAATAGTGATATTTTTATTTTATATTTTTGAAAAAAACGTCGCCCCCACACTAGGATTTTTATCCTGTGTCGTGGGTGCAATCTCAAACATAGAAATGTTTGTAGCTCATACAAAATATCTGTCCCGTGCGGGAATTGAACCCCGTTGCGTGGAAGCCGATTCGACCACTCGCTAATCGTGTCGTCAAAGTTAATTCGTATAAATGTTCTTATAAAGAACGTGTGATATACACGTTCTTTATAAGAAATATTTAGTTAGTTAATATCATATCATGCAAATTATTTAATTATGGACGACCTCCTTAGTCGAATGATTAGTACACAGGTTTCAAGGTGTCACAATCTCTGAGGTCATGTCAAACTTAGTCATGGTTGTTTGTATAAATTTGTATAATATGTGTGTGTGTATCTTTGCTCCCAGCTCCTGTATATGTATGTCTATCCCTTAACCATAGATCCAATAGCACCATCCTCACAGAGCTTAGTTTGAGCTGGGCTAATTGGTGTAAGTGTAACAAATATTTATTTATTTACTAACGACCCGCCCCGGCTTCGCACGGGTGCAGTGAAAAAATGGTTATGGTGGGTTATCCCTAAGAGATAGACATATACCATCGCGGACTTTTTTGTGGATTTTTGTAAGTTGTACAATACTGTAGTACATTATTTTGGTCTATCTCGTAGGGTTCAGCCAGCGTTTGCAATATAAGCGCAAAAAACGTGCTTATTTACGACATCACATTAGAAACTTTTAAATTTATCAGTGTTTCTCTACTATATTATGCATTTATTATACATACAAACCTTCCTTAAGAATCACTCTATCTATTAAAAAAAACCGCGTCAAAATCCGTTGCGTAGTTTTAAAGATCTAAGCATACATACGGACATACAGTGAAAGCGACTTTGTTTTATACTATGTATTGATTATTTATAAAAATTAAATTTACCAAACTATTTAAATAATACCTAGGTTATGATAACTAATAACTGTTGTTCTTTTCGTTACATCGTCGCTGAAGTTCAAGAAACAAAATATCTCAAAATACTGTTTAATTTATACATTTTGAAATTGGTTGGAAATGTGTTTTTTTGTTGCCACAAATACTTAAGTGTTTGTCACAATTACAAGCATTTTACAAAATTTTTGAAGTTTTTGGCTCCTGAAA
This sequence comes from Scirpophaga incertulas, assembly GCA_036419045.1. Lineage (NCBI taxonomy): Eukaryota > Metazoa > Arthropoda > Insecta > Lepidoptera > Crambidae > Scirpophaga > Scirpophaga incertulas. The sequence goes on from CM071642.1 coordinate 21,267,073, forward strand.
ATAAATAAATAAATATAAAATAAATAAATATTTGTTACACTTACACCAATTAACCTTTTTTTTTTTTTTTTGTTCCGCCAAATTAACCTATCCCAAAGTAAGCTCTATAAGGCTTGTGCAATGGGATCTAGGGTAACGGATAGACATATACATATATTACACATATATAAATATTTTTTTTTATTGAAACCATGACTAAGGTACAAATACTCGCATTCATCACACAAACATCTGCCTCCCCCGGGATTCGAACCCGGGACCTCAGAGATGGCGACACCTTGAAACTGGTGTATTATCCACTCGACTATGGAGGTCGTCAATGGTCGTATGGAGGTCGGAAAAGTTTTTAGGTCTTAAGGTTCGTGTGGTTGTTCACCCTAAAATGGGGAGAAGGACGCAGTATCAATGGAGACAAACATAAAGAATTTGTAGGTAATCAAGAAATGTGCGCGGCAGAATGCTGTATGAAGGTTTCCGCGCACATCTCCCCTGGGAGGTTGGAGAGTCAGGTCTTAAGGGGTCTTAGGAACTGAAAAAGTTAAAATTGGATGTGTTCTATTAGTAGTTATTTAAAAAATTTACAAAATTTCGCGCTGTAATTTCCAATGTGCCACAAAACGTATATAAGATGGAAGGAAATTTCAATAGAAAAAAAATCTTGAAGTTGCATATAAATGCACATTACACCCGTATTTTTAATAATAATAATTCGTATAAAATCACAAACATTAATAGTTACCACTTCGAATACGAAACAGTTTGGGGATTTCAGAAAACTAACTCAATAATTTGTAATTAAAATGAAAACTATTTATAAAAATTTGGATATAAATGATTCTGATAAAAATAAATGATCGTGGAATCGTCAATCTATCTATCATCACCGCGCCCTATTCTGAGAAGTATTCGCTCTCACTACAATTCGTTATTACGACCAAAGCTTGAGCTGAGTTTAGTCCGAATACCATATCAGTCAATCCGCCTCGATCCTGACATAACCGCCGGGCCACTTGATTGCGGTGGTAGCCATGAAGGTTTCAACCTCTCCTCTCCTAAAGGAAATAAAGATACAAATCTAAATTTTCACTGACCACGATAATAAACTCGCAATAACATTTGAACAACTCTTACTAATTTTTCACATTTTAATACCAACATTTTTCTTCTTTCCAGTACACCTGCAGTTCGAAGATACATCGCTAAAAGATTACGCCCTCCAAACGATAGTCGAAAGCTTCATTCGGGGTAATTTTACTCCGACGTCCCTCGAGGAGAGGCCGTGTCGCGACCAGCCTTACTTCATACGCAGATCTGCACGGTCGAAGCGCTTGAGGAGTGGGTACTACTTCAAGCCTCGGTACCGATTTATGCGGGGCCCGCGGGCAGTTAAGGCCAATCGTCTGCGCAGGCGCTACCTCCCAGCCAGGGTAATAAGCGGGCCGTTGGGGGACCGAAGCAACGTGGTGCTGCAGTGGGCGCTAACTGACGCCTTGCATTTAGACGGGGATGAAACTACTGTTATTTTTAGGTAAGTTTTAGTTCAGTGACCTATATAACCATAGGGCATTAGCTTCTAATATCTAATATATATAAATCTCATGTCACAATGTTTGTGCTCAATGAACTCCTAAACTACTTAACCGATTATAATAAAATTCGCACACCATGTGCAGTTCGATCCAACTTGAGAGATAGGATAGTTTAAATCTCAAATTATCGTTGCAATTTTAATTTATTGCTAATTATTTTGCTGTTATTATTTGACAGTCACAATTATCTGTTAACTCCAAATGATTCTAACAGATGTCGATACCTTTCGACTGGGTTGAGTAAGTAATCAATAGATGGCGCTGCTATGATAAGTCTACGAACGTGTCATATAAGCTACATTTTAACAGCATAATTACCACGTGTTGTTGACGCTATAAAATTAATTAAATTTCTTTTGTAGTGAACGAAATACCGTATAATTCAATTATTTCCACTTTTTAAGTAATGTCTACCGTGCGAAGCCCGGGACGGGCCGCTAGTTTTTATCTATAAAATATCGAATTCTGAATCGAATAGATTTGGTATAATATATTATTAATTTAAGGATAAATTGCGAAATATTTTGATAAGAGAAAGAAGCAGAAAGAGTGTGAAAAAAGATGTAATGACAAAAATAGAGAAAGGGATGCTGACGCGGACGAAAGAAATTTACAAGGCCAATATGAATAGACTAGTTAGTAGGGGTGACCTAGATGGACTTATTTGGGCTAAAAGGTGATACATATATTGAAAGGTCAGGTCAAGAGTACTCGGAACCAATAGGCGTGGAAATCTAAAAATTGTTTATTCGGCCTATTTATATTAATCACTTATAAATATTGAATAGATTATTGCAGTCTAAAAACCATTTAGTCTATTACTAAATTTAAAAAATCAATATCCCTGTAGGTAATGAGTGCGACAACCTTAAAAGTCTACAGTCACTTGACAATTGCAGCCACTGTAGAGGCGTGGAGCTTTAAGCTCTGTATTTGTAGTCTATACTAATATTATAAAGAGGAAAGATTTGTTTGTTTGTTTGTTTGTAATGAATAGGCTCCGAAACTACTGAATCGATTTCAAAAATTCTTTCACCTTTGGAAAGCCACATTATCACCAAGTAACATAGGCTATATTATATTTAAAAAAAATTAGGGATCCTTACTAAAACTCTAATAATGTAACCCAAGGTGTAAAAAAATGACCTGAAAAATTCCTTACGTCGCGTGCGCTGTGAAAACTTTTGATGATAGAACAAAATCATTTACCACGACTTTGCACAACAAGTGCAAACAAGTTACAAAAAGTGTTGCGACAGCATATATCTAAATATTATGGTTATATCACAGTAAGCGGTTTTTTATTCTAAAATTTTAATTTATATGCCGCCGCTTGAAAAGGCTCTTTATTTGTACCTTGGTATTGATCCTTATCAAAATAAATAAATTACTTTATATTCAAGACGGCTTCAATACCATTTTATAAGTTTTTGAATTATTCAATTCGGACATTTCATTCGGAAGATATCACGAGTTTAAAAATGCAAGTATGTATGTGTGTGTGTGTATGTACCCGTGCGAAGCCGGGGCGGGCCGCTAGTTTATTATAATTATTGATTTTTAAACCAAATACAAATTAAACATTAGTTTAGGTACTGATATTTATTTTCAATTTATTAAAGTTCTTTATTTAATTCATAATTTCCGGCTGTAATTTTTAAATTATATATTGGTTCATTATTTCATTGTGAGTACTGTTATAGAATCCTTTAAATTTATTTGGCATGATCCTTTATATTTTTTACTACAGATATGAAATGTAAGATTCAAAATCAATATGCAAACAGTCATATGCAGGTTTTACGGCAGCAAATCAACATTAGATCGATATATTTAGCTGTCGTAACACGATATACTTTCAAGCCTTCTAAGCTTCTACATTTTCCAACCTAATTTCATGAAACAAAAAAATAATATAACACGTTTCATCGGCTTAGAAAAACGGTACAAGTATTGTACAGTCGCAGGCAGAAAGTGTTTAAGTCCTTTTTATTACATTTTTTGCACACGCTCTCTTTATAATCTCTGCTTGAGTATAGTTAGAAAGGAATGGTGCTATTGCCCACATAATGCTAACCCTTTACCACCGTGATACTTGATTGCGGTTGTAGCCATGAGGATCTCAGCCTCTCCTGTAATGAGAGAAAAAAAATCCTGAAAGTGTGTAATTGACATTTAATGTGCGACAAAATTAAATGATCACCCCCAATTCATGTTTTACAAAACATATTCTGATGAGATCTGTTATTAAATTTCACATTTTAATATTTCACTTCATAACCACCGTGATACTTGATTGCGGTTGTAGCCATGAGGGTCTTAGCCTCTCCTAAATAAAAATAAATCTCCTAAAGAAAATAAAAGTTATTAGTAATTTTGAAATTACATGGAATTTAAAGTTGTACGTGCATGAAAGGAAAAGAATACGGCTTCACATTGTAAGTACATTTAATATATTGAAAGAGATATTAAATATTCAGGCAGGCGGGAAATGCTTTTTTCAACATTGCTTTTTGGAGTCATTGAAGTAAAAAAGCCCTCATACTTATATGACAAATTACACTTCTCAGGGCTTTGGGGTACGTTCTGCGATGAAATTATTTTATTTTCAGAACAAAGGCGTTTTATAGACGTTTTCGATTTGATGCCACGAAGTGCTGAAATAAGCTAGCTTCATCTGCTGAAACTGCAACGTCTGGAGGTCAAACTGTCTTGCTCATATTGAAGTCCACAATTAAAAGAAATCTGTTGTGACAAATGTCATTCCCATAATCTATCTGTCAAAATATTATAGTTCTGACATATAAACTATGACGATGACACACCTGTCAAAACGTGTTTCGTAGATAGCGAAGACTGTACCACAGATTGATTAATAGTTATTGTTTTAAATGTTGATTTGTTTATTTTGACTGAATCTTATTTCCAATTTGTACTGTTGCCAAATTGACTCATATGATCTTTTTGTAATCTAATTTGTTTGTTTATTTTTATAGATGAGGGTGCTTCCTAGGAAGTGTCTACGCAATTTGACCTATTAAGCCTTTTTCACTTCGCCTTATATTAGTCTGTAAAGCCATCTCATCCTTCGGCCTAGTCAATCAAGCCCATGAGTTTGATAATGTCGTTGGCATGGCCATCTAGTCTTCCAGTTTGGGTATCCCATACCCTTTTACTTAGGTCTACTGCAGGCTAGACCATCACATTGATACAGTAAGTGTTCCACTATTTCCTTTTCTTCCTCACAGACCCCACATATGTTAATCTTCTTCCTTATTAGGATTATCCTAATGCTAATGCACTTATTTGACCTGTACCCTGCTTGACCTCAGTGTAAATTTCAGACAGTTATTTATCACCATGAAATGCTTAACGTGTCTCATCCCGTTCTTAATAATACATTTACGTAATTTTTTTTTTCCAAACACATATCTTAAGTTACAGCTACGACAAAGCTTTGTGAGTAGAGTTTAACGCATATATTTTTTTAGATATACAACCTAGATAGTCGTAGGGACATACTTGATCTCGGTAGTACAGCTGCGGCGTTGCCGCGGGTCGCAGGCGGGCGCGAGCAACTCGCGCCCGCGGATACGGCGACCCGGAAGGAACCACGCCCCTTCCGTGGCCGGGGGGCGTCGTCGGTGGTGGAGATCGGGGGAGGTATTGTAGCCTTCCCCGAGGAGGGCTCCCCTGTATCGGCGGGGGAGCGGAGGCTGGGGGTTCCCGGAAGTAGCTTGGTGTTCCCGGGGGCTCCCTACATGCCTGAGGAAGGCCATCCCTGAGGTTTTTAGTGGGTAGGCCTCCCCCTTCTGGGGAGGTTAAAATACCTAAACGCAAACGTGTTACCTTGTCTATGAAAGATAAATACGAGATTAATAAAGTGTTACTATAACATTGTCTGTACCTTTTTTTTCCTATTTGTTTTTAAAGATATAAATGTAAATATGGCTTTTATTTACCTGTAGGTAAATAAAAGCCCCTGCAGCGGATAATGGCCATACGGATCGTGCGAGGCTACCGTACAATCTCGTACGAGGCGGCGACGGTTCTGGGATGCTCCCCCCCATTCGACATCCTGGCCGACATGTACGCGGCGACGTATGCGTCGCGGCGTGTCGACCAGGGGGGCGATGGGGGAGCACCCTGGAACCCGCGCACGAAGTGCCTAAGCGGGAGTGGCACCGACGGATTGTGGTGGCCTGGCGTGCGCAGCTCGAATTACGGATCTGCGCGCGCCAGCGGGCCGTCGGTGCCGTACTCCCGCACCTCGAAGCTTGGCTCCACGGGAAGGAGGAGGTCACCTACCGATTGACTCAGATACTCACCGGGCACGGTTGCTTCGGTGAGTATCTGTGTCGAATAGGACGGGAGGGATCGACACATTGTCACCACTGCGCATCCGACCTTGACTCGGCCCAGCACACGCTGGCGGAGTGCCCCGCGTGGGCCTCCGAGGGCGATCGGGATCGGGAGATCGGGCGAGATCTGTCTCCGCCGGCATTGATTGCGGCAATGCTGGCGGACGAGGGAGGTTGGAGGGCTGTGGCCTCCTTCTGTGAAGCAGTGATGCTCCAGAAGGAGGCCGCCGAGCGGGGTCGGGAGATGGCCGATCCCGCTCGAAGAAGGCGGCGCCGGGCTCGGTAGCACAGCTGCGGCGCCGCCGCGGGTCGCCGGCGGGCGCGATGAAGTCGCGACTGCTACGGCGACCCGGGATGGACCACGCCCCTTCCGTGGCCGGGGGGCGTCGTCGGTGGAGGAGACCGGGGGAGGTAGTGGCCTCCCCGAGGTGGGCTACCCTCTGGGCAGGGGAGCGGAGGCTGGGGGTTCCCGGAGGTGGCTTGGTGTTCCCGGGGGCTCCCTACATGCCTGAGGAAGGCCATCCCTGAGGTTTTTAGTGGGTAGGCCTCCCCCTTCTGGGGAGGAGAGCCCCACATAACCGCCGGCTCGCCACAGCCGGGGTATGCAATTTAATGCATTTTCCTCAGGGAAAAAAAAAAAAGGTAAATAAAAGCCATATTTACATTAGCCGAAAAAATATATAGCCGAATCAATTTATGTACATATGGGTCATAGGTACAGTTCGATTATCCGAAAATACCGGTTTTCCGAACACCCTTGTTACAATTAGTTCGGATAATCGCCGCTCTACTGTATTTGAATTGTTATAACCATACTGTGTACACCTATAAGGGACTATGCAATTAGCGTATGAATCTTTATTTTTGTACTAACTGTACCCGCGATTAGGCCACGTTTAATTTAACAAAAAAAATAATTAGTTTATTTATTCGCGGTACTGGATAGTAGTTGAACATTACTTTATTTTTCTAAAATAAAAGTAGCTACATTACTCCTTATTACATCAGCTACCTGATAATAAAAGTCCCATCAAAATCGGTCGAGTCATTTCAGAGATTAGCGGAAACAAACAGATAGACAGACAGACGACACTCCAATTTTATTTATATGTATAGATTTGTGATCGAATTATTGTAACAGTGGTTGGTGTACCATGTAAATAAAAAAATAATTCAGAGATGTAGAAACGCTTCATATTGCTTGTTTAATTTATTTTTCCTTCTATTTAAATTTACACGATTTTAAGAGCTATACCTTAAAAAACAAGTGTGATAACTGATAAACATTTTAAGGCCGCGACTGTACTATCGAAGACTAATATTCAGCCACCTTTCATTTTTGCTCGATTACTCCAACGTTCGTGGAATTCAACGTAAACGTTTCCCTTGGTTATTTATTCAAACGCGATAGGCATGAATAACTGTCTTCTAACGTAGAACGCTTTAGGGAAATATTAGAAATAACATTGAATATTCTTAGTTCAGAAATTGTTTCACTACTTATACAAGTAGTTTTTTGTTGTAATTATATTTTTAACAGTTGCCTGTGACCCAAATCAAATTGTCATAGATTCTAAGAATTTTCGGAATAAACAATCACGTTTTAAGGCTTTCTATCTAAATCTAAAAGATGGGGCTATAAATAACTTTATTTTCCATTTGTCTGTCGGCCAAATATCCTTTTTCTCAAGAATGCGTGGTTGTATCAAGTTAAAATAATTGTCAAGTCTACAAATTTCTAGATTAGTGAAAAAATTGCACTTCTAATTTGATGAAATCAAAAGGTACAATCTTTTATGCTCCGTTTATGCTATGCATGTTGACACTCGCAAAGGAATGTAATCCTGTAGGGTACTTTCCGCTAATATAAAATCATGAAAACTGATTGGTATGGATATTCTTTGGGAGTACTTACGTCCAGCAGTATATCTACTGAAACCGGAAGAAAATCCATAGTCATCTCCTTGGATACTTCCATCTTCCCTATTTTTTCTGCAAATAATATTTTTCGCATTCCTGTGTTTTAGTGTGAAGGGTAAGATAGTCATAGTCACATGTTGGCAACGTAGACTGTGGTTTTTGTAAGGTTTGCAATTTCATAATATATAAAAAAATGCCTATCATTTGCGAAAATTCATGACGAACTATGAGCTTACTTCCTAAATAGCTAAAGTTTCACGTTCTTAAAAGTTAGTTTGGTGCGACAAATAAACAAAATCTACTGGAACCAGGAAATTTCGTTTAGTGTGATTCACATCTTAAAGAAACGAAGGAAAACACCAGCCGGCTCGAGGCAACTTATTAAACTTTTTCAAAGCTCATTTTCTTAGGTTGTTATTTACTTAAGCCCAATTCGCTCAAATCTCACAACAGGAACAGGTAAAAAAATAAGCTATATTAGTGGTGTGACTGGAATTCGATTATACTGTTATGTTAGATATAACTGGAATCGATATTAGATTGATATTATCGCTATTACTGGAATCGAATCACGAGAATAACAATTGATAATTAAAAATAAATGCTAACTACCTTTAACGACGACTGATAGTTAAAGAAATTAACGCTTTAAATTAAAATCAATATATTCGGGTCTATCGTTAAATCCTTACTGTTATAATATTATGAAATGTGGAAAGTTACCAAGGATATTTCTCACCAGCTCCAGGTCTTCGTCAACCACTGTCACCACCGATTATTTGGTATTTACTAGCCTCAGAAAATCTATGAAAACCTTCTTAAATGTTGTCACGAAACCGAAATCTACCAGCTATCAAGCTGCAAAATAGAACTGGTTTGGACACACAGCTCCTGATCGAATCATATGATCGGAATCGCAACGGTGCCCCCTAAACAGGTGCTCGATTGAAAATCTTACATAAGATAAAATCGTGGCCGATCCAAATAGATCTGGCGACACACAATTACAGACGAGAAAAACGAAAAGACCAAAAATTGTCGGGGAAGTAACATTAGTGTTACTTCGCTTTCGTTGCCTAAAGACAAAATATATGAGAATGATTCCGTATTTTGGAACTATTTATATACATTGTCGTTAGATATCGATAACGAATTTCTTTGGAACGAAATATAGTGTTACTTTGGTATCATTCATAATCGAATCATCTCTGAAATTGTTATGATATGTAACAGCAATGTATGGAATTGATTCTTGAACCCTTCCCATATATTGAAACGAAACCGAATCTCACATTGTCTACTGACCCTAGAGCGAATTCAAGAGCGAAGCTCAGAACCGCACGCGATGGAGGTGTAATTTGAAAAAGGATTATTTTTCTGTTAGTTCTCAATCGATTACCGATTATTTACACCTTATTCGATTATAACACACATCACTACCAAGTAATTATTATTCGATCTTTATAAATGGTCTCCTGGAGAGATTTTCAATGCTTTAGCGATCGAAATAAGGTCAAGCAAACGTCAACAACGAATACGAGCGATCAAAGTAGTTAGTTTAATTAATTCTCTTACTTTAAACAGATTGTTCAGTTTAGAATTCGGAAAAAAATTTAATTATGACGTGACGTATGAAGATGATATATTTACTATTTCGATGTAATAATATACTTGTATCTTTGTTATATGTAAAAAAAAATAAAAAATATACGTTGTTGAACACTAGATGGAAACTTTATTTTCAACACACTTCCTCATAAAGTGGCTCTAATCCCATGGCAATTAGGCACATAATGACACCTATAATCAAACTGTGACTTTTTCATTACTATTATTCACGAGTGAGTAATAGTTTTTTTTTTAAATATTATTGGTTGAGTTACGCTTACATTTGCGCTAAAAAGCTATCCGCGAAAAGCCCAAAAAAAAAGAAACCTCATTTTTTAGTCTATGGCCGATGCGCGCGCATAGGAAAACTAATTAATTTTTCCCGCCATTACGAAATTTATTAGTCTATGGCCGATGCGCGCGCATAGGAAAACTGATTAATTTTTCCCGCCATTACGAAACATTTTTCACAACTCGTCTCGTTTTCTCTTTTGAAGTTATTTAGTTAGTTATTAATAAGATGTCTGCAAGTACAATTTATGAAGAAAATGGTTTTTTATTTAAGTATTACTTTATTCAGAAGTGTGTTGAAAAACGTTGTATGATACACGTGTGTATTGATGATTACCGTCCTCGGCTCCTTAAGACCCTCGCCTGACGGCTCGGGCCTCAATGCGCCTCAGCGGTAATCACCAACATTACACACTTGTACCATAATGTACTATTGTTTTACACAACACACACACACACACACACACACACACACACAATGAGTAAAATACAAACTGTTTAGTCCTGTGTTAACAAAACAGTAATTTTATGTTGCAGCGGTAACTCCTCTTCTTGAAAGAATGTCGTTTTTGCAGAATTAGCATTTCGAATAGCTTATATTTGCATGGCGTATAAATGTGTATGTTATTCTCATTAAGCTATATTAAAGTGAAATTTAGTAGTTTTTACGTGAAAGAGTAACAAACATTCATCCATACAAATATTCGCGCTTATGATATTAATAGAATTAAAAAGTTCTATAAAACTTAGTTATATCTTAGCTTTCTTTCTTTTGAAAACTTTTAGCATAATTTTAATAGTTTAATCTCGTACACAAAGACAAAGGAACCATTTTTAATTCTTGACGAATAATTTTATACGAAATAGATTAAAATTCGATTATGTACTATTTTAGCACAAAATAAATGAATTGGAATTAAAAAGTACTCTGTGATTGGAATACACTATATTTTTTATTTTTTTTATTTATAGCATTGGCCTATGGCCAATGCCATCAGCTTAATCAAGTAACAAGTATATTATAATATTAATATAAGTAAATAATATGTTAAAAATAACTAACACTAAGAACTCAAATTTAACAAACATAAATTGAAAATAACAAATGGTATTACCTTACTCTTACTCTCTCTCTCTCTCTCTTACTCTTGGAATACACTATAAAATGGACCCACAGATTGAATATTCGAAACGATTCTGGACGCAAACGCAAGCTAAATATGATGGTCCTAACGCCACTACTACCACCAAAATATCACATTTATATATAATTTTATTTTTAATTTTTATAGTACTATCATATACTTTTATCATGTGTAATATAAGTTATGTATGTCTATTTTAAGTTATGTATAATATTAATAATGTATATTTATCAATTAATATATAATTGTATATTATTTATTGTTTCCCGTACGTCACAAATGGAAAGGCCCTGCCAGAATATCAGCGCTTTGCGGCATCATATATGGCGCAAAGCACATGCTGAGGTAGGAACCTTTTGGCTTGGCACATGTCTATACTTTATTTTAAACTATTTATTGTATTTTATTATGCGTAATGTTGTATGTCTGTGCGAGTCAATAAATGTTTTTTCTTTCTTTCTTTCTTTCTTTCTTTCTTTCTTTCATATCGATTCGTAGCCAAAAAACAATCGCTCATTGGTGCGCGAAAAGGATATCGAATTGTAAACAGTACAATCCTGTTTACAATTCAATATCCGACCAATATCGTTGGGTGACCGTATTCCGACTCGATACTGAAGTTTTACGACCTCCCTCCAGCTCTGTTGCAAACGCTGCGGATGTTCCCCAGAGCATTAGGCCAACTTTACGCGTGCGTTACGGCGTAAATGGGGGAATCTCGGGTCAATTTCTGGCAAGTTCGATGGAGTAGATTTTATTGTTGCAGTTCTTTCGAGTCCCCATAAAAACTGTTTGTCAGCATCATTTCTTATTTGTTTCAGGCGGCATTTATTGATTTGTCATGTTAATGATCAGCTTTATTTTATTTTAGTTGAAATAATTTTAGAGTATCGATAGATCCTCTGCACTTTCTTGTTCTCTGCTCAAAGAATAATGTGATTTTTGTGTCGAAAGTTGTGTATTTACTTTTCCATCTATTATAAGTTTGTTGTTTCGTGTGACTGCGTGGTGACCCATTTTGCGTGGTGAATGTAAAGCTTGCTTTAAGGAGTTCCTCTCTTCGAGAGCTTGGTCTTGTAAATATTCTGAAACTGCTACGCCTGAATTTTTAAAGTAGCGTCTATCTTTAAGTATGGTAGCTACCAGGCTTTTTGAAATCAATTACACCTTAAATGGTCTTTTTGATCCTTTCCTACCAATCCATTCATCCATTCCATTTAAATGTTCGACGATTTAAGTAAAAAACTGACCAAGCGCAAGTCGAACGCAGGTTTTTATATAAACATATCACATTTCATTATAATCAATAAACAAATTTAAATATTTTAAATTTTAACTATTCCTTATGCTACGTATATACATAAAGTATTTTTTTAATACTAAAGATTATATCCTTTCATTTACATAAAGGAAGGGAGTGTCGGCAACACTGTAACCTTAGCACAAATCTACTATTCGAATGATTCGGGGGAGCCGAGGACGATCCTACCATATATTGGTACCAATTTGTTTTTCATTTCTCGAATTTCATGTGCACAATTATCTGACGCTCCTACAGCAAAGGAAAACATGAGGCAACCTGCATACATCTGCGAAAAATTCAAAGGTTTATGTAGTCCAAAGGTAGTATAGTTTTCCAATCTGCACTGGGTTAGTGTGTATTTATAATGTGGTTGAATAAAACTAATCGCTGTCACATAGCTAAGGAAGAATCATGCCCCTCGGTGGAGACGTATATGATCTGTGATGACATGAAGTAAACTGTAGCTGTGTAGTAGAGACTAGTAGAGTAGTAGAGACAGCCACAAGTTCACGAAAATCGAGGCTTTTAAGTTGAGTTGACTTGGTGAGTCATACCGGTCGGGTCATCCCGATGTTATATGGATTAGAATGTTGGCCCGTCAAGCGAATGGATGACCAAAAAATGCATGTTGCTGTAATCTATACTAATATTATAAGAAGTAAAGTTTGTGTGTTTGTATATTTGTTAAATTGTAAGGGGTAATCTCGGGATCTACTGAACCGATTTTAAAAATTCTTTCAGCAATAGAAGGCCACGTTATTGCTGAGTGTCATAGGTTATATAAAAAACCGAAATATAAAAAGGTTTTTACGTGGCAGTTCGTTTTGCAAAGTGAATCGGAGAAAAAAACAGGCAGCGGACGGCGCGCGATGGCTTGGGGTTTAATTCGGATCGCGTTCGTGCTCGCTTCGGGATTATTAATATTATGCCCAACGAAAGTGGGCACGGGTCAGCTAGTACTATAATAAATGGATGTGTGAAAAGAAAAGATAGAGTGAAGAATAAATATATCAGGCGAAGTCTGAAAGTAGTAGCTATTGTTAAAAAAATGTGAGAAAAGAGACTTGCACGATACTGTCGCGTATCGATATGTGAGATGACCATATTACTAGCAAAGTTATGGAAAAGAAAGTGGATAGGCATATAAGAAAACCGAATAGAAGATAGCTGGAGTGTGTGAATAATAATGTGTTGAAGAATAGGGTGAGTGTCGAAACAGCGAGTATTGAGGAGGGTGAAAGAACAACACATGTGCCGACCCAAATAAAAATGAGAACAGGCCAAAACAAAGAATTCAGCAATGGATATTCAGGTATTTATATTGGCTTGGGTATATTAGGTATGGGCTGTAGTAGAAAGTAGCGAAAAGCTAGTTTCCTATGGTTGTAAATGATAAGATGAACAAATGATTATTTCAAATTTTTATATAAAAACAAGCGGACCCGACAGACTTCGTCCTGTCAAAAAGATTTGTACAGTGGCAGTTTTTTGTTCCTAATTATTTTATAGATAATGTCGCATAGCCAACCAAATCGCAAAAAAAGTCTAAATGACCTATTACATTTTGTGGCTATTCAATTTTGGAACGTGACATTAAATTCTCCAACGATGTATTCTGTGCTCCAACGCACTCACGCACACTGTTTTGATAGATATGATTGAATTTCAACTATATGTAGCGTTAATAAAGCGCAAATTGACTCTTTGATGTTAGGAACACACCTTCATTGCTTAGACAACAGTGAGTGTTTGCAATATGAACTTTATACAATAACAATAAAGCTCAATTCGACTGTACGTTTTAGTTAGAAAACGTTTGCATGGGAAAATAAAAGGGCTGTTTTTAGAGTTTTTCCGATAATTATTCGAATTTTTCCCTTAAAAACTATCCTTGAACTTCAATGAACATTTTAAAAAAGAATTGGCCAAATTGGTCCAGGCGTTGTTGAATTATGCGCTTACCAACACATTTTGCGATTCATTTTTATATATAAGATTTAGAAATATTCAGCAACATAGCAATGTAGATCATATTCATTCAAGTAAGTACTCTATAGAATTTTATGATACTAGGTCTATGAAAGAATAATACTAAATGCCTGAAAGTAAAACTTAAAGGTCCTTAACTTTGGATTGCGTTCATTTAGCTAGACTTTTTACGGTTTGAAAGGGCCGCAGACATAAGTATTAGATGGTAATTTCATTTTGATCCCTCCATCCGTCGCCGAGAAAAAGGGCTATAACAGACAGACAATAAAGTAACAAGTAATAAATCTTGGGTCAAACATACCGCTATCATAAGAGACAGGCAACAAAGTAATCCTTTAAAGGTTCCGTTTTTAATCTTTTCATTCCAGAATCTTATATCTTTTAAATGCGGAAAGAAAACGAAATCACGTCCTTCATAAACCACTTTGTCGCCATGTCCTCTAGAGTACCGATCCCTTAATATAGTCCTATTTTAGACTGCTTAAATGATGACGCCATTTTGTTATTTTAATCATTGTCAGAAAATTTCACGACGAGCGTTACGAGTATATGAGATAAGACATATCAATATTGCTTCCGTTACAGTTTTGATCCATACTAGTATTATATATAAACAGGTAAATTTTGTAAGTAATTGTATTCTTATGAACATTTTTATGGGCATTCTTAGTACGAGAATATTTTACTTCGGCAAATTATTACTTTCCAATAGGAAAACCGATATGTCGCTGTCAAAGCCCTGAATAAAATATTTGTAACGTATATATGTTACTATAAAAGCTTGAACTATGGTATATTCTAAGATTTTCCAGTAAAACCCAAGATTTACCAATTCTTTATGGTAAATGTCCAAAAAGGTATGCGATTCGAAATTTTACCACCATTCACTTGGTAAATCTTAGGATTTACATTAAAGGCACGGTAAATGTTGAAAAACATATCATGTTATAATTTGCTCAGCGCATCGACTCGTTGTTGAGTGCTAAATAGATAATTTTACTTGTGTTATTTTTTACTACTTAGGAAGTATTTCAAAGATTTTAAAATTATTAGTTCCTTATTAACAAAATAATATTCAAAATGAAAATAATTTAAATATTAGTTAGGATTAGTTATTTAATTACTATCGGTGGATACCTTTTTTTTAAGAGGGGAAATGCACCTTTTGCACCGTGACACTGCGCTGGCTAGGCGCGGCCGTGTATGGAGCTCTCCTGTCAGACAGGACCGGCCTATCCACTAAAGCCCCCCTGAGTTCTCTAGGCCCATGCGGGGCTCAAGGCGGGGTGCGCTTTCGCGATTCTACCGCCATGTGCTCCGGGACCGGCTCGACCTAGGTCTGGTCGAGCCAATGCCAAGGGAAGGACTGTCCGAGAACCCATGGACAGTTCCCCAGACGGAGAGATATCACCACGGCGTGCGCGGTATCCAGACGCGCACGCAGCCTCGCGGTAATCGTTTGATACCTATATAATATGTATCTAACATTTGACTTATATTTAATTGAAATAAATGATTAAGAATTACTAATTGCTTTATTCCTAAAACCAACATCTACCAGCTGACAGCGGTAAATCCTAACATATTCGTATTCGAATGGTAAAAGCTCGGACAAAACGTTCCATTAAAAGTATTTTAAATATTTCTTCGCACTCGCTTGACACTTTGTGTATTCTACCGTGCCAACGATAGTTATAGCCTCATGCGGTTATTATTATTATTTTTTAATATTATTATAATTTTATCTGCTCATTTTAAAACTCTACTCACTCAAAAAAGGTGATGGCTGAAAATCAGTTATTTGCCTAAATTAGGCAAATATTTAGCTGAGCCTTGACCTTTTGCTTTCTGCAGCATACATATATTTATAGTGTTTGATTGTACTTTTGTTTTTTTCTTGATTATTACCTTTTGTTTTATTAGATATTTATGTATATTTTGCAGAATTTAATAAACGTTTTTTATCTATCATTTTCTGAAATATTTACATTACCTAAACAATCCTAAGACTTACTCACTAATCTTAAGATTTACCGTAGTTCTAGCTTTTACAGTAACATGTATAAGATTTTTCTTGTCAAACAAAATAAAAATAATATATATTTATCCAACACAAGTTGTTGGCGTGCTCCTAATAATGGCTAATTGCAACACAACAATTATTCTCACCGCTCTCCATCTTAAGACAGCGCTTATATACATCATAATAAATAGGTCACAATTTATAAAGGCGCCGGGGGGCGTCGTCGGTGGAGGAGACCGGGGGAGGTAGTGAGCCTCCCCCGAGGAGGGCTCCCCTGTATCGGCGGGGGAGCGGAGGCTGGGGGTTCCCGGAAGTGGCTTGATGTTCCCGGGGGCTCCCTACATGCCTGAGGAAGGCCTGAGGTTTTTAGTGGGTAAGCCTCCCTCTTCTGGGGAGGAGAGCCCCACATAACCGCCGGCTCGCCACAGCCGGGGTATGCAATTTAATGCATTTTCCTCAGGGAAAAAAAAGGCATCAGCTAGTGATAACATACATTAGAAATTCTGTTAAAATACTAACTCTTATTAAAATTATACCATTTCATCTCTGGTTCCGTGAAATAGAGGCAGAGTCTTAGTGTGGGATGATACCTTCTTACACATACTGAACCCGTCACTTCTTCCACGAACTCTAACTAGACTAGGAGTAACATATATATCTACACAAATATTATAAAGAGGAAAGATTTGTATTTTTGTATGTAACGAATAAACTCAAAAAGTACTGGACCGATTTTAATAATTCTTTTTTCATTAGAAAGCTACATTATCACTGAGCAACATAGGCTATATTTAGTACTAAATTCTTATTAAAACCACCCGAAGGTGTAAAAAAATTTGCCATAAAGTGTCCTTCATCGGCGTAGAGTATTAATGATAGGACAAAAAAAATTGTTCGACAATATTATAGAGTATATCAATATCTACAAAAAACTTCGCGAGACCATATGTCTAGCTATTGTAGTTAGTAGTAGAGAAACACTGATTAATTTAGAGGTTACAAACCACTTATGTGATGTCGTAAATAAGCACGTTTTTTGCGCTTACATTGCAAACGATTATATACAACAATATATATATATATATATAATACAGTGGTGTCGGCCCTAAATATTATTTCAGCCCAATTGGCGTCGACACTCTTGGTCCGTGGGGCCCAGGCGCTCTAAGCCTCTTAAAGGCTATATAGAACAGGCTTAAGCAGGTCACAGGAGACCGAAGAGCTAACAGTTCTCTCGTTCATCGTATTAGCCTAACTTTTCAGCGAGAAAGCGGTACCAGAATCTTAGATACAATGCCGCAAAGTTTTTTATTAGATTTATTTTATATTATTATTTTGTGATTAATAGATTAAGCGTAATTAAATTAATGATATAATATGTCACTAAATAAACTTCTAATACTGTAATTTGCTTGCAAAAAGAAAACAAGTAATCTATCAAATAATTTAAGTTTGATGAATTTAAAAAGTTACTTATAACATTTTCATAAAATAAACATAACTCCCACAGAAACAAGATTATTCTAAGCTAATCAATGTAAATCAATAATTATCCATATTTTTTATTTTATTAATAAATATTCTCAAATCAAAGTATTTTGTACTTTGCTACGAAGTAAGTATTTTGCTACGAAGTTCCTTACTGCGAAGTTCCGGACACAAATAAGTAAGGAGATTTTTTTATAAATTATTTTTGTTAAATGTTTTATTTAACTGTCAACCTGCTGGCTAATAGAGACATCAGTCAGCAGCGTTGACAATTCTTTTACAATTGTATTGCCTCCGCTTTCTACAGACATAGTTTCTACCGCGAACGAGGCTAATGTGTAATTTGGACCTATGGTACAACTTAGACGCAATAATTATCGCTGAAAGTTTTCGAGGATTATATATAACTTTTTTGAGGTGGAATTACTGATCGCCAGGTAATTAAAATACAAGTCCTGTTAATCTCATTTTGAATCACTTATAAAGCACACCTAACAATATTTTATGAATAAAAAACCTCTTAAAAAGCTTTTAACAAACAAGCAAAGGGCAATTAAAGAGGTAGGAAATAACAACTCTGATTCAAACATACTGAAATCGGCTACGAGACTAATGAAAGATTTTCCGTTATGGACTTTATTTTAAGTTGATAGGACACATTTTCTGTTGATGGTTGATTAAACATTTACCCAATTATTCCTTCACATTTTGTTCCGCCGCATTTAGAGCCTTTTCGCTGTCCACCATTATGAACATGCTAATGAAAAATCCAATAATGGACAAATACAATAAAGCCTTTGATACATTTCAGATATACAGACACAGAAACTTAAAGCCTTATGTTCTTTTGAGTCTCAAATGCTTAATTTATTTTTATCGCACAAACAATTTCATTACGAAATACTTAGTAATATATATATGTATATATATATATATAATATATATATATATATATATATAATATATATATATTATTATTATTTTTTTTTTGGAATTTTTTGTCTGTCTGTCTGTCTGTTTGTTTGTTCACGTTTATCTCCGAAAGTACTGAACCGATTTGCTTGAAACTTTCACTATTTGCTTTGTTTTAACTCAGACTAATATCTAAACTTTGTTTCATCAAAATCGGTTCATTAAAAAAAAAGTTATCGTCATCGTGAACTCAAGGCATGATAATATTGCGAATTATAATGTACACCATTCTTACATAAGTTACATGGGAAATTTAAAATCTAAAGACAATTCATCATCATGATACAATACATACATAAGATAACGTCTTTATCCCCTGCGGGGTAGACAGAGCCACAGGTTATAAGACCCCAAAGGCCACGTTTAGCATGTTCGTGGGCAGTGAGATGGAACAGGGAACCAAATTACGATGAAACGAAACCAGTTTTTATCAAAATAATATGATAAATGCGAAAGTTTGTTTGTTTATTACCTCTTCACGCTTAATCTATACATATAATAGAACAGAAAAAATATTTAAGTGTAAATCAGTTTCATTCGCATGTTAGTTTTTTCATAAATCACTAGATGGCGCTGTTTCATTTAATCAATTTCTACAACGCGCTATTGTAGTTTTTTCAAATAAAGCCTATGGTATTTTAATCGGTAAAATCGTATATTAATATGATTTGTGTATCAATAACATTCAACTCGAAATTTACGCAGACGAAGTCGCGGGCAACAGCTAGTATATATATATGTCTACTCCACGGACTCGTAGTCCGTGCCTTTTTTAAACTGTCCTCGTTTGGATCTACTACGTACTGTACGTACAGCGGCATATTATTTTCCAATAATAAGTCTGTAATAGGTGCCTCTTAATGGTATAGAATGGAACGCTTCGTGCGCGAGTCCGACTCGCACTTGGCCGGTTTTTTTTTCTTTATGGCGCCTTCAAGCACAATTTAGCTTATTTTAAAAAAATGTATCCTTTGATAGCTTTGTGTTGTTTTGCCAGGTTTTGCCCTTAAACGATCTAATGAGATATAATTGATCAAAATCGGTCAAGTCGTTGCGTAGTTAAGACAGTTTAAAAACGTCGATATTATTTTTCCCATCACTAATCTCAGCGAAAATTTGCCCTATTTCAGTGCGTTACGAGGTGTATAAGATCCCATATTTTGTTTTGCTAATAATTCCTAAACTAGCCATCAGATCCCGGGGCGACGGTGGATTAGGGTTCATCAATTCACTGTCTATATCAATAAGGACCAAAATTCTCATTTATCTTTGATTTCGCGCCAGAAAATGGATTTTAGTCTGTAAAAGGAGGTGGGGTCTAATAGACCGCGTGTCGCCCTAACGTCTGGTACGGTACGGGCCGATTATACCTCGTGCCGCAGGAACGGAAAGTATGCAAAAATTGGTGCCGCAGCTAACGTGTTAAAAAGAACACGGTACGTGGCAATTTCTACCATCACGTCCCTTAACTTCACAGCTTAAAGACTTCCCGTTAATCCATCTTATTCTAAGTTCAATACGCGAACGGCCCTGACCGTTATTCGAGGGTTCTATGCGATCAGTCAGCCGATTGTTGTGCAAGTTCAACGTAATGGATTGGGCAGCCTTCAGAACACGGAATACCTGCCAGGGCTATAATGAAACGGTTGCAACGGAATACGACCTTGTGGTAGGCACATACCTTATTGAAACCATAACTAAATTTTACATAACGAAAGGTATTAATATGAATACTTTGGTAGGTCGGGTATGGTTGAGATGATATATAAAAAAGTTTTACACGCTGTAGACGAAGTTGTAATTTTCCTCCAAAACTCAATCAATAGATACATATAGCACTAATAATACAATAGTGTATCATCTCAAAACGTCGTACTTGACATAATACTATAAACACACGCAAAATTTGATTCCTCACGCGTGATCAAGACCGTCGTTCGATTAGTGCAAAAACAGAATAAGGATAAATTAAAAAACTTAGATAGATAGATAGATAAGAAGTTTATTTGTTGCAACACACACATTTATACAAATTACATGGAGTAGGTACAAGTACCTCAGGTCACGATCAGACATGAGAAAATGTTAGTAATGAACGTGTGTGCAGCAGCAACATGGGTCTAGGCTCGGTGTGTGATGCCTGACGACAAAAGCACCGATTTTCAGCCGTCACCCAGAGGTAGAACGTGGGCACCAGTAACTGCGCTCTATAGACTAGGAATAGAATAACATATGTGTGTGTGTGTAATAGGGAGAGAGAGAGATAGTTGAGCAATCGTGTTACATATGTATATATCTTAAATATTTGTGCATTAACAGTGTTCAAGCTATAGTTGTTCTTTAAGGAAATTAATATATATAACAAGTAAGTGAATAAAAATAAGAATATATTAATAGTAATAATAAAAATAAATAGTAATAATAAAATAAACAGACGAAGACTCAGACCACCACCGCACCGGGATTCATACTACCACCAAGTCGGAAGACCTAATCTCTGTATTGCAAGTAAGTGAGAACGTAAACGTAGTTTAAAAGTACTTTTAGAGGAACTTATGTGACAATTATTCAATTTGCAACTATTACATGAAGTGAGTAATAAGTTTTTTGTTGATTCTGTAAAATGTTCGATTTTGAGTTGATACACTATTCTATTATTAGTGCGATATATAAAAAGCATAGAATCTACACAGTTAGGAAGAAAGAGAAAGGAGAAGCAATAATCAAAATCTAAATTAACTTTATTCAAATATTACTTTATAGAAAGCAATTTTGAATCGTCCAATTTTCTTCCCTACCACCCATTCAGGACGTATTTTTTAGCTGATAAGAAGACTGGACGCAAGAAACTTATCAGCTTTATCAAAAGTAATAACAACATTTACAATAAATTATGTCGTTATCATACAATATACATATATGTTTACAAGTTATATGGGAAAACAAATATTTACACATCATTTAAATAATAATCATTGACTTTATGAGAGCCCTTACTCATTGGCGTCTTTTTAACATGTACCTTGAACTTATGAAAAGGCAATTCAGCTACATTATGTGGAATCTTGTTATAAAAATTTATATATTTGCCCATAAACGAACCTCCAGTTTTTTGTAGCCTATACGTTGGACCGGCAAGTTTTTTTTATTTCTTGTGTTTAAATTATGCATATATAGATATATAAATATATATTTATAGAAGCACAGAACCAACAAAACACAAAGAAATAATTACTAAATTACCATATATAACTTAAGCGTACTACTGTTAAAATTTCCGTTGGCCAACTCACTACTAAACCAAAGTGGTTTATGTATAATATATGTCTATGACTCGTCTTGACCTCTCTTACCTATCTAGTGGGCAAGGCTTGTCGATATTGACTTATCGATAAATATATCAACAAGTCGATATGCATCGATGTCTAGACGTAGTGAAAATATATATAATATAAACAATGGAAATGATTATAAATATACTAGCTGACCCGTGCCCACTTCGTTGGGCATAATATTAATAATCCCCGAAGCGAGCACGAACGCGAACCGAATTAAACCCGAAGCCATCGCGCGCAGTCCGTTGTTTTGGCCTTCACACTTATGACGATGAGTTTACTTGTTTTCATAGATTCATAATTTTTTCGTAATATATGACTAATAAATATGACCTAATGATTTGAATTATTTTATTACTATAAAAAATTAAATTGTCTATGCTAATGTTAAAAAATATACTTTTTGTACTTTAAATATAAAAGTTAGACATACGCTGTCGTTGACTTTTTGTAGGCATTTTCAAGCTCCACATTTTTTTCTCTAGAACTCAAAAATATATCTTTCATAGTTAAGGCAGCGTTCGCAAGAAACGCTTTCATTCGACCGGTTTTTCTCCGATTCACTTTGCAAAACGGGCTACCACATAAAAGCCTTTTTATTTTTCGGTTTTTTATATAACCTATGACACTCAGCAATAATGTGGCTTTCTATTGGTGAAAGAATTTTTTAAAATCGGTTCAGTAGATCCGAGATTACCGCTTACAATTTAACAAATATACAAACACACAAACTTTACTTCTTTATAATATTAGTATAGATGTATATTATGATTTAAATAAATAAATAAAAATATGTAAATAAATCAAAATCTATTGGGCGTGTGTAATGGAATATAGGAAAGACTTCTACAATACCAAGTTGACTAATTTACTTTTTGCCTCTTTCTAATGATTTTCACTTAAAGATCGCAAAGTTGCTGTTCAATTTCCTACTAAGTTTAGTCTTGGTAACGATGAACAAAATGAAAGATTGTACTCGTAGCTTGTTATACAATATAGGTTTTTTATTTAAATTCGTTGTACAAATATGAGCGGTGAAAAATATTGAATAATAACAGTTATATTTGACACTTTTGGAATGATTGATTGAACGTATGATAAAACATTGGAATGAAAGAACTTCTGACTTGAGATTGAGGCGAGTGACGTATGTTTCTGTGAATGTAATGTGGCGTAGACAAGTCTCAAATGCAAATATGCTACTATTTTAATGTTAAACATATATGTATAACTGTACATCTACACTCATTGTATTTTTAATATTTTTTATTAAATATACATACAAACAAGCGAAATTTTAATGAAATATTTTCCAACTCTTACATCATTACTTATTTTTATTTCTATTAAACATTTAAGAAATAAAAATAAGTACATAACTCTTTACACAAGTAAAAAGTTATGTAAATATTTCTATATAACATATTTTACTTAATTCTGATAAAATATATAACAAGCAAAATTTCTAAAGCCACTAAATATCAAAGGAAGTAACATCAATAGGTAAGTGATTATTACATACAGATATTATACAAAGCTCTCTTAACGACATAGTAATGAGTCGTTATCACCACATATTTCTGTCTATAGTCAAAAACAATCTCCTCTTCTACTCGGAAGCTCCATTATCATACAAAATTTATACTACTTTTAATTACTGAAAAGCTTTTAACATAAATACAGCGTAGAACTGCACCAATTTGTGGGGTGTCGTGACGACCCATTTCCTAATTCGAAAGTTGATGGTCCTTGAAACTTACATCGTCTTTCATTAATTAGCGTAATTTATTCGGTTTGTTGAATAATTCCCATTGATTTTTGTCGGCGAAACACTAACTTTTTGTCGGTAAAACTCTATCCAGCGCTACGGGCGCGGCAGGCGACAGACATAGAGTTCAAATGTCAATGCTTAACACTAATTAAAACCGCACACCTCGTACAATTAAGATATTCTCAAGGGCTCTAGTACGAGGTTATTTTTAATCAATAACATTGATTAGCTTTTAAATATTCATTTGGGTTTTGACAAAGACATAACACCAGTTGAAAGAGAAATCCTCCACTCTTACACGATTTATATGGCTGTGTTCTTTTTTCTTTGCCTTCGTTTATTATGTTTAATCTCATTTTGTAAACTACCTATTTAATAGAAAGCTATGATTTTATTGAAACAAAAACATCGCTTCACACTCGAATATTTTATCTGTGTCGTAGACGCAGTTACAAACATACAATTTTACACGCCTTGTACAAATTTCTACAGGTTACACAAAACTGCTGGCTGCGGAAATCGAACCCGCAGTATTCTGTGAGGATTGGTTTATTTTTTATAGACCTCAAATAACTTCACCCAGAGAATTAGTTTGAGTAAGCCTTAAAGTACGTCTTAAGTTTTGCAGGCAATCTATTCCGGCGGATTTCTACCGGTGATGCATTAATCACAAAATTAATTCTGTGCACACTATTACTGTGACTGAGTTAAATAATGATCGCTAATAAGTCATTCAATAATAATCAATTACTATTCAAACCATTTACAATACTTAGTTAAAAGGCATATTAAATTTGCACAGTGTTAATTTTTAACGAAACAGTATTGGCAGATACTTTAACAGTTATAGTTAGAGACAAGTACGATAATTTCACGTAACAACTACGAAACTCTAAATATAAACTCAACTATAAATATTTTAATAAGATTGGAGTTTGACAATTTACAACATATGTATTCTACAGGATCTACTGATTCGAAATTAATATTTTTGTATATTTTCTGAATGACTATATATTTTTCCAATGCTTGTGAAAATTCAGTTCTATTCAGAATATCTTCAAGGAACGATTTCTTGATTAAGACGCTTTGCATACGGCGAGGTCGGTCAATATGACAATGAACAATAGGATAAATGAAAGTCCACGCTCGCCAGTGACAGATCGATCAAGTTAGAATGTGTACTGTTTAGTCTAAAGCGCAGCGTCTCTGTCTACCAGTAGCCCTAGACAAAATGCACGCGCGTCTTTTCTATTCTATTTCTACTATTATAATAGACTAAGCGTCTTCTATTGAAAAATGCTAGACAAAGTGTATCTACTGATAGAATGGCTGTGTCTACCGTGATAGTAGAAAATAGAATAGAAATAGAAAATAATCTACCGTGTTTCGCCTTAAGTTCCTTTGCTTAAAGAGAAAAAATGCCATTAGGAGGAACTTCAAAACATTTCAAACGTGCGTACTTCACAATTATTTACCTACATTAATTAGGACAAAATTAAACAAACTTTGGATTTGAAATTAAAAATCTTTGCGTAGACATTTATTTAGAAGTAAGTATGAGATTTATAATTAAACATTACAAAAGCGAGTGTCAGTATTGAATTCAAATTAGCTTTGTTTACTTACGGTTGTTTCAAAATGACATAATATTAATATTTATACAATCAAGATTATATAAAAAGTTTATCAAATTAAAGATCCATACTATTATTATAATTGCAAAAGTAACTCTTGTCTGTCTGCACTTTTAGGAATAATTTGGCAAAAACACTATTTTAAAACAACAAACAATCAATCTATCACCAATCTATTGGGTGTGAGCAATCGCTTTGTTGAGTAGAAATACGTGACGTATCTACTGGAAATGTCAGTTCCATACAATTTTTATGTTATCTATTATAGAAAACGCAAATAGAAAGGCATTTTGTCTAGGGGGGCAGGGCTGCTAGTAAATAAACATCGACTATATCTTTTAGTGTTTGCAATTATATGAAATTTATTATTAGAATTATACATAACACTACATAAAATTTAATAAATCCATTTAACTTCATAATTTCATAAATCAAATCTGTACTTTTACGCTTTTCTACTATATTTTTATTATTTCTCTTTTAAAATACGTACTGGTCATATACAAACTTACATATCGTTTCTTATTTGTAATTGTACGCGATTGTAGTCTATACGTTATGGATATGATACAGTCTGATTATATACATCTTATATATAAAAATGAATCACATAATGTTGGTAAGCGCATAATTCAACAACGCCTGGACCAATTTGGCCAATTCTTTTTTAAAATGTTCGTTGAAGTTCAAGGATGGTTTTTAAGGGAAACATTCGAATGATTATCGGAAAAACTCTAAAAACAGCCCTTTTATTTTCCCATGCAAACGTTTTCTAACTAAATCGTACAGTCGAATTGAGCTTTATTGTTATTGTATAAAGTTCATATTGCAAGCACTCACTGTTGTCTAAGCAATGAAGGTGTGTTCCTAACATCAAAGAGTCAATTTGCGCTTTATTAACGCTACATATAGTTGAAATTCAATCATATCTATCAAAACAGTGTGCGTGCGTGCGTTGGAGCACAGAATACATCGTTGGAGGATTTAATGTCACGTTCCAAAATTGAATAGCCACAAAATGTAATAGGTCATTTAGCCTTTTTTTGCAATTTGGTTGGCTATACGACATTATCTATAAAATAATTAGGAACAAAAAACTGCCACTGTACAAATCTTTTTGACAGGACGAAGTCTGTCTGGTCCGCTAGTTTTGTATACAAATTTACAAGCTAGTAGCCCTATTGTATCTGTGTCGGCGGGAACACTCGTCTTAAACTGACAGGCTTTATCCATATATGTACGTTGATTTCGCTCAATTGCCAAGAAGACCGTCTCGTCGTACCAAAATTACATCGTCTGCAAAGTGCCTTACTGTATTTAAAAATAAATACCTGCCTATGTTTTTTTTATTTATTATAGTATTGAAGTTCTGAATTTAAAAATCTTTCCATACTATGCTTCAGCCCTCACAGCGTCGCAACACGATATGATAAGGCGTATGTTATTATATTTAGCCGCCATCTTGAAATTTATGTGAACTGTCAAAATATCATTGTATTTACTGTCAAAATACTGAATGAATTGTGAATATATCATTTACAATTCAAAATGATAACCGTATATATCGTTTCATAAACGTTACGTTACACGGGCTGGTATTATCCTAAGGATTTTTAAACTAATATTTTTAATTAAAAAAAAGTAGAACAAAAAAAAAAGGACCAATGATTGGGGGTCGATGTCAATTAAATCTAAATGTCAACTTAAACTAATGTCAAATGTCAATGAGTGCCAAAAAGAATAAATTAAAATGCAAGGCGAGAGTTGTCGTCACGATTTCTAATTGAACACTAAATAAAAACTATGTATAATTTAACCATTACGGCAACAGATCGCAGTTCATTGCACTGATATTTGTAGGTCGCGATCAAAGCGCACAATTGACGCGCCTAATTGACAAAAAATATACAATCTTATAATTGCAATTTGCACTGTACTTTGTACATGTTTAGGTGGTTATATCCGTCTATAATACATTTGCAACCAACACATTGTCAACTTGTGACATAAGATGTAATGTAAAAAATAATTTCGATATATACCTTTTAAATCGGAGAGAGAGAGAGGGAGATAAGTAAGACTGAGGTACCCAAGCGGACGGAATAGAATTGAAACACTCTCCGCAAAAAAGTGGTATTACATTCATCACATACTGTTTGTCAATTTTATATTTAAAACATTGTGATCTCCTATTAACATGTCAATAAGTAACCTTGCCATTAAAATACATTAGCTGACATACTCGTATCGTTTTGATGACCACATTACAAAATGATAAATTCGAAACGCTGGCAGCCCTAATAAGCGTTTCTCTCACAAATTGGCGAGTACTTACGTGCTGTTTAAATATACAAATCTGTGGGTGCTCCTAATTATCCTATGAATAAAAGATCTCAAGTCTACGCCCATTTCTATTAGACCTTGGGGAAAATTAAAGTCTGTAAATGCCAAGGGTCACTATATGTTTGGCAAATTATTTGTTTTACTTTAATATGTCACAAAATGATTGAACTCCGATTGAGTCCGCATTACAAATTAACAAATCTTGACATTAACATACCAATAGTTCTTAAGGAGGACTTCTATATTTTTGCTATACTCTCTAGCGACTACTTTGTGTCCATTACTAAAATTATTACTATTCTAATTTATTTATCTAAAGATAATATAATACGACTCGTATGTTACAATGTAGGTAAGCTAATCTAAATATATATATATATATATATATAAGGACCGTTTATTTTGAAAGTAGTGTAATTCCATTTTCTTTTGTTTCGAGAAAATTAAAGGTACTATATTTGTTGATTTAAATACAGGCAAATCATATGAGGTCTGGCATTGTTTCTATTGCTTTAAATTGTACAAAACATGGAGATTTTTATTGAGTAATTGAACACGGACTAGTTGTATATAAAAAAATTACATTAAATTAAGCATGAATTACGTGATCGCTCATTTTTGTCAAAAATGGACTTACACCACTTTCAAATTAAACGGTCCATATATATATATATATATATATTATATATATATATATATATATTATATATATATATATAACTTACACACACACATATATATATACATTACATGTGTGTAACTAGCAGTTTTGGCAGCGCACGCCAGAAAAACTCGCAGATGGTGTATTATTTCCGTATATGTCCGGTATAAAACAAAAATATAATTTATTAAAGAATCATTAAAATTATATATCCCAAAATTTACATCCAGCATGTTTAATTATTCAGGAAATTAAATATCGTATAAATTACATCCAAGCATTTTTATCATTCAAGAAATCATTGACCTTGTAAATACCCTTTTTTCATTAGAGTATTTTTAATAGTAGGGATGGTTACAGCCTTGGCTACAGAACGACTCATAAGCCCACTAACAAACTACGTGAGATATAAAATTATATCAATTAAAATCCGACGATTTCAACCACTAGATATGAAGTCTGTTGTAAATGCCCGTGTTATGAATTTAATCTCGTTATATTTTGTTTACGCAAGGTCCCTTCATCAAAGTTCTTCACATACTCCGAAGGCCACGAAAAATATAATTAAATCTCGAACAGTAACCCTAGGTAACACGGCAAATATATTTTTTTGTTTTGTTCGTGTAATAATTAATGTTAATAAGTTTGGAAGTTTTATTATTAGGGCCTTTTATGAACTAGATTATCCAAGCTAAAAACTTGATGCACGGTCCAAATCCTGCAAGAATGTAAAATGTTTTTTGCTAATTTAATCAATTTTATTATAATCTTTTATATAAGAACATCTATAATTTCGACTTAAACATAGCTACTAAATATTATACTACGACCTAAGAACTGTTTATTTTCATTTCAAGTCTGGTATTTGGTAAAATTAACATACACTTTTCTCTAAGGAATAAATATCCGCTTATATCCATACATCCATTTAAATTCTATTCTCATTTTATAATTTGCTGAAAGTAGTATATAATTTTCTCTCGACCAAACTGTCGTAAGCGCCGAGAGCTTCGTGGCACTTACGCGTTTCTTTCAACGCGGTAACTATGTAGTACGTACTTATAACTATGCTTTTAAAAAGAACAAATATCACACCTTTAGAATTGAAGTTGGTAAACGCGTGATTGAAGAGTTGGTAATTTTTTTTTGTTTCTCTATTATAATGCTTTAGTTGGTACATTAATTCTCATATTTTTTTATTGTTATTGGTAGTATATAAATTGTTTTCATGATTGTATACTAAACAAGTCGGTATAACTAATTAGAACAAGAATTTTAGATTAGGTCACTTCAATTCTCCGGCATTGATTGCGGCAATGCCGGTGGACGAGGGAAGTTGGAGGGCTGTGGCCTCCTTCTGTGAAGCAGTGATGCTCCAGAAGGAGGCCGCCGAGCGGGGTCGGGAGATGGCCGATCCCGCTCGAAGAAGGCGGCGCCGGGCTCGGTAGCACAGCTACGGCGAAGTCGCGACCGCTACGGCGACCCGGGATGGACCACGCCCCTTCCGCGGCCGGAGGGCGTCGTCGGTGGAGGAGACCGGGGGAGGTAAGGTAGCTTCCCCCGAGGAGGGCTCCCCTCTAGAGAGGGGAGCGGAGGCTGGGGGTTCCCGGAAGTGGCCTTTGTGTTCCCGGGGGCTCCCTACATGCCTGAGGAAGGCCATCCCTGAGGTTTTTAGTGGGTAGGCCTCCCCCTTCTGGGGAGGAGAGCCCCACATAACCCCGGCTCGCCACAGCCGGGGTATGCAATTTAATGCATTTTCCTCAGGGGAACAAAAAAAAAAAAAAAAGGCCTCCCCCTTCTGGGGAGGAGAGCCCCACATAACCGCCGGTTCGCCACAGCCAGGTTATGCAACTTAATGCATTTTCCTCAGAGGAACAAAAAAAAAAGGTCTTCAATTCTAAAGGTGCGATATATATATTTCATGTTTAACATTATTCCATTCTAACATAATGTCTACTTTGTTCCAGGTTACGATATAGAAAGACAACGAGTACCACCATTTACCAAGTGTTCTTTACAAAAATTTTAAGGCTAGGTGAGTGATTTTTTATACTTTTATACATTACAATAGACAATGGACCTTTTTATATTAGACTTATGGCAAAGAGAATTCACCAAACCATGGCATTTAAGTGTCATAAATTACCTACAATTATAAACTGATTTTATTAACGGATTGAGAAGAAATAACATAACATAACCCTTTATTGTATTCATAAAATATTCACACAAAAAAAAATAAAAAACAAATGTACAAAAGGCGAAAAAAATGTCTGTTTAAACTTTACCAATTTTGTGTTGACTTCTTTAAAATGGTCTCTATTTTGATTCATGAACTTTTTTAAAGATTTATTACATCTATAGTCTAATCAATGCCTGGAGAATAATCTCTATTAAATCTACAGATATTTGATTGGCCGTATAGAGTCTGTGTGTTGAACTTTTCACAACCACAAAGATAATACTGAACTTAAGTCATACAAATCTTCAATGTAATTTTCTATTTTAATTTTTAACATGATGTATTTACTGTTCTAATAAATAGATAAAGGAGTAATAATAGGTATATATTTATATCTCAATCTCACCGTAAATAGTTATAGCCACCACAAACAGTTATAGTGCATCATATAGGTTCCTTTGAAATTTGTGACATATTTGCAACCCCCACAAAAACCAAGTAACATGTGACTTAAAATATAAAGTCATACTACCCAGTGATTTCACGGCCTACCCTTAATCTATCCTTCACTCCGGAACACAGCAATGCGAACACTACTTTTTTTACAGACTGAGGTACTCAAGCAGATGACCCTAGTAAATTCTCCCTCCGGTAAACTGACGCCCCCCTACCGACTAAACTCAGCCTGTGCCTATGTTCTAAAAACCATATAGGCAAATCGTGAGGGCAACCGCCCCTCAAGAGAGGGACGATGCAGCGCAGGCCCATAAAAGAGGCCCAAAGCGCTTGAAGAGGCGCGGGAAGCTAAAGTGGCGCCAACCTTATCTTGAGGGAACCTAGTCATGGCGATGTTGAAGGCTGCTGAACTAAAGGATCGTGGAGGATTTAGTAAACTGACACTGGCTAATTCCTCACCAAGCACATCTATAGAAGCTCATTGGAAAGACTTATACATGTATATCTTAACATATGTAAGGATGTAGATAGATAACTATCTTATTTTAAAAGTTTTCTTTTAAAGTTTCTTTTTATTACTGCGGTCTCTTTGGTCCGCACTCTTTTTTGTTTATGTTTGTATTTTTATTTCCTTATTTATTATCTATTTACATCTTTAAAAGTTACAAGTTTACTTAAGTACGAAACCTAAAGCAAAGTGTAATCTTTTCATTTTGAATGTTAATTATAAATGAGCAACATTCAGAACAACAGTCGAGCAACATTCAAAAGTTCCAAAGTGTTACAAGAGATCTGTCATTTGAATAGAGAATAGAAACTGAAAACAGAGGACAATATAATCATTACATTAGACTAAGCTCGTCTATCAACTTTACACGACGTAGCAATTGTTTGTTATACTGGTCTCAGATCTTAGACTCAAATAAGGACACTACAATGAAATCATCTCACATCAGTGTGAGGTTAGTGTAGCCTTCGAACGGGTCAAGAACAACAAGACTAGACTGCAACTCTGGGATATTCGAAGACAAAATCCCTAATTTATTACACTATTTTTCAAATGCTGGGATAGCACAGGATACGAAATAACATCGTTACACGTAGATATATCCTTTCTAAATAGTAATCAAGGCCATTACTTCCAACCCATAAAAAATAAATAAACGCTACAGAAGAACACATTTAGCAAAACTATGTTCGTTTATGTGGTCAGTACTTTCAGATTTATAGTGAAAGACAAATGTATTCTATTAGACCGAGATACGATTCAATATGGCTTGCAGTCGTACTTAACATATCGACACAGTTTGTGCTTAGTAAATTACGAATAAATAAGCCGTGGGTCCGTAATGAGCGAAGCTTGTAAGAAATTGTTCTGTGCTTTTTAGGCTCAAATTCTAAAATCAAACTTAAACACTAATTAAGATAAAAGTTAGAAAGAAATGATGATATTGAGTCCATATAGCGCCATCCTTTACTAACTGTACTAAAGAAGATATTTGAGTCTCACCCTGTAATATGGGCCTTAGATATAGTTTTTTTTTAGACGGGAAATGCTCCTTATGCACCTAACACCGCGCTGGCTAGGCGCGGCCGTGTGTGGGGCTCTCCGGTCTACGACGACCGGCCTACCAACTAAAACCCCCCCGGTGTTCTCTAGGCCCATATCGGGGCCTGGCCGACATGTACGCGGCGACGTATGCGTCGCGGCGTGTCGGCCGGGGGGGCGATGGGGGGAGCGCCCCGGAACCCGCGCACGAAGTGCCTAAGCGGAGTGGCACCGACGGATTGTGGCGGCCTGGCGTGCGCAGCTCGAACTACGGATCTTCGCGCGCCAGCGGGCCGTCGGTGCCGTACCCCCACCTCGAAGCTTGGCTCCACGGGAAGAAGGAGGTCACCTACCGATTGACTCAGATACTCACCGGGCACGGCTGCTTCGGTGAGTATCTGTGTCGAATAGGACGGGAGGGATCGACACATTGTCACCACTGCGCATCCGGCCTTGACTCGGCCCAGCACACGCTGGCGGAGTGCCCCGGTGGCCTCCGAGCGCCGAGTCTTGGTCGCAGAGATCGGGCGAGATCTGTCTCCGCCGGCATTGATTGCGGCAATGGCGACGAGGGAGGTTGGAGGGCTGTGGCCTCCATGCTCCAGAAGGAGGCTGCCGAGCGGGGTCGGGAGATGGCCGATCCCGCTCGAAGAAGGCGGCGCCGGGCTCGGTAGCACAGCTGCGGCGCCGCCACGGGTCGCCGGCGGGTGCGAGGGAGTAGCGACCGCTACGGCGACCTGGGATGGACCATGCCCCTTCCGTGGCGGGGGGCGTCGTCGGTGGAGGAACCGGGGAGGTAGCAAGCCTACCCCGAGGAGGGCTCCCCTGTATCGGCGGGGGAGCGAAGGCTGGGGGTTCCTGGAAGTGGCTTGATGTTCCCGGGGGCTCCCTACATGCCTGAGGAAGGCCATCCCTGAGGTTTTTAGTGGTAGGCCTCCCCCTTTGGGGAGGAGAGCCCCACATAACCGCCGGCCCGCCACAGCCGGGGTATGCAATTTAATGCATTTTCCTCAGGGGAAAAAAAAAAAAAAGGCCCATATCGGGGCGGGTGTGTCGGTGTGCGCTTTCGTGATTCTACCGCTACAGCGCCCACGGGGCGGGTTGACCTATTGTATACTCTATATCTATGGGGGATTAATTGGACAATCCCCCGTAGATATAGAGTATATTTTCTTGGTATGTAAATTTTTAATGTCATAAGCTGTTCAGCTGCAGTGTCACGATAAGTCCAACTTCAAACGAGACATAAAAATATTATTTCTCTCTGATAGGCAGGACATCAGTGATGCATCTAAGCAATAGTTACCAAGGCCGGTGGACCATTTGCTCGGTGTCGAGTCAATATTTTTTTTTTCCTTATTCGTACGTACGGACAAGGTTTTTGTTTTTTTTTTAAGCTTTTTTTTTGTTTTGTTTGTTGACGTCAATAAGTGTCTGTAAAGGTCTATGTTGAATAATGATTATTTTATTTTGATTTTTGATTTTTTGATTTTGCTCGTCATCAACAGCAATAAAAAAAATCTGAGTTAGCAAACGTCGCTCATATACAGGCCCCGACCTTACAACACAAACAACAAACATTATGGGTGGTATAAGCATCGATAAATTTCCCCACTGAGACTACATTTTTCTCAATGGTGTAGCTTTATGTGGCCAGTATCTTACGTAATCTGTAACGAATACAACTGCTATTGTCTTCATGATTTGCTTCAGTAAACAAGCAGTCTTTATTTCTCACATAGTTTAAGTGCGTTGTGATAGAAACTCTTTTATTCTGTTGTAGTAAATGTTGTGCTTGTAACATTACAACTACACAAATTACAGTGTACATTGCTATAATGTAAAAAATACATTAATTATCCAATAATTTCACTTCTACATCTTCACTGGTACGCCTTCACTGTTATATAATTTCACTAATATGTCTTCATTGCTACTTCTTCACTGCTACGTTTTGACTGCTACGTCTTCACTGCATAATTTTACGGTTACGTCTTCCACACGCACCGCAGTGTACATTACCAATTTATGACATAATGTGCAAAGTCACAATCGGTATCCAGTAATGTCTCTGTTACCCTTCAAACTGGACTTCAAACGTCAACTACTTAGCAGAAAATTTAGAACGCATACGTTGGTGGAATAATTTACATTCACTAAATTAAACCTGTTAAAAATAACATCCTCACTTCAACCATTTTTAGGGTTTCATAGCCAAATGGCAAAAAACGGAACCCTTATAGATTCGTCATATCTGTCTGTCCGTCTATCCGTCCGTATGTCACAGCCATTATTTCCGAAACTATAAGAGCTATACTATTGAAACTTGGTAGGTAGATGTATTCTGTGAACTGCATTAAGATTTTGATGCAAATATAAAAAAAAAAAATATTGGGGGCTCCCCATACTTAGAACATAAACTCATAAAAATTTTTTTCATCAAACACACACAGACCTATGGATAGGTCTTCAAAAATGACATTGAGGTTTATAAAATATTTTTTTTCTAAAATGAATAATTTGCGTGACAGACGCTAGCAAAGTGGATAAAAGGTGGTCCCCTCTAGCTTCTAAAATAAGAAAATGAAAAATCTAAAAAAAAAACATATGGTGTACATTACTATAAAAACTACCAACAAAAATTGTTTTGAACGAGATCTAGTAAGTAGTTTTTTTTAATACCTTGTAAATCGTAAACTGCTTCCTTTAATTTCATAATCAATGGCACGGAACCCTTTGTGCGTGAGTCCGACACGCACTTGGCCGGTTGTTATTATTTTTTGACTAATTTGATTGTGGTAATTTTCGTAGTCGATTCTTACTACATTCACATATATTCATAATTCGTAATTCCATAGACTATTCTTTGTCTTATCATTCAAAACAGAACATGGCCCGACAGCGCCACGAGTTTGATTCCAAATATTTTGTATAAAATGCAGAATTTTGTGGCATGTACATGTGAGATTCTGTTTATAATTGCACCCCATATCACAGGATAAAAATTATAGTGAGGTGTGAACTTTTAAAAAAATGTTAGCACTGCCACTTTGGGGAAGTAAGATTCAAGATAGAAAGATGGTAATCAAGCATTGTCTCTCTTTAACAATCCCAATACTGGACAGTAAAGGCTTGGTTTTGTGTCTCATATATATTTGCAATCCTTAACCATTCTACGAAGCAAGCAATATTATAGTAGCAATCATCTCATAAATCATATTTCCCACTCAATCGACTCGATGATCATTATCTACTCCCGATGCCTAGCAATCGACCGAAACGAATAGCTATTAATAACACCCAAAAGTTACTGCGCTCCCTCA
Organism: Scirpophaga incertulas; assembly: GCA_036419045.1. NCBI lineage: Eukaryota > Metazoa > Arthropoda > Insecta > Lepidoptera > Crambidae > Scirpophaga > Scirpophaga incertulas. Next base: position 21,303,019 of record CM071642.1, read on the forward strand.
TAAGTGGATGTTTCGTCATCCCTTTGCCGCCAAAGTGCCATTTGCGAAAAATAGTCTTAACAACAAGAAATGGCCACGGCGAAGTTACTTGCCAGACCGAATAGGAAAACAATGTCTGTAGCTAATAAAACGGAATACAAGTTTCTCCATCGGATAACTCGTCGCGTAAGATTACAAGTTTGTTTTTTACGAGTTCAATCGACAGAATAACACGGAGACAGGAAAATGTAGACGCCACGTAATACGAAACTGTGGGAAAGAGGCAAATCCTTCTGAGGAAAATTCTGAAAGGTTTCATGGCGCAAATATTTACATGACAATTATTCGAACAAAAAGGAATATGTTTCGTTGAATTTAAAAAGTAATTTTGATTTCCTTACAAGTTATGGGATTTAACATGATTATGGGATTTAACATGATATAGATACCACACACACAGAATCACACAGAATTTGTATGATTAATGTTCACAATGAAGGAAATATATTGTAACAACCATGACTATGATACAAATGCATTCATCACGCAAATATCTGCCCCCACCGGGACTCGAACCCGGGACCTCCGAGATGGCGACACCTTGAAACCGGTATACCAACCACTCTACTACTAAAATTATATTTTCTTTCAACCTGTTCATATGTTTTCATCTTCCGTCTCCCTCTTACTTCAGTGATGACTTTTTTCATTTTTTCTAATCGTTGTATGTCTATCACACTTATTTAATTTTATAATGGAAATTGAACTAAAACGTATGTTGTTCTGAAGCCATATTCATATTGACATTTCTGCTACGATATAGAAAAAAAAATCCTCACCGGTTTTCTTGCTAGTTTTTCCATTACAGGATCTAGCCGTAGAATTGTGAACCAATGACGTATAATTTTAATAATTTAATAAAAATATTGTTTTTATCTTTAATTATTGTGTTACAAATATAATACAATCCAATGCTGAAAAGTATTTAATTCTCATGACTTTACGGTTTTTACTCATAATTTGTATGTACAAATCAGACTATGCATATTGACATTAGGATCGCCTTTATTGCTTATGCAATAAAGACTTTCCAAATTCCACCAGACCTTTACCTGTCATTGACTGTACGTTCTCCCACTCGATCTCAATTAAAACCGCTACTAATTGCACAGTTTCAAAAACCACAAAACAGCGAACCTCTTTTGAGCGAAATTCAAGAATCGTCTGAAAGTGTTTTGCATGAATACTGAATATCCCTGGTAATTGCTAATTCAGACAAATCCAAATTAGCTACAACCTAATTTAGTACCGTAGAAAACTGTGGAACTCGAACGAAAGTAAACTTTGATACTATAAGCAAGTGATCTGTTTTTGTACCTCCAGAAATGATTGTGAAAGGGTAGATTTTATATCCAGAATATTTGATTAGGATAATATTCTATAAAAATCTAATAAAAAATAGTCCCGAAGGTGTCTGATCCTTAACTCTAGATCTATGCAAGTGCATTTTCACTTCATCTTCACCTAGGAAATGCGACCAAGGAAAACTCTTGAAATGGGAGCAATAGAACTGAATATAAATTTCAACACGTATAGTCAAAGTACTGCGGAAATATCTCGGGTCCCTCGATAGAGCGAACTGGACAGGATCATTGGAATTTTAAAACAGGGACAAATTCAAGATGAATTTATTTATGACTATTTCACTACGAGCGAGGGTGACACGGGAACTGATCGTAAAAGATAGAGTCATGAAAACGAACCATTATTTTTTTACTTCTGGAAATGATTAGTTTTATTCTCCTACTTCTTGTAATTGGAGAAAAACGATGGACAATTCAAACTTATATATGTAGATCCCGCGACTTCGTGCGCAGGACACTTATCACCATATTTTGGACAATTCCCACAATATCTTATTTATTTATTTAAAGGTATACTTACAGCTAGTATATACAGCATTTTGACAATAGTACAATCGTATAACAAAATTATCTAGTATATAAGCCACTTAAAAGTATACACAACATTTAATTATAAAAATCTAAAATAAATAATCTAAAATAACACGAAAACGAAAAAATATAGAAAAAACATAAAAATTGAATTAAATGATTTAAATATTAATATCTTTATAAATTGTAGCCTATATGTTATTATGATGTATAAATTATACTATTGTAAAGTTTTATTAAAATCTATTCAGTAGTTTTTACCTATAAAAGTAACAAACATCCATCCATACTTACAAACTTTCGCGTTTATAGTATTAGTATGTATTACAGACTATTAGTATGTATTACAATGATTAGTATGTATTACAAACTATTAGTATGTATAATACATACTAATCATTGTATGATTAGTATGTATAATACATACTAATCATTGTATGATTAGTATGTATTACAGACTATTAGTATGCATTACAGACTATTAGTATGTATTACAGACTATTAGTATGTATTACAGACTATTAGTACGTATTACAATGATTTAGTAAGTTCCACTATAGGAAACAGAACAGTAGACATATAGTTAGATAAATCCACTTTAAAGAATTAAAACATATATCGAGTTATACCGCGACCACAAAAACTGAAGAACATTCAAATTGTCAGACGATTCACGTGTATTATATACACGTGAATCGTCTATCGAACAAAAGACAATATTACACTCAAATTTTAAGTGGAATATGTTATTTGCATTTCGTGAAAATGTTTTTTTATTTATTTTCCCCTCACCTGCCTGCTGTTTTATTAAAAATTACAATTATCCACTCATATATATCACAGCCATATACCAATGACAATAATAAAATCAGAACAATATACGCAAACCGAATTCGAAACTAGCAGAACGATTTGCATGGACAGTTACTACATGAAACGGACGTTTATTGCAACAATAGAGTTTCCGATGAACAGTGCACCGAATGACGTGAAAGCGTGTTAGGAAATGTAGGCCGATCGTGACGTGATTAGTTATTTAGAAAATCTTCTAATTTTAGAATTATATTTGGTACAAATGCAGTAGATTATAGTAGTATTTTTTACGAGGTGGCAAATCAACAGACGTGTGTGGGTCTCTCCCGGCAGGTGGCCAAGCATACCCAATAAACCACTTCGATGTCCTGTTTGTCCATAGTTGGGGTCATCCAGGAACTGGGAAACCCAATTGAGTTACACCCAGCTGAGCCAATCACACTCCGAATTCGGGCAATTGGTGTAATTACATTTATGGCCGTTTTCACCAACTTTGTCTTAGCTTAGGTGACTCCTAAGAGACATGCTGTCTCGCTCTTTTCAGTTAATACAAAAAGTAACAGCATGTCACTTAGGTGTCGCCTAAGCTAAGACAAGATTGGTGAAAACGGCCATTAGTCGGATAGAAAGAATGAAAACCTCGATCCTCGTTCCATCTCTTTCCGTCCCATACTTGGTGTATGATTTGCTTCATTCACCAATGATTTTTAATTAAAAGATTAGTATATATGTACATACGTACACAGCTGGAACAGTTTATAACTATCACATACTATCATCTACAGAAAAATGTCAATGATTGCTGTGGCGTCGTTTGCAGCCAGTATTATTAATTAAGAGTATATTATCTACGAACTCGCTACGTTTTTACGTAGCTAGTTTGTAAATGTATGAATGAGTGATCCGTTACGGCCTATTTCCACTTCGATACATTCAAGCGAAACGAATGCCCCGAACTGTCGTTGGCATCCGATGCTACGAAATACACGTACATATCTACGAATTTGCTACGTTCTTACGTAGTAAGTTCGTAGTTTGTAAATATAATAAGTGATCCGTTACGAACTCCTACATATTACTGTTCGATACGTTCAAGCGAAACGAATTCTCTGAACAGTCGTTGGCGGTCGGTACTACGAAATAGTATGACACGTACATTATCTTTCAGTATATTTTACTCCAACTATTATGAGTTATAATCAAAACCCGTAACAGTTAATGGCGGTCACTGAGATATACATATACGATACGCAACTACCTGCAATCGACTGAGAACACAGTAAAATAAATAAAACACCCAAATACCTTCTATCGTCTGGGTTGTTCTTATTGTGTTCTGTATGTTTTTTGCATATGTAAATATTATTATTACTCGATGTGTATATGTTTAGTTTTAATATATATTTTCTTTTCGTGTATTATATTGTGCAATTATTAGTAATATTTAGTTTGCTCTAATGTGTATACGTTTTGGGTTATGGTCTCGACCAAAATGTTAATTGTTTTATTATGTTGTGAAATATTGATCGTAACCTGTTGTATGTAATTAATAAAAATAAAAAGAGTACGTAGTAAACGAGGCTTAGCTGAAATTAAGTTAAAAATGTGTAAGCATTTATTTTGTTAAAACGATTTCAAACAAACTTCACACATGCTAAGTATATTGAGTTATTCAAAAGAGTTCAATTTTCCAACAACATTAGCGTCCTAGCTGATTTCCACGAAGTCAGTACGGTTAGTATGCAAATTTAAGCGAAATTCTTTCACATTTCCATTCGAGCGGGATTAAGATCCCTAAGGAAGAAAATTTTCGCAAATTTTCCAACACACTTCCCTATTAGTGTTAGGCAAGGTTACTTAACCGGCTTATTGCCTTCTGGTCCTCGTGAAAATATTCTTGGTAAGTTGTTTTACTAAGCAAGTTAATTTGTATTTTTTTTAATAACAGACGGCTATGTGGAATATGTTATGGCTTCGTTAGCTTTTTACAGAAGTAAATGTTACAACTTTAAATTATTTATTTATTTGGGTAACTCAAACTAGCTTACAAAAATAAAAACATGCTTACTTTGTACTTACAAATTTTTCTGCTAATAGCCGTACTCTATTAGAAAATTATACAACTTAACTGAAATAAAACAAAAGAAATGATAATTAAGAACTAAGAAAACAACGTATTTCTGTGAAAGTCGATAGATAACAGACGACTTTATTCATAATGAAATCTACATCATACAGAGATAGGAACTGTAAGCATAGACTATATGTCATGGATTATATTAGGTTGCTAATTTGATGTTACCGTTTGAAATATTCATAATTTCTTACAAGAACCTTAGAAATAAAAATAATTAGGGTTATTTCACAATTCAAAGATATCAGTCTATTACTATTTCTTTAAGAAAACTAATATTAAAAATATCCAGTTTAATATCTCAAGCTCGCTTGTTAACTGTGTGCGGTGCTCGAATTAGTAACGGTGTCGGTAGCGGCTGCCGTTCTACGAAATATGAAATATGGATGGATACCTCTGGTTAAAGGAATCTAAAAGTAAAAAGAATTTATATATTCCAAAAATAGACAGCTCACGGCTCTCCTCGAGAGGAAGCAAGTGATAAAACTTGCATCTTAATAAACTAATAACATGTTTTTTTGTAATTATTAAGTTTATATTGTAACATTTATTTTTCTATCACATAATTTATTTTAAAAAGAAGTTTAATGGAAATCATATCAATGGTGACATTTTATCTTGGCAATTCTCTTTATAGTGATTACTGATTAGTAATTTTTATACAATTATTATACAATATATTATACAATTACTTATTTTATTTTTAAATAATAATAAAAGAACTTTCAGCTTACACTTTACTTATATATATGAATAAATAATTAACGTGCATTTTATTTCAATAATATGTTTCTGGCCGAATTCCTCCTCTTTTCACGTGTAAAAGGCCTACTTTTTAATTATGGCTAGATAAATATTCAGTTAAGGTTGTCTGGGGTAAATAAGGAAGGTTATGAAATAAATCATTGTGCCATTGTCCTGTTTCTCTTTTTTGCTACACAGACCTAAATATTAAGAAACAAAAAACATTATTCATTTTTCGCTTTCACCCAATTCCATTACGTAAATAGTGAAAAACTGGGGAATTGAATCAGAAATCCACATTCATTGTTGTATGGCCAATCGTAGACCTACATACATTACATGTCGGTATGCAAAGATATTCCTTCCATTGGCGATGTATTTATGTTCCCTCACAAAGAAATTCTCGTCGTACCAGCACAATACAATGAATACATATTGTAGTACAACATTATTGATTGTAGTGGACGCAGATTTCTGACACTTCGCTTTATGGCAAAACTTATTTCATGCTAACACTTATATAATACTATCTTTTTGCCCGCAATATATCGAATTTTTTTCAAAGGAAAGGCATATTTTCCTGCAGTAAACTAATATTATGTTCTTTCCTGTGTCTCCAATCATCCTCATACGAAATCGCATCAAACTCCAACCGTATGTATCAGATTTTCCCACAAGAAAAATATATAGGATCAGGAGCCGATATTGTCCTTTTTTTTTTTAATAAAATTCAAATCATTTTATACCAATTAATTGTTAATATAATCAAATTTCTACTTTCAAATAACTTAGAATTCAAAAATAATTATTGTAGCAAATACGGACGTCCGGGCAATATGTGCACTGAGCGACGGTCGACTGATTAATGGCCCTTCGCTCGGGTATTCTTCTCTTCGCAGTTCTGCGTTGAGGTAACTGTCCAGGGCTTATAGCCCCACTCAGTGGCTTCGATCGCCAACCATTACGATGGTTCGGGCATTGGGGCGGTGGGAGCGGGTGCCCTCCTACCTATCATCACATCACATCTTGGTTGTTTCGGATATGCTTGCTTATTCACTCTCCTCTGTCGAGGAGAGGATTAAGCTTCTGGGTAGTGCTTTCTTGTCAGGGGGCCTCGCGTGATACGGGGCCAGGTGTTTCAGATGCTGGTGTTCAAAGCTGTCGGCTCTTCTGAACATGTTCGTGGCCATCTGTCTGATGTAGGCATCGAGGGTCTCCACCTTTAGGTCGCGGCGAATAACGTCATTTCTGACGTATCTGGGGGCTTGCGTTATGGTCCGCAATGCTAACGACTGTTGTGCCGCCAGTCTTTTCTTCGCTAGCTTCCCCGTTAACGCGTACCAAGCGGGCGCTGCATAAGTTAGCCGTGGGCGGATGTATTGTTTAAATATTGTTGTCTTCGTGCGCAGTGGTAGTTTAGACCTCAGTACAGGCCTGAGTAGGGCTCGGGTAGCTCGAGTTTGGCCTATAATGTTATCCGCGTGTGGAGTCATATGGATGAGGCGGTCTATTGTGACTCCAAGGTATTTTACCCTTGGTGTCCATGGTATGGTGTGTCCTAGTAGACTGAAGCAAGGTGGTGTAGCTGCATTGCTAAGCAGAATGGCTTGAGTCTTGGCGGGATTCGCTACCAGTCGCCAGAGACTCAGCCACTCTGGTAGGGCGGCGGCTATGAGGTGGAGAACCCTGGCTAGTTGGTGAGTGGTGGAATGTTCCGGCCTAAAATCGTACTGTTCTTCGCGTGGTGTAAGATGGGGTGTTATCTTAGTCAGCAAAAGTTTTTCGAAGACCTTTGCAACCGTGGGGAGCAAGGTGATAGGTCGGTAGCTGCTTGGTCTTGTGGGGTCTTTTCCGGGCTAAGGAATCATAATCACTCTTCCTACCTTCCAGGTGTTGGGGAAGTGGCCTGTTCTAAGTATGCCGTTATATAGGCGTGTAAGGGTTGCGATTCCTTTTGCCGGGAGGCGCCGGAGAGTCTCGTTTGAGATGGCGTCTGGTCCTGGGGCTTTCTTTAAGGGAGTACGTGCGACCATTCGTCTGATCTGTCCTGGGGTAAAGAAGACAGGGGCTTCTGTTGGTGTTATTGGCTCTCTAAAGTAGTTCTGGTTGCTGTTTTCGACCTCGTTGGTGTGTTGGTCATCCGTAGTTGGGTTAGGGCGGAGTACGCCTTCTAGATAGGTGGCTAGTAGTTCTGCCCTATCTTCCGCTTTATACTTTAGATTGCCATTTTCAGCCCTCAGCGAGTGGATGGTTGTGGGCTCCTTAGTTAATCTAGTAATCTTCTGCACATTTTGTGCAGCTTGCCCCAGTCCTCCGCGGTGTCATCCAGTGCTCTCTCCCAGGAATCTGCTCTTTGTTCTTGCAGTTCTTTGCTTATTTTTTCAGCAAGGGTGTTCAATTGGCTCTTCAGTGTCGGACATCTGGTGCGTTGCCATTGTCGGCGGAGTCTCCGTTTCTCACTTATGAGGAGCCAATTAATGCCCCTTCGACTGGCAAACGCGGCTTTTTATACTATTCTGATGGGGAGGGGGAGGTTACGTCATGTCCGTTGCACGGTTTGATTACAAAATACGATGGTGGTGCCGTCAAATATATATTTCCATTGCAAAAACTTTTACATATCATCAAAATATATTCAGTAAACCTATTAAACTAAAGCTTTCATTGCTTATCATTATCGTCTCTAGGGTAATTTTTTTACAATCTTTGCATGTTGTATTTATGTATATCTAATCAAAACCCTATAAGCGTCCGTGAAAGCATTAATGAAAGTCGACAAAGCTACAGCGAAAGCTATCCAAACTATGTTTGGATCGTAGCAATTGGAAAACTGTGATGTAGGCGAAAGCGTACCCCCATGGGAAAGAGGCATGAGTATATGTATTTATATGTTGGTTACGTTGTTTAGGAGTTTCATCTTTTTCCAAAAATTTATCGCTCTTTAAATTTTACCATAAAAATTATAGCTTATACATTTTCGTCGTTATCTTTTGTCGATCCTTTTTACGTGTCTAATCCAATCAAACATTTGCTTCTCAATTTTTGTCACTACATTTTTCTTTCACGCCGGATATTTCCCTTGTCACACTTTTCCGCAATTTATCCATTATTTCAGAATATTTTTAAAACCTCAAAAAAAATATACAAAAGAAAATTGTTTTTAGATCGCGTTATTGAAATTTCTTTCCACCATTTTAATATTTCCAGAAAAGAACGTAGACGAGTTTGGGTCGCGTTTGTTTTATTACCGTTAATGTCGCTATTATCTCGCTGATTAAGAATACTGAAAAAGTATTCAATATATATAAATGTAGATTGAATAATGTTTACATTTGCTGTATTTGGAAGTTTACAAGTTTTATAGAATTAATTTGATTATACGCCTTAATTGTGAACTGAAATAGACTACATTAATCAAATAAACAAGATGTTTATAAAACATAATATTTAATGTAATAAGAGCTTTAAATATATAGCCTTTTTAATTACTTATTTGAAGAATTATTGTAATTACACAGTTTAGTTTCATAAAAATATTGCTTCTTTTTGTGCACAAGATAAAATTATATAGTTTATGCTTTGTGCTGTAACTTCTTGATGGAACTCCATATTATGATCTTAATATAAAACACTACTTTTCACTAGTTCCACTACTATATAATATTTTATACTAGCGACCCGCCCCGGCTTCGCACGGGTGCAGTGAAAAAATGGTTATGGTGGGTTATCCCTAAGAGATAGACATATACCATCGCAGACTTTTTTGTGGATTTTTGTAAGTTGTACAATACTGTAGTACATTATTTTGGTCTATCTCGTAGGGTTCAGCCAGCGTTTGCAATATAAGCGCAAAAAAACGTGCTTATTTACGACATCACATTAGAAACCTTTAAATTTATCAGTGTTTCTCTACTATATTATGCATTTATTATACATACAAACTTCCTTAAGAATCACTCTATCTATTAAAAAAAACCGCGTCAAAATCCGTTGCGTAGTTTTGAAGATCTAAGCATACATACGGACATACAGCGAAAGCGACTTTGTTTTATACTATGTATTGATTTGTTGGGACCGGAACATCATCGTCAGACAAAGATGTTCCGAAACCGGTCACAATAAATATAAAATATTATATAGTAGTGGAACTAGTCAAAAGTAGTGTTTAATTAAGATCATAAAATTATACTTTGCTTTTCGTTCTATACAAACATTTGTTTTAAATTACTTTGTAATTATAAAGTAACATTGTTTAATGCAACAAAACACAAACACTTCAACCTAAGCTTGGGTACGTTTCACCAACTTTACCCAATATGGCTCCCAAGATAGTTCCGCCATGAAAACTTATGACCGCCAGAATTGTTTAACATTTTACGACTTTAGGTTTACTTCAATATCAAAACCAGAGCTGTACATAGAAAATTTTTAATAAAAGACCAGTATGTTTGGCCTAATATTCGTCTCAAAGTTATTTTTCATATTTTAAAAGGCCTTGTATCAATTTGTTCTGAATTTTAGTAGGAAATGGAAGAAGAGATCAAAATACAGTTTTTATGGTAATCATAATCACTTATTTTTAAATCTCCTTTTGATATTTATCTAGTCCTAGGTTGCGTAGACGAGATTGCTATTTAGCAATAAGGCCGCCTTTTGTGCATTTGCTATTTGTTGTTTTCTTTCTTTTTTTTGTGTATTTTATGTGTACCATAAATAGTTATGTTATATTTTTAGAATCCATTACGGATCGAGGGATTCAAACTGTTCACTCGAGCTTCAAATGCAATCACAACTTTTTATCACCCTTTATTATGATACTAGCTTCCGCCCGCGGCTTCGCCGGCGTGAAATTAGTGTTTGTAAATCCTGGTCCCTTATGTCTAAACCCCTATTTCAGCCCCACACTGGTAAAAATTTCATAATCCTTAGAACAAACGATTTTTGTTTCTTATGACGTGATATTTGACGAACTTGCATACTAACTTTCAACCCTTATTTCACTCCAAACCTCCTCACTCAACACCTCAAAAATGCTAGAACAAATGTTTAATGATTTCTTATCAAGTGATTAAATATAAAGTTTCATGGTTTTATCTTTTAAAATTAAGAAATCCCATACAAACTTTCAACCTCTATTTCAACCCCTTCATCCCTTTTTTTCGAAATAAAAAGTAGCCTATGTTGTGTCTCAGAGTCTAAAGATTGTCTGTACCAAATTTCATCAAAATCGGTTGCGAGGTTTAAGCAGGAAAGCGTAACAGACAGACAGACAGACAAGAGTTACTTTCGTATTTATAATATTAGTTGGGATTAGGGAGACTTATGAAGAAGAATACACGTTTATTTATTTACATGCACTTAGACCCGTATTTCAGAACCAAATTAGAATGGGATGGCGCTATATGAGCTCAATAGCACCCTCTCTTTCTAACTGTACTCAAGAATCGATTTGAGTCTCGTTCTATAATATGGGATTTGGTAATGAACAATTAGGCAAAAGAAAGAAGAAGAAAAAGCTATTAATAGATATACTTTGTCTATATATATTTCAATACAAACGCGAAAGTTTGTATGGATGGATGGCTGTTACTCTTTCACGTAAAAACCACTGAATGGATTTTAATAAAATTTTACATTAATCTATATATATATAAAAATGAAACCCGTTTCGCGTTGTCACGGCATCACGTGTGAACGGCTGAACCGATTTCGATAATTATTTTTTTTTAATGTTTATGGAAGTCCAAGGATGGTTCTTACGGAAAAAAATATTAAGAAAATCTCTCAGAAATATTGAAAAGTATACATTTAATTTTGCATATTTTAAAAAACGCGCGTTACGAATGTCAATTTTTTTTTTATACGAATGTCAACGTCATTCATAGCCATAGACTATATTAAAAGAGCATCGTTTCAACTATACAAAATAAAGTAGTGCATCAAAGCTACGCTAAGGCGGTACGAAGTTCGCCGGGTCAGCTAGTATAGTATAAAAAGATCCACGCTATTATTAAGAGAATGACGTAACTTTTTACGAAACTAATATTTAATAGAAAACTATAGAGGGTAATTTGAAAAACATGTGTTCACTCGTCGACTAAGTAAATGAGACTGGCCGTCGCCACGAAGCCTCTGAGCTCGAGAGCGCTCGGATAAATTCGGCTGCTGTCGAACGTTCGAACGCTACATAGCACACGTAGCGCCATCTGTATTTCGTATGCGACAACACGCAAAAATGACGGACAGCAATGCCCGGGTCAATAGTTTGCACTCGCTTTTATCCTCTTCGTAGACATATTTTTTTTCATATCTTCTACAATAGCTTATACATCAGAATACATACATACATACATACACATAGGCCTCAATTCTAACCTCAAAAATCACAACTGAATCAATGGCTGCTTACAACGCTTACCGAAGGCAGACTCCATGCCAGGGTTATCTACTTGAATACCTCCGCCAGACCTATTTCTACCACTTTACTGTGTTTCAGTGTAAAGGGTTTCATTAGGCAATTTAATACCTAGGGTAGTTTGACTTTAAATCTTACTTCACTTCTTCTTCCTGCCCTTTTCCCACCTTAAGTAGGGTCGGCACAACATGTTTTCCTCTTCCATTCTCCTCTGTCACTCGTCAGCTCGACATCGACTTCCTTTACTCTCATATCAGAATTCACACATTCAATCCATCGCTTTCTTGGTCTACCTCTCATCCTAGGTCCATCTATATTCATATCCATATTTAAATCTTACTTCACATTGTTCTTATTTCGTCAAACTTTTGTAGGTGGCCCATAAACTCGTATTTAATTTACAACTTGTATGAGGGTTTATTCTTGCGAATTGACATTTAACCAATCCACTGAGCGTCATCTAGCCGTAATGTTGAACATTCTGTTCAGTTAGATGACTAACAGAATATTGAATAGCGTTGTTCAATAAAATAGTTAGCAGTTAGCTGCGACAACTACACTAAAAAGAAGACAGATTTGTATGTTTGAAATGAATAAATTCTGCAAATACTGGAGCGATTATAACTAAAGTTGGTTGGTTGATTGATTTTCAGGTCGAGAAAATATTTATTTAATGGGAAAAGAACCGATTTATAGAATCTCATATATTTTAGAGGGAAATCTAAATAAACTAAGCTTGTTTTATTATCTCGCCATGAAAACATAATTGTCCCCTTCTGGACTTCTGGATTTTTATACCACTGTGTAAATTTTACTGTTCCATCGTGAAAATTTAATTATACGATCATGGAAATTTGACATTCCCATCGTGACCATTTTACTATTCCATCGTGGTAATTTTACTGTCCCATTATTGGCCTCCCTAATTATACAAATGGCCACCTATATCTCAGTAACACTGTTATTTAATATTAAAATTACACAGAACCCCTCGCTGCGGATTTCAATACTGTGTTTGTACTTATTCCCAGATTGGATCGCCTTATTTCAGCATATATGAATTATTCAGGCAAGCGGAAAACAGCTGTATGTGACTTGTAAAATCCATAAGTGATTTTATTACGTAATCACGGTACAATAAAAATAATAAATATAATATAGATATTTTAAGTTTGAATTTTTTTATGATCTTATTTTTAAGTTTTATTACATAGAATTTTAAGTAAAATACGAAGGCAGAAATAAACATGTATAAAATAAAAATATTAAATATGTTTAACTATGTTTGATCGTTATTTGATAAAATTATATTAAGTGTCCCTCAAGGTATCATTCTTGGGCCTTTTCTCTTTTTAATTTACTTTAACGATTTACCAATTCCTTCTGAATCACCTTTTGCTGATAACAATGACGTTCTAGTGAATGGTCTATGGAGAGAAGTTCCAATACAACAAAACATCACTAATTATGTGACTTCAGACCTTGAATTAAAGATACATTTGGACAAAATTAAAGTATCTGCATTATTCACAATTTACGTTGTTAAGACAAAATAGACTTTATTCGCTATTAATAACTACGTATCAATATTTAATGTTAAACGAGTATATACATATTAACATGATATTAGTTAGGCGAGTCGAGTGAACGGCTACTACACAACTGGTTATAGGTTCGATTCCCGCACGGGACAGATATTTTGTATGACCTACAAAAATTTGTTTCGGTCTGGGTGTTTGTACATATTCTAATATATATAAATCTCATGTCACAATGTTTGTGCTCAATGAACTCCTAAACTACTTAACCGATTATAATAAAATTCGCACACACATGTGCAGTTCGATCCAACTTGAGAGATAGGATAGTTTAAATCTGAGTGTCATCATCATCATCATCATCAATTTTAAAAATTCTTTCACCAATAGAAAGCCACATTATTGCGGAGTGTCATCATCATCATCATCATCAATCATCATCATCATCATCATCATCAGCGGACGGCGCGCGATGGCTTCGGGTTTAATTCAGTTCGCTTTCGTGCTCGCTTTGGGGATTATTAATATTATGCCCAACGAAGTGGGCGCGGGTCAGCTAGTTATTTACTATATTTGTTACCCATGACACAGTATAAAACTCAAAAAATGGGGCGACGATTTTTTTTTAAATAATAAGTTAGCCATCTTCAATGTAACGTATACCATAAAGAAAGAACAATCACCTGTACTCCAAGGCACTCTTCGTCGAAATCCTCGGTATCGCTGTACGGCGGCCAGCCCTCACGGTAGATCCATCCACCCAGCTCAGGTTCTGCGAGCCCCCACGCGCCCCAAGCCAGTAGACATCACCAGCGGTATAGTCTGCGCTGTCCCTAACTCCAGATATTATGAACCGCTTCTCCTCGCTTGAATGGACCCAGTATATGCATGTGAGATTTAATGTTAACTCGCAACACAGGATAAAAATCCTAGAGTGGGGCGACGTTATTTAAAACAAAAGAATATTTTAAATACGTTTAGTATATCTGAATAATCATCTAACAATCCTATTTCAAACAAAGCGTCATCCATTATTTTCATCCTTAAAATTGTATGTATATCCACAAATCCTTCTAATAACAAAGTCAGCTGGCTTAATTTCATGAGAAGTGTACCGTTTACTATTTTTGCACTGGATGATAATTAATCTGCCAAACAAAAAATGTCATTTATAATTCAATTATCTTCGGTTCTGTTTCAAAGCAAACAAATATATAGTACCAATTTATATAAACAATTATAAAAGCACTCAATTGGAATTTACATTAAGACTAAAGTAAATTATATCTAAAATGAAGGCAATTCAATAAACTTCCGGTATTGGCAATCTAGTTACAAAGCAAAGCAGCGTTTAATAAAATGTCTACCCATAAACAAACTAATAAGCGCACAGCAACTTTATGCATTTATATCGCTGTAAGCTATAAAATTCTAAGCATGTGTTTACGACGCTATGATTTGAACCGTTCATCTTTGTTGCAGAATGTGCAATACGACTGCGAGCTACGCGGAGCGGAAGAGTCCATTCGGGGCATCTCCCGAGGATCCACGGGTGCCGCCTCCTCATCCCAGCACCTTCACCAAAAAACGCTTTACTCGTGGAGCTGCATAAACTAAACGTTCCTTGCGCAACAGGGTTTATACGCTTCGCTCCCAACACTCCAACGTTATGCGGAAAGTTAGAACAGATACCATACCCGAACAGGAAGTTCCTGTATTCATCCTCATCGAAGAACCCAACAATAGAGCTCCACGGCCGACCCTCGTTCGCCGCAATCTACCGTCTAGTGGACCATTGTCACGATGTCTTACTGACAGCTAGAAACGGCTCGTTCGAAATCGGCCCCACCACGAAGTTGTTCTGCTCGTACAAAATACACTTGCCTTACGGAAATCGGGTCGCTCTCCGCCTCCAGATGGGTACGGGACCAATGTCGGCTAAAGAGA
This sequence comes from Scirpophaga incertulas, assembly GCA_036419045.1. Taxonomy (NCBI): domain Eukaryota; kingdom Metazoa; phylum Arthropoda; class Insecta; order Lepidoptera; family Crambidae; genus Scirpophaga; species Scirpophaga incertulas. The sequence goes on from CM071642.1 coordinate 21,318,544, forward strand.
ACGACGTATCAAATATAATTCACGAAGATATCCTTGCCAGTTGCAAGGGCATGGAGTTAGTTTTAGAGGACGGTGGTTCAAGGTGGAATCATTGTTCGCAACCGGGAGATCCGTTGAGGAGCGTCCAGATTATTTCTGAAGGCAATTCAGTCCGTCTCAATATAAGTGTCTTAGCGAAGAAGAATTGGTTGAAGGTGTGGTGGATGGACAAAGCTGTCGAGGAGGTTATGGGTCACTGTGATTACGGATGGGTGCTGTCGGGTGATTTCTGCATATCAGCGATCAGGGAGACGAAACGAGCTTGGAGGCAAGCGGAAGCGGAATGTATGAGATTAGGAGGGCATTTAGCATCCGTGTTGAATGAAAGACAACAACAAATCATGGATACAATGTTAATACATGCGTGAGTGATTGTTTATTTTTTGTTGTAATTAATCAAAGCGCGATACGCAATTTTTAAAAGTGTAACTATATTGTTTCATTAACTGTAAATTTATCATTAACTGTTATAATCAAGTCTTCTGCACTTCCAATACTAATAGGCCCTCGAGTTATGATTCCAGGTTATGTTCTCGTTTTTGCATTGTCTTCTTGTATGCTTTGTATTTCAGTTGTTACAAACTAGTTTCTCGATATTCTTTTCGTTATATTGTTCCAACTGTGGGGCTATCGGATATTCTGTTGCTGTCTACAGAATCTCTGTATTTACATATGTATGTTTTTATTAAAAGTGGGATTATTTCAAAAGTCTTTTTTGAAAAGACTCTACCGTATGACAAAACTTCCCATAATTCATTTTAAAGAGTAACCTTTTTGTCAAGTTGTTTATGATCTGTTTTCCACAGGCCTGGTGCGGGCGTGGATGACGTGTACTGGATCGGAGCCACTGACTCCGTCCACGAAGGAGAGTTTCGCTGGTCGGACGGACTGCCCTTTTCTTATGCGCGTGAGTCTTTTTTTCTTTCATTAAATACTTTACTTGTTTCTTTCAGATGAGAAAAACTATTAATTGAAAAATCTATCGATAAATAATAATTTGTTACTAGGTGTCCAAAGAAACGAAACTAATATATTATTATTTATTGTTTCGAAAGACTTTACAAGTAAGTTTGTCTATAAAAGTAGTAAAAATGGAATATTGACATGTTCTATAAACTGTTTTTAATATATGTATAAAATAGTTTATGTGATTAATATATAACAAGTAAAAGCTCTCTAATTATATTTATTATTACTTCAGCTGTATTTACACAATCATTTTGTACAGATCGAAACATATTTATACTTTTGACAAGCTCAATATAAATGTTTTCGTTCAACAAACGAGCCTATAGCACTCCCTGCTGGTAGTGAAAGTAGTAAGTTTGCTGCAGCTTCTATTCCCTTCGTAACCCTTACAGAGTAATTTTGTAATGTCATCGATGTGTAAAGTTGAAATTAATTTTTAGTACTTATGTCCCTTGCATTTGTAAAAAATGTGACTTCTAAGTGCACTTTATGTAAGCTCCTGTTTTGTAAAATTAATCAATAAATAAATTAAGAATCAATCAATTCACAAAAGTTAAATTTGTTAGAGGACACGTTTGTTATAGCGGTCGAGTGAACGGCTAATAATATTTTTGGGCATTGTAAATAAATTAAAGACATATGTTAAAGCTAAAAAAGGAACCTCTCATTATCCTAAGTATTTCTCACTAAAGAACATTCAATACTCAGAGCCTGAGGATGTATGTTTCGCTTTCAATAATTTTTTTGAAAGTGCCTTTGTTGCATCTTCGGCCTCGAGTGTTCCTCAATCATTTCCGATTTATTCTTCTCCTAATGACAGCGTCTTATCTAGCATTGAAATCACCGAGAGCGTCGTGAAAAAGCTATTACAATCTTTAGACACAAAAAAAGGTGCAGCTTGCGATGGTGTTCCTCCTCTATTTCTTGATTCTTGTACAGAAAGCCTCTCTGCCGTCTGTTTGTTCCAATACACAAAAAGGGTTCCAAGTCTGACATTGAAAATTACCGCCCTATATCAATTCTCAGTATTATAAGCAAAATATTTGAAAAGATTGTATTTGACAATGTTTACCTCTTTATTTCCCCAGCTATATCTAAAGCGTAACATGGTTTTATGCGTCGTCGTTCCACAGTCTCCAACCTAGCCTTATTCTCGAATTATGTTCTCTGTCAAATGGAAAACGTTGAACAGGGTGATGTTGGCACATCACTACTATCTTCGGCGTTTGACAACTTTGACATTTCTTTATTTTAGTACAATTGACGTCACAGACATGGCGGTCGGCATTTTGGCGCCTTTATTTTACGATAATATTTTGATCTTTTTTTTCTGCTTGCAGGATAAATATTTTGCGAAAATAAAAATAACACTTGACTATCGCATGTAAACGAACATTTTAAAAAATATTTGAAAAAATTGTAGAATAGCCTATTGTAGCTGATTTAATTCAAGGTAAGATTGTTGATAATAGGTAAGTAAATGATTTATGAAAATAATAAAAAGAAAATTGATAAAATTTATTATAATTTGTTAATATATGTAAGTATAAGTATTGATCTATGCGTATTATTGTATTTTATGTAGTATATGAATAAATCTATCTGTAGTATATGTAGTTGCTAATTAGGTGTAGTTAACAAATTACAATGTAGTAGTTTGTAGCTATAATAATAATAAAAGAGCTTGGTATAAATATTTTAACCGTGGATAACTATAATTGGCTTATAGAATGTAACTACTAAGTTGTAATATAATAATGTAAATTGCTGTTGTTATCCCAAATCAATAGAAATAAAAATAAAATTTGTTTTTAATGACAACACTGAATTCGAGTGATTCAAAAATCTATAAAATTGTAAGCAGTAGAAAATAATTTAGCGCACGATTTGTATTCGTATTCGAATTCGCGTCTAATGATTCAAAAATACGTCTCCTGCTCGAGTCCGCGACTTCGTCTTCGCAAGATTAGTATTTCGAGTAGCATATATTGGCGTGATGTATACCTTTAAAAATTGTAGCTCATACGTTATTCAGATATATAAGCTATATTAATGTAAAGTTTTATCAAAATTCATTCAATACCTCCTCCTCCTTGCGTCGATACCCCAGTTACTGAGGGTCGTGATCTCTCTTGTTGAGCACCTTGCTCATGATTATTGACCGCCACTGGTGGCTATCTGCGGCAGTGTGGAACGCGTTGTGGACAGTAGATTCCAGTGTGGTGCGTATCTGGTCTGTCCAACGTATAGGGCTTCTTCCTCTCGGTCTATTTCCTTCGACTTTGCCTGTGACTACAAGTTTCTCGAGGTTGTCATTTCCCTTCCTAGCAATGTGGCCGAAATACTCGAGTACCTTTCGCAGGCATGAGGTGGATAGCCTGGTTTGCACTTTGAGTTCCCTTAAGATGGATACGTTGGTACGGTGAGCTGTCCAAGGAATGCTTAACATTTTTCTCCAGCACCACATCTCGAAGGCGTCAATACGCTCTCGGTCAGCTTTTTTAATAGTCCACGTTTCAGCGCCGTATGCAAATATGGAGAATACGAGAGCACGTACAAGTTTGGTCTTGGTGTTGCGTGAAATGCTTCTGTCCTTCCATATTCTTTGCAGCTGCGTCATAGCGGTTTTACAATACATTTTATGTGAAATAGTAACAAACATACATCCGTACAAACTTTCACGTATACATATAATATCAGTAGGGATAATTAATAGACTTAATTTCCATTATTCGATTAAAGTGGTCACTTAAGCGGCGGTACTTGATTAATTGTTTTAATTTCCTCCAAAGTCGATCCATTTAATTAACTTTTTCGTGGCCATTAATCAGCATGTAGGCGAAGCCTGCCGCCCGATCATTCGGTATTCTCATGTGGTAAGCGCAAGTTTTAATCAATTTGTTAGATTAATTATTTGCGGATTAACTTTACGCTCAGTGTATTAGGCGAAGTGGCGTTTGCGTATCTTCTACCAACTTTACACCAATAAATGTACAGTTCTATGGTTAAGTTAGGTTCGCCGGGCGAGCCTTAGATTCAGAAAACGTTTTGGCACGCTTCGAGGAACCGGATTTTGTGTGTCATGATATCACTTGCTAAATACTGCTGTTATTAATTGGCCTTAAGGGGCCATCCATAAATTACGTCACACGGTTAGGGGGAGGGAGGGGGTTGACGAAGTGTGTGACAAGGGGGTGGGAGGGATCTTAAATTTAGTGACGTCACATTACAAAATCTATTAAATCAAATAAGCTAACAGTTAAAACACAAACTTTAAATTATTAATATTAGTATGAAAAGTGCTGCAAATATTAACTTTTATTGTAAAGTCTGTATACTGTCATAAATAAAGAAAGGAATTGTATCTTCTTCTATCTATTAATAGGGGTACTCCCGAAACGTACTATTTTTCTAATTGATTATAGTAGGTGATTTTGAAAAATATAATAAGTAAATCATGATTTGATCATATACTTATTTAATATAAGTAATCGTTTTTTGTTTTGCTAATTGATTTGATGTTAATTTTATTAAAATGAAAATAAAACTGATTTCGAAACCGCTTTTATCATTCAATAATTTCTATAATTTCAAAATTTGTGACGTCACACTAGGGGGGGGGGGAGTCTCACAAATGTGACTAGCTGTGACACGGACGGGGGGAGGGGCAAAAAATTACTAAATTCGTGTGACGTAATTTATGGATGACCCCTAATTATTCATTATTCGTTATTTTTATCTTTATTTCCTATTGAGTGCTACGTACTGAATCGTAGTGCGCTATTTAACCGAATTTTTAAAATTCCCACAGGACAGGCACAGCCTAGTTTTCCACAAATGCTACTTTATAAAATTTATTAAAAATAAATTATTATCATTAACTGCAAGTTAATATGGCGGCTACATACGTATCGGTACATGTTAGTTTGATGTGATCAAAGACTGTTTCGATATGCTAGTAGGTACTAATATCATTTCTAAAATATAATTTCTACCATAGTGAGCATTCAGTGAGGTGTAATCGCTCTACCAGCTAAGAATTCGTGTCAGTCGGCTTACTAAAATCACTACCATTCAAGTTCTAATTAGCTGTCAAATGAAGAATTAGCGACAAATTAATATGGTAATTACTGTCAATGGAAGTTATGTAGGTAAGTTGAGATATAAAAGAGTATTGTAAACTTATCGTGAGGAGACATGAAAGACACGTCAAATAATAAATATGTTTTTCACTTACAGCATATTGTACATATATAAATTTGATTAATAGAAATATTTATTGATTTATTTATTTATTTATTCTTATTAAGGACACAAACAGTTATAATAATAAACAAAGACTAAACTAATAAAGTGTCCACAGGAAGTTATTATTGTACATACATTCTGAACAAACACAACGCACACCAGAGCAACATACAAATATAAAACAACACATAAGTAAAATCTATTACATAATTAAATACACATTTGATATTATTCTTAAATCTATTTAAACTTAAATTAAAATTAAGGATATCCACATCCAGAAAATTCTTATTATATGATTGACATACACGATATAAAAAAACGTATTTCTGGCATATTTGGTGTTAGTGATGGGCACAGCAAAGACATCTCTACAACGAGCACTTAGTCTAGGACATCTTAAATTTATATAATTTAATAAAGTGGATGAATCCAACAAGTTATGAATCAATTTAAATAAAAATACTTGGTCTCTCACTACTCGGCGGGTTTTTAACGTCTGAACAATAGGAGCAGACTGCTGTGACTTTGGCATCTATATGTTAAATATCCAATAAATTTTAAATTTAAGGCTTCAATATTATTCATATAAACTTGGTATTGGGGATTCCATACTACAGATCCATACTCAAGAATGGACCTGACAAAAGTATTGTACTAAGATGTGGATACAAATTGTCATAGACAACTTTTTCAAATGTCTTAGCAACAGTGCATAGCTTAGTAATGGGACGATAGTTATCCATCTGGTGCCTATCACCAGACTTGAATATAGGCACAACATATGATTGTTTCCACAGACGAGGCATTATACCAAGGTGCAATGATAAGTTAAATAAAAAAGTTAAGGGTTCTGTTAAAGTTTCTCTACATTAGTTCAAAAATATAGGTGGAATACCATCTGGACCACAACCTTTATTAACATTTAGAGTCTTTAAATATTTCAGTACTGTGTCAGTTTCAAGGGGACCCACGCTACCAATAGACACGATGTTCTTCTGATACTCGTAAGTGGCAACATCATGATTTGAACCCGATCGAGCATTACTAGTAGGTTCAAAGACAGACTGAAAATATTAATTGAAAAGTTGACATGCATGCTCACCAATAGTTGATGCAGTAGAATTTAAATAAAGTATATGAGGAATGGCGTTGGTTGATTTCTTCGCCTTAACGAATGACCAAAAATGTTTACTATTAATATGCAATTTAGCCTCAAAGTTGCACAAAAAAGCATTATAGCATTCCAATTGAGCTCTTTTTTGGCGCTTATGCAACAATGCAAATGAGTTGTAATCACATATTCTGCCACAATTTCCATCGCTTGTGAATCTTTATTTTTTCTTTTGTAATTTTAATCAGTGCTTTTGAATACCACTGTGGGTACCCAGAATCACCCCTGATTTTACTGGAACCGTCCTGGATATAACAGTATTGACCTTATTGTAAAATAAAAACACAGCTTTCTCAACATTATCATATAATTAATCTATATAATCATATAAATCGTCCCAATCAATCTTAGACAACTCCAAAGTAATAACATTATAGTCAGCAGCGTGAAATAACCTAACCAATCGTGGAACACTCCCGCGACCAATCCGCATCGATTTCCAGAGATGGGTGATGTAAATCCTCAGTAACAAGAGGCGTATCACAATGTTTGACCTTACAAGAGATGTTACCCATTACGAGATCCAGACATCTTAAATTCTTATTCTGGATATGATTAAATTGCTCAAAGTTTGTCAAAGCTAAGAAGCTATGTAAGTCCTGAACAACTTCACCACCCGAGCCCACGTTATCCAGAGAGGAAAATGATCCATTATAAGTCCAGTTAGCACTAGTGACGTTAAAATCCCCCAAAATTACGAATTTGGACCGATGCGACCGTCAAACTCCAATCCTTCGAATCTGGCCGACACCATGGTGCCGACCGTCTACATCATTTCGCGCTGGAATTCCTTGAAGAACTCGAGTGAGTCCCTCGGCTAGCGCCCTGGTAGCATCTTCGAGAGCCGGTCTGGGGAGCGTGACAGGCATCAGCCGCTGAAGGAGCTGGACTCTCGCACTGCTCCTTCAGTACCCGGAGGTCCCACTAGAGGGACTTGATCATTTCCTCCATGGCCTCAACCTGGGATTTCAGGCAGTTTTTGTCAGCCCTCAGCTTCTCCACTTCTTTGGAGTTGGACCTTTTGGTCAGCTCGCCGATGATGTCGCACAAGGAGAGCGTCGCCTCCTTGATGGCCTTAACATAGGTGCCCTTCAGGTTTTTAGACCTTTTGGCCACCTTGGTGAGCAACTGCCTATTTTGGTGCGTCCTGTCCAGCAGCTGATCCAAGGACATACTATACAGCTCCTGACGCTCCTCACACTCCTCTTCAGACCCCTCATCCGAGTCTGGGATGTCGTCGTCCTCATCAACCTCACGCCGCGCTTGGGCCACTCCCACATCGTGGGTCCCCCCGCGCCCTTTAGCAGCGCGTGCCACCTTGGCCGCATACGGCCTTGCGAACACCAATTGAGACCAGGTCCACTCCTCAATCTCATCCTCGTTATATCGGATTTGGCCCTGCCGTTTACGGCGAGGGCCCTCCGACTCCGCCACTGATGATGCCGCACTTGGCGGCTTGTCACCCCTTGAAGACTGATCTCCACCTGAATCTCTGAAATGGCTGGACTGATTTTAACAGAACTTTCATTTGCAGGTGTCTGATGTAATAAGGAGTAACTTAGACTGCTTTTATTTTAGAAACATTCTTTTATTAAAACCAAAAAGAAACGCGAGCGAAGTCGCGGGTATAGCTAGAAGTATAAATAAAGCTATTAGGGAACAATTGTACACATGTAAAAGCTGATAGGGATATTAGTTATTATTACTACTTCTTTATCGTATAATGAGTACCGTACTCTATGGATAGTTTATACATTTTTTAAGAGGTACTCACAGACTAATTTGAAACCGGATATTAAAAAATAAACTAATATAAGCTCTGCTCGACGTCTCGTGAGACTCTCGTGGTGATTGTTATAGAGTCGAGAGCTCTCTAACAGAGAGCAGTCAACGAGCACGCTAGAGTACATCTCTACATTTCACAATACTGCTTTTATTTAGGATGTAATCATAGAAATTTTTACCATATATCTGTGATGGTGTAAAACATCGTGTGTGATAGTTATGTCTAAATAATGTGCTAAAATATATTGAGAAATTTTGTTTAGCGTTTTATTAATTTTACATAGATCGGTAGCATTAATTATAAAAATATATGTGACTTAAATGATTAGAAAAAAATAAAGAAATTATAGAAATAGAATAGAAAACATTTATTGACCACAAGCACAATACAATAAGGACAATAACATAAATAACAACGCAGCAAATGGCCAATTAGGACTCACCTTCAGCTTATGCTGCAACAGACTAATCTGTGGCAGCGCTGGTGTTCTGGCCGGGCCTAAGTGGGGTGATAAATAATAATTGTAAAACTGCACAAAAAAAAAGAAAACATAAAAGTATACATAAGAAAACAAATCTCTAGGTTGATGAATGTGCCGGTCATGAGAACGTGCACGTATTGAGGTTAAACATTCCTTGAGATAATCATCTCAAAGGTGCTGAGTAAGCTAGAAATACGCACGTACCATATTAGTATATAAGCCTTAGTTTTAGTTAAATAAGTAAGTTATTATAATGGAAATCATAATAGACGATATCAGACTATAACTTGAGTCTCATTATGTCTATTGCCTAAACACTGGCAAATTGGTGACCCCGACAAACGCGACACGAAGTAAACAATGGCAAATTGGTGACTCGGACTACAAGGACCCCGACGAACAGAAGATATGGCAAACCCGACCAGAGGACCCGACGCACAGAAGACATTCAGAACCCGACTGGAACAATGGATCCGACGAACAGAAAACATGGCAAAATGGTAACCCAACTCTTTAACAACGGACCCGACAGAAACAAAACTATGGCAAAGTGGACTCTCAATTACAATACGCCTCTCACTCTAAAATTAACAACAGGAAAGACTCTACAATTGACTTAAGGAAGAACTATAAGTTAGTGACCTCCACCACCACCACTTGCCTCCACGATCAAAACTCATCACAACGTTTACGTAAGATCCAAGTTTTTAAAAAGAAAAAATTGGTGACGAACCTTTTTATCACCATCAGTTACCACAGTTTTATCTGTCACAAAAACATGGATATCGACAAGATAAGCCAGATCGCTGACAAAACTACAACAATTCAAAACATACATATATTACCAAGGTATCAACTGTAAACGAAACAAACCGACCAAGGCGCAACTACATACATATTAGCACAGTTAGCAAAAATGCAATTAGAACTAAGTGCAATTCAGCGCAATCGCAGAGACTATCGACACATCATTCAACTTCATTATAATCATCAGCACTTCCTATCGAAGTCAAGTTCAAGAGCAAGCAATGGGGAAAGAAAACACTACTGTTTCTATAATTCTATCAAGATAAATACGGAAACTAGACAAGAAAAAGTATTATGAAGCCATGGGATTGGAAATAAAATTTAACTCAAGGGAAACTAAATGAAACGCACACTACGAGTATGACAAATATCCGTGCTATTCACCCGTCCAAACGCCTCACTACCGACTGAAAAAGTGGTAAGAGATTTTTGATTGACACGGGAGCAAATATTTATAAGAAACTTGAGACTACGAAGGTATTTTATATAGAATTTCGTCATCGCCGATATGACGCAACTAATTATTGGAGCAGATTTTTTGGAGAATATGCTAATTAGTCGAAATACCGCTATTTCGAAAACTTATTGACAGGGTAACTGAGCTGACAACACCTGCAACCCTGATCAAATTGACCATTACCTCCAGAAGAGAATTTCAAAGTATGATTGAGCTAGGCATTAATCGCCGCTTATCAAATAGCCCGTGGGCTAACCTTAAACATGGTCAAGAAAAACAATAGTGAATGGGGACCATGTTGAGATTATCAACAGTTACAGGAGAATGGAATAACTCCTAATCTTGAAAAATGTAAATTCCTCAAGAGCCAAATAAATTTCTTAGGTTATCATATAACGAGCCAAGGAATACGCCAGACTGAGATTAAAACAAGAATTTTCTCATCAACAACGAAGTTAAGAACGTGCCAAATTTTGAAAACAGCCAGAGCTATTCAAACACGTACTACATCACAAAGTCGATCAGGAAGGACAGTCAAACCCGTAGTTCGCTTCAAAAATGCTGATTAACATAAATTTTCTAAGACGTTGTCAAATAAGCAAGCACACAGCGGGTGTCAAGGTTAAGAACGTATAATCAACCTACCAACGCATCAAAACAAACGTCAGCGCATTTCTGTTTCAAGGCGAAACAACCATTATTATACGATCAGCAATATATATAATGTAGGTCAGTTTTCAGTTTAGGTTGAATATTTTTTCGTTTACCCCTAGCGTGTACCTTTTGTTTTTTATTCTTTTTAAAAAAGGGGGGAGTACTGTGCCGGTCATGAGAACGTGCACGTATTGAGGTTAAACATTCCTTGAGATAATCATCTCAAAGGTGCTGAGTAAGCTAGAAATACGCACGTACCATATTAGTATATAAGCCTTAGTTTTAGTTAAATAAGTCAGTTATTATAATGGAAATCATAATAGACGATATCAGACTATAACTTGAGTCTCATTATGTCTATTGCCTAAACACTGGCAAATCCAAGGACATACTATACAGCTCCTGACGCTCCTTACACTCCTCTTCAGACCCCTCATCCGAGTCTGGGATGTCGTCGTCCTCATCAACCTCACGCCGCGCTTAGGCCACTCCCACAACGTGGGTCCCCCCGCGCCCTTAGCAGCGCGTGCCACCTTGGCCGCATACGGCCTTGCGAACGCCAATTGAGACCAGGTTCACTCCTCAATCTCATCCTCGTTATATCGGATTTGGCCCTGCTGTTTACGGCGAGGGGGGCCCTCCGACTCCACCACTGATGATGCCGCACTTGGCGGCTTGTCACCCCTTGAAGACTGATCTCCACCTGAATCTCTGAAATGGCTGGACTGATTTTAACAGAACTTTCATTTGCAGGTGTCTGATGTAATAAGGAGTAACTTAGACTGCTTTTATTTTAGAAACATTCTTTTATTAAAACCAAAAATAAAAACGCGAGCGAAGTCGCGGGTATAGCTAGAAGTATAAATAAAGCTATTAGGGAACAATTGTACACATGTAAAAGCTGCTTATTATTACTACTTCTTTATCGTAAAATGAGTACCGTACTCTATGGATACTCCGTACTCTACTCTATGGAGTTATACATTTTTTAAGAGGTAATCACAGACTAATTTAAAACCGGATATAAAAAATAAACTACATATAAGCTCTGCTAGACGTCTCGTGAGACTCTCGTGGTGATTGTTATAGAGTCGAGAGCTCTCTAACAGAGAGCAGTCAACGAGCACGCTAGAGTACATCTCTACATTTCACAATACTGCTTTTATTTAGGATGTAATCATAGAAATTTTTACCATATATCTGTGATGGTGTTAAACACGTCTGTGTGATGGTTATGTCTAAATATTTACACAGTTTTATTAATTTTACACAGATCGGTAGCATTAATTATAAATCTATATGTGACTTAAATGATCAGAAAAAAATAAAGAAATTATAGAAATAGAAATAGAATAGAAAACATTTATTTACCACAAGCACAATACAATAAGGACAATAACATAAATAACAACGCAGCAAATGGCCAATTAGGACTCGCCCTCAGCTTATGCTGCAACAGACTAATCTGTGGCAGCGCTGGTGTTCTCGCCGGGCCTAAGTGGGGTGATAAATAATAATTGTAAAACAGCACAAAACAAAAAGAAAACATAAAAGTATACATAAGAAAACAAATCTCTAGGTTGATTGACATGTATCTCTTTGCCTTAAAATTGAACTATACAAACATAAAAAGAAATATGTTTTATATAAGATGCGATATTTTTGACAGCATTCACGTGGTGTTCTCTAGTTGTGCTGAGAAATATTAGAACAAATGTTGAAAAAACAGTGCCAGTGCGTTCTTTATTGCTAAACAATGTGTATTAATGAAAAAATTTAATGAGAAATTGTATGAATAAAATAAATCTTACGCTTGCAGTAAAGTACTCGTAAACTAAGTATCGTCTTCATAACGCGCAAAGGAGGGGGAATATCGTTCCAGCATCGCGAAGCCGCAAATCTAAAAGACCCACGGAATGCCACTGTGCGGTGTGCAGAAATGACAAATATGTTAGGGCAGGTTCTTCAAGAATATTTGCTATGGTCCTTTGCCCAAATTAACATCTTATAAAGATATGGTGGCTTTTCAGTTCCTATTATACCAAACAACAAAGTGGCAAGATGAAGTTGCCTCCGACCCTCTATTTTTAAAATATTAGCAGAATTCAAAGTTGGACAGATATGCATTCTAGGAGGAATATAAAAACAAAAGCGTGCGCATGCATTCTGCACTCTCTCTTCTCTGGATGAGCTTGGCTGTTCTGGAGAGTATACAGGGTCCATAGACAGTGTCACAATAATTAAGCTTTGAAAGAACAAGCGTTTCGCAGAGGGTCAATCTCAATTTTTCACTCAGATAAGGCCTGACCTTGTATAGTAATTTGAGTCTGTAAAAGCACCCTCTTACACACTCTGCTATATGGCTTTCAAAATTGAGACATCTGTCCAGTGTTAATTCCAAGCTCCTAAGCGAATCAACACAATCTATTGTTTCACCATTGACAAGTATTTGAAGTGGTATGTTTTTCAGTTTATGTATACCACGATTTGATCCCACAAGTAACAGTTTAGGTTTTTAGGGTTTAATACAAGATAATTTAAACTGCACCACAATGATATTTTCCTTAAATCTTCATTTATTTTTGTTTCAGCATTGACATAATCTTTAGGTTGGAATGAATAATATAACTGAAGGTCATCAGTATATAGATGGTACCTGCAATCGATAATATTTTTTGTGATGTCAGAGCTGTACAATGCATAAAGAATCGGGCCAAGATCGGAGCACCCCACGAGTGACTGCTAATTTTGAGGAGCGTATCCTGGACCCATCCGTCTTGGTTAATTCTATAAGTTGCTGTTTACGGTTCAGATAGCTGGTGAACCATTTGATTGTAGTTTTGTCAACTCCATAATATGCTAACTTAGATATCAAGAGGGTGCAGTTGATAGAGTTGAATGCCCTTGAGAAGTCCAGCAATAGCAGAGCACTAACCTGTCCCTTATCTCGGGCCTCAAGTAGATTATCCACCATCGGCCAAGGCAGTTGCTGTACTATGACCCTTACGGAAACCAGATTGTAGCTGAGGTAGTATGCTGTTCTCTTCTACATACTTAGTAAGCTGTTCACAAACAATTCTTTCTAGAACCTTCGAGAGGCATGGGAGTAAGCTGATTGGCCGTAGATCACTTATAGATTAAGGATTAGTGTTTTTTGGTATTGGTTTCACCACGGCTACCTTCCAACTGGAAAAATTCCTTTCTGTAGAGACATATTGATGATGTCCTCCCAGACGTATCCGTCGACGGCGACCCACTGTCAACTAAGACATTCCCTGGTCTCTTCTTGCATGAGCGCGAGCGTGACTTGCAAATCCAAACTTGGACTTGACAGTCCGATTGCAAGAGGCGCAGTATAAATTCCCATTGGAGTCGTATGTATAATCGTAAGAGGGCTTGGGACGAGTTTTCCGGTGCTGGCGTTTTGAGTCAAGCTCCTCAAGACGGGTGGACTCAAAGTTTTCATATTGATGATGGCAGTAATAGCACCAAGTGATTGAGGAAGGGTCAGCAGCAACATATCAATCCGTCACATCTTACGACTCGACTTAAGCCCTATAATGGTCTTTAGGACCTTGTCCTCAGATACCATACCCAGAGAAAAAAACGGCTGTACTAAACCTGTGGTGGTCATAATATGAAAGTTGAGATACTGGTACCTGACCATCCCCTGCTATATTTAGAAAATGAGCATTAAGTATTTCGGGGTTATCAATCAGAGGGGAATATCTAAGCACTTTTTGTCGGGAAGCACAGTATTTATTTATTTTATTTATTTATTTATTTCAGTTTACAAAATCCACAGCTCTTAAATAAAACTATTAACCTAAGAATACAATACATACAGCCAAAAAACGGATTTTCATTATTTAAGTAAGCATTCTTAATGCAGTTGACTATCCTCAAGAAATATTTAAAAAAATACTTATATTACAATTTATGACCTATTCTATAGAAACAAAAACTAAGAATTAAAATTACACCTGACACTAAAAATAAAAACCCATTAGTAGATGGGGTTATGACTGTTTATATGTTTATTTATTAATTTATTATTTATTTATTTCAACAAATATTCAATATGTGTGTGTGTGTGTGTGTGTGAAAGAGTGTATGTGTGTGCATATGAGTGCATGTGCACACACATACACTCTTATAAGATTTTTCCATAACAACTTAGAATTTGTAATATTTGCATTAATATGCCTATTGAAAAAGCACCTCTTCTCATACTCAATCCCTTGGCTTACTAATTTTTGATGGAGCTTATCTCTGATACGCATCATAGACCGAATAGTGTCGGTGATCCATGGATGTGGAGGGTGCTTAAATTTTTTCATTTTTATATGAGCATGTAAATCAAATAAACCTAAAATACAGGAAATGATAGATTCAAGTAAAGTGTCAAAGTTTTCTATTTTATATAAATGGGTCCAGTCAATGGCATTGAGATCAGAGTTAAAATGATCAAATAATATATCGCTAAGGGGCAATTCAAAAAGTACTACTCTTATAATGTGATATCTTTATTACAAGTAATCCAAGAAAAAATATAAGTTTTATTCCAGAACTTCTTTTTGTCTTAAGTGGCATTCGCTTTGTTACAAAAAAAATATTTTAATTAATTCCGACATATACAACTCACCTTAGAAGTAGTGTTTTTGTTTATATTTTGTGAAAAAAAAAGTCGTAGCCATTAAACTTCCAATAGATAAATACAAAATAATATCTCTTTAAATTACTAAAGATTATTAAATGCAAAAAATATATAACTTATTATTAGTTAATTAAAGTTATACGCGTTCTGTAGTATGGTAACTATTACATTAAATTAGCTGTGTGGTCTACCGCCTATATCATGGGTTATGTTTCGAGGAGTTGTTCAATATGATGCCCGCGGCCACTTTCCATCATCGCACCGCACAGGGAGATGAACTCCCTAACCACAAATGAGCTCACACATTGGAACCTCTCATCCTCTCATCATGCGTATACCTCGATTGTGGACTGAGTTCCTTGCCGTGGTTTTCCCGAAGGTCTTTTTTTATGTATGTACCAGATGGTAAGTAACGATGAGGCCGAAGATGGTCCATGCCTGTCCAGATAGTGCCTATTCACTCTTGCCTTGAAAAGGCCCAGATTGTATTTATCACGGAAAATATCCGGCGGGAGAGAATTCCACTCCTTTGCTGTGCGCATTATGAAAATAGAAGTGAAACGCTTAGTGCATATAGGTGGTATATCAACAACATAAGGGAAAGTAGATAGGTTTTAAAGGGTCGCGAGTTATACCCCTGGTGTAGCCAGTGTTCAAAGGTTACGGTAACCGCTTGCCATCAGGCGGGCCGTAGGCCTGTTTGATACCATCATGGTATGAAAATAATTATGTGTTATAGTTTTCTGAAACACAAGCATTGAATCTCATTATCGTTTGCGTTACGATAAAATTACTCTAACAATATTCACTGTTATTATAAATATTCGACTCGGATTAGAAACTGACAGTTTTAATCTCATATTTGCTATCATGGAATAATTCTTTTTATCTACACTAATGCAATGCACACATGGTAATGAATTTTACCGTGGGAGAGCCATGCTTCGGCACGAATTGGGCCGGCTCGACCGGAGTGATACCACGGCCTCACAGAAAACCAGCGTAAAATAGCGCTTGCGCTGTGTTTCGCTGAGTGAGTGAGGGTACCGGAGGCCCAACCCCCCTTTCCCCTTTATTCCTCTTATTCCCTTTTAAAAGGCCGGCAACGCATCTGTGACTCCTCTGGTGTTGCGAGTGTCCATGGGCAACGGTTATCGCTTACCATCAGGTGATCCGTTCGCTCGTTTGCTGCCCTATCCTATAAAAAAAAAAAGCAAATGCAAGTGAAAATATCCGTAACGCAAAGTACACGAATAATGGTCATGAAGACATGTTGCAAAATTATCGGGATATCCGATGGGGCAAAATCTTTTTGTGATTATTGCGAGTGTTTGTGCTTTCGGCATGTTTGTTGATCTAAACTTCTACACTAATATTATAAGAGGAAACGGATAACGGATAACGAATAAACTCAAAAAGTACTGGAACGAATTTTCTTTTTTCATTAGAAAGCTACATTATCACTGAGTAACATAAGCTATATTTAGTACTAGTTTACTATAGAAATCTTTAGAAATTCTTATTAAAACCAACCGAAGGTGTAAAAAAATTAGCCATAAAATGTCTTTCATCGCATACGCTGCGAAGAGTAATCTCTACCCTTGCGAAGCCGGGACGGGCCGCTAGTAATTAATAACGTTAATCATGTCCTTGTATATTTCATGACAATGATATTAATTTCTCTCAATCATGGTATAATAAATAATTAAATATTTCTTACACTCACACCAATTAGCCTAGCCCAAAGTAAGCTCTGTAAGGTTTGTGTTATGGGATCAAGAGCAACGGATAACGGATACATATATTATACATGTATTAATATTTTTGATAGGAATATATATTAACAGTCATGACTAAGGCACAATAGTACATTATGGTACAAGTGTGTAATGTTGGTGATTACCGCTGAGGCACATTGAGGCCCGAGCCGTCAGGCGAGGGTCTAAAGGAGCCGAGGACGGTAATCATCAATACACACGTGTATCATACAACGTTTTTCAACACACTTCTGAATAAAAAAATACTTAAATAAAAAACCATTTTCTTCATAAATTGTACTTGCAGACGTCTTAATTAATAACTAACTAAATAACTTCAAAAGAGAAAACGAGACGAGTTGTGAAAAATGTTTCGTAATGGCGGGAAAAATTAATCAGTTTTCCTATGCGCGCGCATCGGCCATAGACTAATAAATTTCGTAATGGCAGGAAAAATTAATTAGTTTTCTTATGCGTGCGCATCGGCCATAGACTAAAAAATGAGGTTTCTTTTTTTTTGGACTTTTCGCGGATAGCTTTTTAGCGCAAATGTAAGCGTAACTCAACCAATAATATTAAAAAAAAACTATTACTCACTCGTGAATAATAGTAATGAAAAAGTCACAGTTTGATTATAGGTGTCATTATGTGCCTAATTGCCATGGGATTAGAGCCACTTTATGAGGAAGTGTGTTGAAAATGCTCTTATTGATCACACAAACATTTCCCCCACCTGGACGCGAACCCTGGACCTGGGAGACACCATAAAACTCGAGTAGGGTGGTCGTCAAGTACCAAGTTGTACAGCCTTACATTACATTGTGTTAGATGTTTTGACATGAAATAAACAGCTAATAAAAGCTTAGTACAACTCCGTGATCCTCGCGAGCCTAGACGCCGCCATGTCTAGACTGCTAGCTTTTTTTTTATTATATATATATATATGTCTACTCCACGGACTCGTAGTCCGTGCCTTTTTTAAACTGTCCTCGTTTGGATCTACTACGTACTGTACGTACAGCGTCATATTATCTTATAATACTATTCCGTGACTTAACATTAACGTGAGTTGCGCAGCACTTACTTATCTAACAATAGTACTTTCTTATCTAATAACTATCCTAATTTATACCTACATACAACCATTTAACAATACACTTAATTTCAATACTTTATACAATAAAATTAATTAATCTAATAATAATAAGCTATCCTAACATACATTAATAATTAAATTAACCCTGCAATGGTGTCGATTCTAGCGTGATTCTCTAAGCCTTATAGAGCTTAGTTTGGGCTAGGCTAATTGGTGTAAGTGTAACAAATATATATATACTGTAGTTTATTTCCACGTACAATAACAAAACGTGGTCACATTAACGCCATCTTTGTAGCTATTACACGTACAACCGCAGCATAAACATTAAATAATTGCTCGTAAATTTCGCTCGCACAGATCTCGGGAGACGGATTGACGCGTCACCTAAGAATTATGTCAATGATTCTATTTATAACAATTAAGACTGCCGCCTAAACGTTTTGTGACAGCTTAAGTGTTACTGGTTTTTTATTTATTTATTTATTGTAATTTAGGACCACCAAGAAATGGTACATTTTTACATCTATATAATAAGAATCCTTAACCGCTAGAACACAACTATTTTAAGGCCACCATAAAATTCAATACATAAAAATATTTTAATAAATAATTAAAGTCGTAGGTAAGTCCATAAAGGTTCCTGATATTTGTATTGTAGGTAGATATATATTTTTTTTCTTTCTATAGTTGTAAGTGAAATTTTAATTGTGTTGTGTTTATTGTTTCTAAATTTACGTAGAGTACGATTGAATCGGTTAATTTTTTTTTGTAGTCGGTTTATAAATATTCCCCATCTCAAAAAGCACGCAACCGATTTCGATGAAACTTGCAGTATCCCTAAGTTAAACAGTACCCAGTTAAACAAAAAAAGAATTACTTAGATCGGACTTGTAGTTCCGAAGATATGCGAACACAAACATAAAACATACATACATACACTTTTGAAATTTGGCAGATTTGTTCAGACGCTGATATAGACTAACATATGCGAAAACTGGGCAGTTCTATTACATACATACGGGTCGAATTGATAACCTCCTTTTTAGAAGTCGGTTCATAGAGTTACAAATATTAATCAAATTCAGTCATGAAAACCTAAGTGTATAATTTTTATACAATATTAGTAATTTTACACACTTTTTTTACATTTATACACTTTTCATGACGGAATTGGGTTATACTTGTAACTCTATTTAATTAAAAAAATCCTAAATATATATATTACACATTTTAGTTATCCTTAATCATAAATGGCATGTGTTCATATATACACTCGCACCGCTTTCCCATGAGGGTAGGCAGGGATCATAGCTTTTCACATGCTAGGTTCCAAACATCATCACACAAAACTCTCACTTCTTACACTGCCCGCCTACACGCCGCCTACACCCCGCAAAGCTCTCACTTATACTGCATTAATCTTAATTTTATCCTTCTTTTGCCACACCCACCATTCACTCCCATACAAAAGCGTGGCGTGTCTCCATGCACAGCTAGACACATGCGCGCTTTTTTTGACAAAATCTAACAGACAATGAAGCTATTTATAGCCCCATTCACTTTACGATACCATCTCTTGATAGATCCTCGATACACAAAACTAGATATGAAGGATATATTACTTATAAATCTTATATACAAAAATGAATCGCAAAATGTGTTGGTAAGCTCATAACTCAACAACGCCTGGACCAATTTGGCCAATTCTTTTTTGTTAATGTTCGTTGAAGTTCAAGGAGGGTTTTTACAATGAGGAAAATTTGAATAATTATCGGAAATACCCTAAAAACAGCCATTTTATTTTTCCATGCAAATGTTTTCTAACTAAAACGTACAGTCGAATTGAGCTTTATTGTTATTGTATAAAGTTCATATTGCAAGCACTCACTGTTGTCTAAGCAATGAAGGTGTGTTCCTAACATCAAAGAGTCAATTTGCGCTTTATTAACGCTACATATAGTTGAAATTCAATCATATCTATCAAAACAGTGTGCGTGCGTGCGTTGGAGCACAGAATACATCGTTGGAGGATTTAATGTCACGTTCCAAAATTGAATAGCCACAAAATGTAATAGGTCATTTATGGCCGTTTTCACCAACTTTGTCTTAGCTTAGGCGACTCCTAAGAGACATGCTGTCTCACTCTTTTCAGTTAATATAAAAAGTGACAGCATGTCACTTAGGAGTCACCTAAGCTAAGACAAGGTTGGTGAAAACGGCCATTAGACTTTTTTTGCGATTTGGTTGGCTATGCGACATTATCTATAAAATAATTAGGAACAAAAAACTGCTACTGTACAAATCTTGACAGGACGAAGTCTGTCGGGTCCGCTAGTTACTTATAAATATAATATACGAACATACATTTATAAATGTAATATTGTAACATACATTTATCCATCCTTTGAACTTACGCGTTTGTAATAATACAAAGAAGCACCGCTATTTCAAATCTTGATCCTCTATGAGGATTTCTGTTATTCTGTTCCCGACCGCATTCGCATTCGTAACATTTAACTAATTCCCAGTAAATAGCATACAACAATACGTCAAGAATGCTACAAAGAAGTGCGTATATCTTTCTTAATACCCAAGTCCTTTCTTGGAGTAGCGTTAAGGCTTCAAGTGAATTATCCTGTTAGCTTTGCGGCATTCGTGTGTAATCTAATTACGACTGTATTTAATAGTAAACAGAGTTCCATTCGTAAACACAGTTAGTAGGCAAACAAAACGGCTACTGTTTACTGAGTTAGTTCGCTCACGCGAGTTTAAAATTACGATGGCGTGTTTGTGTTGTGATTAAAGTGATTCGGTGTAGCACGCGTTAGATTTCGGGGCTCTGTGTATTATTTTATATGCTCTGCTGTAAGTACTAGCACAATTCTACCTGTTTAATAGCCCTTCGACACGGACATAGGAGAAAACTTTAAAAATATTGTTTGAAATTAAAATGCAAGTGAAAAAATCCGTAACGTAAAGTACACGAATAATAGTCAAGATTTGTATTTTTTTATGTAACGAATAACCTCTAAAAGTACTGGATCGATTTTAATAATTCTTTTTTCATTAGAAAGCTACATTATCACTAGAGATCGGATAATCGGATGCATATTTAAATAAAGTTAATTTTTGGCTCACAAATTATGGAAGCGGCTTATTAAAATACATTTTGTTAAATAAAAATCCCGGGAAAATACGGGACTGCAAATTTAACGTAGTGATATTGTTTGAAAATTACTAAATTAGCATGTGGTATTTATTTTCAAATGTAACGTCGTTTTTAAGCTCATATTACCGACTAGTTTTGCATTACCAAAATGTTCTACAGTACCGGAATTCCGGGATTTTTATTTATGGAAATAAAATAAAAAGACAGTTCCATACTTTGTCAAAAACTAAATTAGGTAAATAAATAAACATCCGGCTATCCAATTCCGCGATCCCGGGATTTTTATTTAACAAAACAATAAAAAGCCGTTTCCATACTTTGTCTTAAACTAACTTTAGGTAAATATGCATCCGATTATCCGATCTCTAATCATTATGTAATACTAAGCTCATCATTATATAACAAAACTAATCACAAATTACATATCTATAAATTGTCCTACAATGATTGCAAACGTGTACTGAAGAAATGGCTTCTCAATCTTATGAAGATATTGAGTCCCTTATTAAATTAATTAATTAAACATACAATATATACACACATACGTAATTAATATATAAATTATTAACTTGTATAATGTTTTCGTTTATTAAGAAGTTGTTCGAAATGGGCGCTAATAACTGCGAGACAATGTTCGACTAATTTAGTTATAACGTTAAATGTGTTTGTAAACTGTAACATATAAAATTATTTTTATTATTTCAATTTGTTATTAGAGAAGGACTACGCATTTTATGTTCTTAAAATATTATCTTAAAAATGAAAGAAAAATATTTTTGCAGAAACACAAACAAAACATATTGCACATAAGAATAGACGCATAACAAAACATTAACATTTGCTACGGAAAATGATACCTACTCAACACAATGTCGGATCGTTGCTGACTCCAACGGTTGTCTTCCGTACACATCCCTCTAGAGACACTGTTGTGACACAGCAACATAATTAATTAGGCAACCATTACAGAATAAGTTTGTGTAACCAATATACCTTAAAAGTAGCATGTATCAAAAATGCAGAATTATATAGTTTAAAAGATACAAACAGGTTTAATTTAAATTACTAGAAGTAACGAACAGATCAATGTATTACTCATTAAACATTTTTGAATTAATTATGATTTTTAATTAACATAGAAACACTTACTCTAGAGCCCGCCACTTCACATAATCTAACCGAAATCTGAAACAAAAGTAGCGCAACCGACTCGTCACGTGCAACAAGTTGAGCGGGCGGCTACCCACAAGCCGCAAGCTGCCAACCGCTGCCATCTTGTGAAATTCGCACCAACGTACAAAATGGCGTGTTATTTTACTCTAACTTATCTTTAGGATGTTTTACAAAAAATTGGATATGATTAAATCATATCCAAAAAAAAAGAAAACGTCACACCACACTAGTATTTTTATACAGTGCCATAGGTGCAGTCACTAACATAGAAACCTCACATGTAGCCGATTACTCGACCGCTGCGCTTAATTAATCTTTGATATTTTTTTTGTTTATATTACATTAAGGATAATTTATCATTTATAATATAATATAATCAATATACTTGTATAAAAAAATGAATTGCTTTTAATTAATCTCGCTAAAACTAGAGAACGTTATTTGCAGAAGTCCAGAGAGAGTCGATCATACAAGTAACGTAGAAGTAAATCATTTTACAAGCAAAATAATCCATTCTCCCAGGCAGCCACATTCCCAACACGGAACTCGTATGCCCAATTACTAAATCAGTAATCATCAAATAACTATTAATTAATGTTCGCGAACAATCCTAACACAAGCAACAACGTGATTTATATGAATAGTTGGAACGTAATAAATTTAGGCGCGTGCCACAGCAAAAGTGTAGCGTTCACTTCCGTAACGCTACGAGCTACGTATTCGACGAGATATACGAGTATGTAGGTACGCGAGCTTTGCGTAGCGCGTAGCAAAATATTTGAATGGCATCACTACTGAATATTAACATTACATATGCATGAATTTGCAATGATTATGATTATCTCTATTTGTGCTTCAAATACTCTGAAATTATAATATTTTCTAGCTTATCATGAACAGCAATTTATATAGTAATGAGAAAACAGGAAACTACGGGAAATATATTATAGTATAATTAACTTGCAATTAATATACAACACGTTACTTGTCTCGGTAGCGCCCTCTAGTGTCGAGTAGCGGAGTTAATGATCATTATAGAATCGCCGAGACTTCTCCATGTAAGTATAAAAGCGGAGCGTGTCGGCCGACAGAGAGAATATTCGATTACGATACAGCGAATAAGCATCGAAGCTAGAGCAAAGTACGAAGTGATTAGCCAGTGTTAATTAGTGTCGGTTGTTTATTAATTAAGTAAATTAATTAAAAAGTGTATGTTATAGTGGAGAAACGCATTTTTACTGAAAAGAACCACAGCGCGTAACAATATGTCTGAATACGATCACCGTTACCAAATTGAATCACTATGAATATTGCACTGGAATCGTATTTTCGCGTATAACATGTTCCATGAGAATTTTAAAAACAATCGAGCGCTTCGTTTTTCTGTTTTACCAAATATTGTGCGATGTTTCCCGTTGATTGGCAGCGTTGTTTTCATATCCTGTCGACAGAATATGTTTCTAACTTCGAATAAGTTTACTAACTGCCGAGCATAGTTGCCACCACCTCTTAGAGGAGCAGAGAGACGAAACTCTTAGCAATCCATGGATTCACCGTGCGGGTGCCGGGTTCATCGTGTGACAAAGAGAGAAACTCCGAGCAGCTCCCGGGACTTGCGACTCGGGTGTAGGTTTAAGGGGGCCTCCTTTCGATGCGCATCAACCCTCACCTTCACTGCTCGTGTTTCCCCCTCTGCCGAACCAGACTTGATAGGAGCCTGCGAGTGCTGCCTTTGATACTTTCTCTAGAGTAGAATTAATTGCAGCTCTCGACAGGCCAAGGTCTTTTAGTAAGTTGTAAGAGATTTTGCTGGTATACCTCTCGCTCCAACTTCTACCGCGTATAATTTGACCGTAAAGCCATTTTTAGTTATTTCGTTAGTGAGATCGTAGTATTTATTTGTTTTTATCGCGTGTTCTTTGGGTATATTCGTTTCCCACGGAACTGTAAGCTCTACAAGTATTATATGTTTAGTGTGTCTAGAGAAAAGGAAAATGTCTGGTCTAGATGAGGAAACACACACATCCTCTGGATTTTGTAATGCTTTTCATACGTGTCCATTAAAATAGTCCAGTCAGGGGCAAAGGCTAGGATTGACAGTGGTTTGCTCTTTGAGTTGTTAGTTGAGCCTTCTTTAACAAACTTAATTTGTTTTTTGTCTATGGTCAGTCCTTTTCGGGCTCTAGCTATTGAAAGACTTACTGCTTCACGTATGATTTCAAGCACTCTATCATGGCGACGTGAATAATGACCCCTAAAGATACCAAAGACATCTACTTTTGTACGTAGTATTTCGAACTAAGAAATCACCGGAGGGAACCTCGTGACTCGAATAAAGTCACAGTACTTAGTCATTTCAATGCCTATCTTACCCTTCAAATCGGAACACAGTAATGTGAACACAATTATTTTGGAATTCAAATAGACGACGCGTTCTAAATAATCCAAAATCCATTTTAGAAAGAAGAGAAAAATTCAAATTAAAAAATCTCTTTCGCCACTATCTCTTGCATAGTACAATAAAGCATAGATTACTGCACGAGAAGTAAGCAACCAAACACCACCAACAGAAAGGAAATGAATTTAAAAAACGATTTCCATCAGCTCTATTTGTTTGGCAGAATGAATTCTCGTTCAGAGAATTAATTGCGTTCTAGTAATTAGAATGAGCGATATTGAAAAAGAAAATATTTCCGTGCAAGGTTTTTGAGATGGCGGACATTTTGTGTTTGCACGATCCTACATTTTGTCTGTTTGTTTAAATTACGTGGACTTAATGGAAAATGTTCCACTAAATTTCGTCAAATACACATTACACGTTTTAGAACAGCAGACAAATTGTACAGCTTTACTGAATCATGGTTATAAAGTTTGGAATTAAATTATAACCAGTGAGAATTTAAATTCTAGCTAAGATTGCTCCGAGACACTGTCATAGTCGTTCATAACTGTATTTTTGTTCATAACCTTTTATATATTAAATGGTGTGGTAACATTTTACTATGAACTCATAACGTCATTTCAAATTTAACACATTTACCACTTTCTTATTAGTGCATTTTAGTAAAAACTTGTTTGTAAAGATTTTTTTTTACCTTAATTTTATTATATACTTTTTAGTTTTTCTAGTTATTCTTGGCAAGCCCTTTCATTTGATACCCAAATTGTAGGAACGAATAAAAGAAAATTACATATCAGCTATATCGGGTGTTAATATGTACATATAAATACAATATGGCGGGATTAAGAGTGGCGTCACATTATTTTTCTATTTTTTCTTGGCAAGCCATTTTATTTGATACCCATATTGCAGGAGTGCATTGAAAATAACTGGTCCGCCTTCTTAAGTACGCCGCCATGTTAAATTCAGAATGACGTCACAAAGTTAATCATGTATTGTCATCCAAACTAAATGTGTATCCAAACTAAACGCTTGAGGGCAAGCGCTTTAAAATTTATTTATAAGATTTGACCTGAACATACAAATACACATACATTGCAAGTTAAATAAAAGCTTATAAAATACAATAAATAGATAATTTAATGACAGAACGTGGCACTCATATTGAGTTATCAACTTGTACCTGAAAGTGCTGCTTCCGCCTACGTTTAAATGAACAGACGGACTCTGTTGATCTCTTCTAAAAGAGTTATCTAGAAAAAATAATCCAAAAAACAAACAACAATCGCAATTACCCCAATAATTAGCTATATTTGCTTATCCTCAGATTGGTTTCCTGGCTGGCGGAAGCACAGCAGTCAACCAAACGACGACGGAACCTCAGGCCAAGACTGCGTGGAAGCGCGACGCGAATTCCCTCCGCGGCCGTCCCCTGTGGCGCCCAGCTTCATGTGGAATGACCGTGGCTGCCGGGAGCACAACTACTTTGTCTGCGAGAAGCCCAGTGTTGAAGGTAGGTTACTACCTTTCTATCTACGCTGTATCCTAGGCATGTTGTCAGCTGGACTATCTTTTTTTTTTGTTCCCCTGAGGAAAATGCATTAAATTGCATACCTGTGTATGTGGCGAGCCGGCGGTTATGTGGGGCTCTCCTCCCCAGAAGGGGGAGGCCTACCCTCTAAAAACCTCAGGGATGGCCTTCCTCAGGCATATAGGGAGCCCCCGGGAACATCAAGCTACTTCCGGGAACCCCCAGCCTCCGCTCCCCCGTCGATACAGGGGAGCCCTCCTCGGGGGTGGCTACACTACCTCCCCCGGTCTCCTCCACCGACGACGCCCCCCGGCCACGGAAGGGGAGCTTGACTATCTAATAAAGGGTTGTCTATTGGTTCCTGTCTATTAATCGTAAGTTACCAATGCAGCCGCTACCCGCAATGTCCATCTTTATGTACAAGTGACAAAAGCACAACTACTTTATGTCAAATAGTCACAACCTTAAAGAGCTATCGATTTATTGCGTTGAAAATAGTCACAACCTTAAAGAGCTATCGATTTATTGCGTTGAACTTTCGACGCCACACATCCACGTATCTCGCTCATCTCGACCCGGCACGTCGAGCGCGACGACCCGGCAACACGTCGAGCGCGACGACCCGGCGACACGGCGAGCGCGACGACCCGGGCCACACGCCCCTCGTCAAACATATACCCGGTACCGCCACGTACCGGGTAGATTCTCACCCTCCAGTACACGGCGATCTTGAGAGTCCAAGCCACTAGACGGCGCGCTCAAGTTACGTCGACTCGTTCGTTTCGACCCTAACGACTCCGAAACAGTCGTCGATGTCATTAGCAGGCAGGGCGTCGAACCTTCTGTTCGTGCGTCTTTGACAAACACTCATTGAAGCTGAACATAGCCATCTGTGACTTCAGCCTAGGTCCGTCCAAAAAAAAATCTATCAAGATGATTGACAAATCAATCGGTTTAAATTTTCTACCTATAGAGTTTGCGAGTTTATCTGTTTATTTTTTTTTTATTTATTTACATAATATAATACATTAATAAAATTGTAAAGGCACAACAAAAGCACAACTCTTGCGAGTTTTTCCGTGCGCCAGTGAGCCGTTAGGTAAACTTATTTAACAATTAATCATAGGTGTCGACTCCGGCATATCTCCCCAAACCCAAAACCAAAACCCGACACCAGTCCCTCCCTGTCATTCTGTATAGAGTATGACAGGGATAGACCGCCTAAGCCTAGAAGCCTAGTTCCATGTTTAGAGATCACGCCAGAGTCAACAGTTTAACACCAAAATCTAGTAGCCGAACTGTATCTGTAACTACACGTACACACGCTCCACCTCCTCGCTCTTTATCATGGTCAACACAATGTCTTCCTTTTCGCTTACACTAGGAATGTTCATTGACTATCACTGTTCGATATACCCGCACCAGCCAGTTTTATTGACAATACCGATTTACAAGTCGGACAAGTTTGTGTAACTAAACTATACAGCGTGTCCTGTTTACTCAAAGTAAGGATAGAAATTCAATAAATAGTAAGGATAGAAATTCAATAAATATTGAAATCGATAATATTAAGTACCTATTGAAATTAACTGTCTATAATATATCGCGACTTCACATAACCTCAACTTTATGTAAAATGCTCGTATCTCTGCTCAGTCTGCGAAAGACCAAGCGTTTAAAGTGTAATTATTATTATTGAGATTCATTATTTAACTATTGACACCTAGCGTCCATCTATCGTAGGTTACTGTATATCTATCGTAAACGAACTGTCACAAAAATTTAAGTATTCGTCAAACTGCGCGCAATGGAGTGACTGAAGGGCCGCTTGAGACAAGAACCAACTTGTTGAGTCGGCGGTCACCACTGAATTCTTGGTATAAAATTTTCCAAATTGTCGTCACGAATCGCTCTTTTCCGTAAGAAGAAAGTTATCTCAATATTAGGTGCTGTTTTCTATAGCCATTTTCAAAATGATAACACACAATGGAAATAATTATAGGAAACGAATGTTGCCATTTCATTATTAGTTTAAAATTCTTTTCTTGATACATAGCAGAACTCAGTTTGTTTGCCAAACTTTTAAATAGATCCCGTGAAACTAACATAATATCTAGTTTTATATCAAATCAAATCAAAATCAACTTTATTCAAATATGACTTTATAGAAAGCTCTTTTATAGAATTTAAAAAATTAGAAAATATTTTTTAGCTGATAAGAAGAATGGGCGCAAGAAACTTATCAGCTTTATCAAAAGTAATAACAACATTTACAATAAATTATGTCGTTATCATACAATGTAAAGCCCTTACTCATTAGCGTCTTTTTAACATGTACCTTGAACTTATGAAAATATTTTTACAACGTCTAAGACATCACAGAATGCTCCCTTACATGTGGCAAAGTTCTGAGAAAGTTCTGTTTCTTTTTTTCTTCCTTGTAAGGATACGCGTTATAAAGTTACATCGATCTTAAGCACTCAATTATATATTTGTTTAACGCCAATTAGTGCCTATACAGATCTATGTTTAAAAAGGCTTTTTTTTCTAAGCATCAGACGTCTAAAATAAAATACAACGGTTTTTACGTCGTTTCTAAAATTAAAGTGTTCTTCATTTCATGCAATAGAATTCTTAGAAATGTGGAAATTTATTGCTTACCACGTGTTTACTTACTGGACTTCTCCTATCGTCTTATTGCTATGAGTTAACTTTTGTTTTGTATTCTAATTTTACGAAGACGATCCCACTATATCTGAAAATGACGTATAAAGTACAAAGAAGGATACGAACTAAAATAACTGACAAAACTTAAAAATTTACATAACAATGTTATGCAATTTTCTTTTCACTTCATTAAAGCATTAATTATTATTATATCTTTTTTACTCACCGTTTATAAATAACGTAATAAAATACCCGATAGCCCTTCGATTTCGATTTATAAAGAGTTTATTATATATTCATTCATATTTTCACTAGTTTGAGTTTGGAAATACTTATAAAAACCCACAAGCCCAAAAATATTATATTCATATTTTACGTAGCTGACTTCAATTTGTATGATAATTTTATGTCTATTGTCGCGTAAATAATGTTTGGGTGAATTCGAGTTCCCGGCGAAATGTCAAATACATTTATGCGGAAAGCCTGTTGAACTGTCAAAACGTAATGAAATTTTCCTACTGTAAAGTGAAAAATGGCGCCTCTCGCAGCACGACTCAAATATAAAATGTTACAGTAAAATATATCGTGTGTTCGACGCGTACTACGTAAGGTGTGTGTGTCCAGTATTAGTTGAGCTTTATTGGCATACGTTCCTGTATATAATTGAGGTAGCGGGGGAAATCAATATACACTGGCTGTACCTGCATCCCTTTGGCTATTACTGACCTAGTTAAATGACAAACTGAAACGAGCCCTTCACTTATGCGATTACAATGTTTTAAGTCCGTCGATAGAAGGATAATGGACCTTGTCGACTAGATATACGGTTCAGTGAAATGCACAAGATAATTGGTGACCGTCTGACGAGGATTGTCATCCGGCATATAACTGTGGACGGCGTGAATGTTCTTTTGTTCACAAGATGAGCCGCTGCTCTTGAAACAATTTTAACAGCGTACCCTAATTTCAACGCTGAATATATTCGTAACAAACAAGACAGCAAAGCCTTAATAATTTCTTGACTCAAAATGTCTTGTTTTTAACTCTTGCTTTAGATTTCAATATTTTTCAGACAGCTTTTTTCATTAAATTTAACCCTCTGTAATATATACGATTTATATGTAAAAAATTTCATTTAAAATAAATTACAATGAAAATACTAAGTGCGTAGGGAAGCGACGACTCCAACGGACGCTGGTGAAGCATTTATATGCCCATAAATGCCCCATCAGTGCAGTCTGTCTCCCTCAGGGCAGATATTCCCTCAGGACAGATATTCTTCAGGATTATGCCATCCGCCTCTGTCTTGTCTTCTTAGGGAACAGAGTGGAGTCGCAAGAGCAGATGCTCGAAGGGTTGTAATAATGTCATAACGCCGAAAGCATGTCATCGCTGTCGCAGACACACCTCTCTACACCCTTAGCCGTTAACACCCTTAGCCGTTAACAACGGAACAGCTGTGTACTTTAACACCTTTGAAAATGCTGTAAAGCGAAACCGGTCAGGTCGATAATAATTAAAATTAGTGGAACAGTACAAGAGTTTTATTCAACATGTATAATAAGTTCCACCAAGAGCCAACAATCAACTCAATACAGAGTTAACACGAGTGTTGCTCCCTTCGCACCAATATTGGTCTGCTTTTGGGGGGGGGGGCTTTAGTGAGCAGTGAGTCACCGCCTGCCATATTTAAATCCATTAGGAGAACCACCAAAATCAGCGGGGATACAGATTCAACGCGTAGAGGACATTTAAGCGATCCGGGTGGTTAAGGCAAGACAGAAGCGGGTGGCATATGTCTCCTGAAGCACATCGGTACCCTCGGTGACGCAACTAACTGACAGCTCGCCACAAGCTGCCTTGAGGGAAAGGGAGAGATTATCATGGGTGGGGTATAATATGAAAGATGCTAAAATGAGGCGATTTCGTTTTTTTTTGCTCTTCGCCATGGGGTCATATCAACTTACACAAAAATGTTTTGGGGTAATGATTAAAAAAGTTCCCCGACCGCTGACTCCAAGGTATGTTTTAGTTTGATACATTTGGGTATGCCAACTATTGCCAATATTGGCACATAGATTTATCGGATTCATCAAAGGAAATGTCAGACTTGTTTAGATTAATTTAAAACCTGTGCGCAGTTTTATTGGCAAACTTGCCAAGGGCCGCCATAAAGGCTTGTTACGACTACTCTTTATTGGCTGGCACGGCCGAAGCTGACCTCATGTCACACTGTTGCAGACAATAGACAACTATGTCTCCAGTCTTTGGTAACCTTGTAAGCTGTATACGTGAGTAGTTTGTACGTGTGTAACAAAGGAGTTCGGAACCACACCATTAAAGTGGAAAATCGAAATTCATATTACATAGTTGCTTTCTCCATTCTTGTAATCAGCTAAATGATTCTTGATGTTTCAAAGATGATTTTAATCCTACTTCTCGTCTATAGGCACGTTAATACATACATACATACATACACTCACGCCTTTTTCGCATGGGGGTAGGCAGAGATTACGTCTTTCCACTTGCTACGGTCTTTACATATCTCTTTCGCTTCATCTACTTTCATAACATTCCTCATACATGCTCGACGATTGCGGGTACTTCTGACCTGGCCTTTTTTGAGGACACTTTCGATTTGTTCGACATATGTTCGCCTAGGTCTTCCTTGTCGTCGTCAGTTTTACTCCTGCCATACTCCGCAAAGCTCTCATTTCTACTGCATTTATTCTGCTTTCATATCGTTTCTCCCACACACTACTTTCACTTCCGTACATTAATGTTGGGACCAGCACGCCCTCATGCACTGCTAGTCGCGCCTTTTCTGATATTTTTTGACTACTCAGAAACGTATGCATGGCCCCATTCACCATGTTACCAGCTTCACTCGCTTCTCTATATCGTTATCAAACCTTCCATCCCTTGTAAACATACATCCCAAATATACAAACTCTTCTACTTGTTCTACTTTTTCTCCTTCTATCATAATGTCACACAATGTCATATTTACGTCTCTTTCAAACACCAATACCTTGGTCTTACTAACGTTCACTTTCATTCCTTTATTATTTAAAGCGTCATTCATAACAGTTACCATCTCCTGCAACTCACTGGCCGATGATGCCAATATTACTTGGTCATCAGCGTATAGTAGGCATTTGACAAGTAACTCATTCATGCGTAAACCGCATTCACTCTCTTTCAAATTCGACAGGCACTGATCCATGAATAGGTTAAACAGCCATGGAGATGCTACACATCCTTGCCTCACACCTTTTTCGATGTGAAACGGTTCTGTGTATGCACCATTTATCCTAACACGAGCATTAGAATTCACATAGAGAGATTTTAATGCTCGAATTAGGCTACTGCTCGCTCCATGCATGGACAATGCCGACCACAACTCATTTCTCACCACTCTGTCATAAGCTTTAAGTCCACGAATATGCAATATACTCGTTGGCTTTTGGCCAGAAATTTCTGAGTAATGCATCGTAAGGAAAAGACTTGATCCGTACATCCCATTCCCTTTCTAAATCCTGCTTGCACGTCCCAGATTCGTCGTCTCTTTTATGACTCTTTCTATCAGAACCTTAGCATACAATATGCCAACGACGCTGAGAAGACTTATTCCTCGATAGTTTTTGCAATCCAACCGCGACCCTTTTCCTTTGTATAGTGGGACTATGACGGCTTCGCACCAATCTTTAGGTACTCGGCCGTTCACCGAACACAAGTTGAAAAGGCAGTGCAGCTGTTTTGCGACGGGACCTTTTCCAGCTCGTAGCATCTCTACCACAATCCTGTCATACCCAGCAGATTTTCCCGCTTTCATACTTTTGAGAGCTTTCACTATCTCTTCCATACTTATTTCACACAATCCTGTTCCATGTACACATAATCGTCCTGTTCGCCCTGGTCTGCTCTTTAATACAAACTTTCAAAATACTCCTTCCATCTCTTCATCACTCTTTCCTCACCCTTAATCATACCTCCATCGTGGCCCCTGATATTACCCAGCTCCGAGTTTGTACTCTTTCCTCGAGCTGACCTAATGGATTTCCAAAAAAAACTTTATGTTGGAACGGAAATTATCAGAGAGCCTGCGATCAAACTCATCTTTACGTTCTTCTTTCTTTCTATTCACTACATCCTTCACCAATGCCTTCACACTTTTGTACTTCTTTCTGGCTTCCTCTGTATCTTCAGCTGTACTCACTTGCATTCTCTGGTTAGCTCTTGGTGCCAACCAATCTCTCCATGCTTTCTTCTTATCTTGCACTACTTTTGCACGTCTTCATTTATCCATACTCTCTTCTCTTGTCGTCCTTTTTTTCTTATAATCACACCACATACGTCAGTTGCCACACTCACTATTTGCTCCTTGACAAACTTCCATATGTTTTCTATCTCACAAACTTCGTTCATACTCTCAAGTCTATCACGCAACTTTCGCTCATATTCTTCTTCTATTCTTTTCTCTTGCAATTTTCCCACTTTTATGCGTTGCAGAATACTAGTCGTTTCCTTGGTTCGATGTCACCATTTATTTAAAAGGCCACTTATTCGGCTAACAACCAAAAAGTGGTCTGTATCCAGGCCGACACCTCGAAACACTCTTGTATCCTGCACCTTACTCTTCAGTCTCTCATCCACAATCACGAAATCAATCATGCTCTTCGAACATTCATCTTCTCTTGTATACATATGAATCATCTTGTGAGCAAACATTGTGTTTGTCACCACAAGATTCCATTCCAGACATACATCTAATAAACTTTCCCCATTCGCATTTATTCTCTTATCTGCAAATTTACCTAACACTTTTTCATACCCATCTCGCTGTATACCTACCCAGCTATTAAAATCTCCAAGCGTAACAATCCTCTCATTCTCCTTACATTGCGACAGAGTATCTTTCATTCTTTCCCAGAACTCCTCTTGCTCTTTTACGGCTTTTTGGGACCTCCTTAAACCAAAATCTGTTGGTGCATATACACACAACAGAAAAATTCTGGTAAGTCCCATTTTTAGCCTTACCCAGAGGAGTCGGGGGTTCACGCACTTATACTCGGTCACACACTCTGTTATTCTTTCGGAAAGGAGGACACCAACTCCCTTTTGGCCTCGATCGAATACGGGAACTCCCGACCAATACGCCGTATAGGGACCACGCTTAGTGGTATCGCATCCTTTCCTTTTGGTTTCATTTACACAGAGCACGTCGATATGCCTTTCGTCCATCACCTGACATACTTCATCTATTTTACTATTCATTCCTCCTCTAACATTCAATGTAGCAAAGCGGTTTTCCGCAAACCACTTTCCACCCCCGTGGGAACCCGGACGTGATGGGTGGTGAACCACGTCGCCGCCTTTTCTTGGTTTTTAAATTTTCACCATTGCGGTGCCACGAGTAGCTAGGGAATGGACGGTCCATCCTGGCAGAGCCCCGCATGCCAGGATAAGGTTAGCCATCTTCTGGGTTCACCAGTTCACAGGGCATAAAAGGCACGCTTACGACTAGGCTTGCCCCTAGCCACGCATCCACAGGCACGGCAGACCCTGGATTGGCGGAGAGGAAGGAAATAAGGAAAAGGGGGTTTAGGATAAGGCTTAAAGAATGGAAGTGGGTGAAGTTGGGCCAGGAAATAATCTCTGGATTCTCTTGCCCTAGAGTGGTACTGATATTGTAATATATCATTGATATTGCGTTCCACAAATTGAAAAGAGTTTGTGAAGTTCTTAATGTTCATATAAATAATGCACGTTAATATAAACCTTATTAATATTTAAAGCGCGAAAATAACTCTGTCTGTCTGTCGCGCATTCACGCCAAAACTACTGAACCGATTTTAATGAAATTTGGTACACAGATGACTTCCTAAAGCTTAAGAAAGGTTATAAAGCAAAAAGGGCTGTAAGAAGTTAAATTTAGGGAAGAAAGTTTCTATGAAAGAACTTCATTTTCAAAGTAGTTTCAATCTTATTTAACAAATAAGATTAAAATTCTTTATAAATGCTTTTTGGATTGCGCGAGCGCAATACTAACATTATCTGTAAAGAAAAATAAGTAGTTTAATTAACGTATTTTTTTTATACAGACTCTTCGCTTCTGGTAGATGATACACTGCACCGCGCTCTCTCCTGAGATGCAGTCACTCTCACTACAAACTATTAGGATCAAGGCTTTAGGCTGAGTATAGTCGTTAAGCCACTTCAGTCGATTCGGGCATGACCACCGTGATATTCATTCTAAGGGAAAAAAAACTAACGATGTCACCTAATGACATTAAATAGAACTATAATAATATAACCCAAAATTAAAATTACTGATTATCCCTGATTAAGCTAATGAGTTCTATTTCAGCGCAGCCACTCTATTACTGATACAATACAATTCTGCATTCGCCAAAAATCCGCCCAACCGTAACGATCGACCTACTTCCGGATATTTCCAAACTAGGAATTATGGAATTATAGTTAGCCACGCGTCGTAGTTACGTGACGGGACGAAATGCTGTTTATTAATGGCGATTTGATATTTTTGAATCCGTTACTTAAGATAATATTTTTATATGAATGTATGCGTGTACATATATATTTCTGTATGTATGTATTTATTTTTACATACTTATTTCATTCGTGTTTCTTTTCGTTAATGTTGTGGTTTTGCTTTACCAAAATAACCTTTCTGCACGCTTTATTAATTGACTGGGAGAGAAAGTACTTAGTATAAAATTTTGTATCTTTTTTTTATGTTTTTTTTTTATTTTGTCCTGACTAGGCCTACATGTTTTATACTACAATAGATAGATATATAAATAGTTATTTATTTATTCTACAGACATACAAACAATAATTATTATAAATTAAAAGAAGATTTAAAAAAATATACAAATTTATAGTACGAACAGATAGACCTGTCCCCTGTACAGAACAATGGATGGTACAGTGTGCTGCAGCAGCACAAAAACGTCCATAACTCAGCGCCAATATTCGGACAAGAACAGAAATCGATAATTTTCAATTATAGCCGTGGCTCAGCGATCAAATTTTTTTACATTTAAAACTAGCGATCCTCTTCGGCTTCGTAAGAGTGCAATAGTGAAAAATTCTCTGCATTTAGAAAACGTTATTCTTAATGCTTCGAAAATATTCATTTTACATATTACATACTATAAAAAGCTAGATAAATCTATATTAAATGCATTAGAATCTAAATTAAATAATTGGATGAACTTTCATGCTTCATTGTTTAAAATCGCTTCATAAATAACGCCATTATTTGTCGTAAGAACAAAGTATAAAAATAGTTATTTTAGGTTATCCCTAAAAAATGGGCATATCTCATAATGTAATAAAACCAGTGTTCCTTATTACAACTAACAGTTAGTTATAACGACAGGTGCGCTACACTTAGACTACCCACATCCACTCTCGTTTACGAACTGCCTGTGTCTATTTTTTTAAGGACCTATGCTGAAGGCGAGTTCTAAGGAGAGAGAACTTAGTTCAGCGGCGTACGCAGTAAAAAAGATTAGACTTTTAACTAATGTTGAAACGGCAAGAATTGTTTATATTAGCTACTTTTATAGTGTTATGTCCTATGGACTGCTGCTATGGGGATCAGCGGCTAACATTGAAAGTATTTTCCTTTTACAAAAAAGAGCGATTCGTGCTATTTACTGTTTACGGGCTAGAGAATCCCTAAAAGAATTGTTCATAGAAATTAATATTTTAACTTTAGTATAGTCAATATATATATGATAATTTAGTTTTTGTATATAGAAACTATAATAAATTAAAAAAAAAACAGTGATCTACATAATGTGAATACTAGAAAGAAAAATAAACTTGCCGTTCCAATGTTCAGATTCCATAAAACTAGCTGTTCGTTCTTGGGGAAATGTATATCTATGTTTAACAAACTTCCGCAAAGTGTCATTGATTTGCCTTTATATAAATTTAAAATCCATATCAAAAATACACTCATGAGTAAAGGTTATTATAAAGTAAGTGAATATCTAAATGATCACAGTATTTGGGAATAGGGACACTATTCATAGAGCCATGTTTGGTAACAACATTATTTATAATATTGTATTATTTTATATGTGTATGTAAACATACATACGACTGTAATCGTATTAGGTATGATTATATCTTATACTATATTATATTTATATAATATATTATTATAATTATTAACATTGAAAAGAGGAGATAAAAATAGACCTTCGGAGTTTCTTGCCTGTTCTTCTCGAGAAGGCTCTCTCAATTTCCGAACAGGTGTCGAGTCAATATATTTTTTCTTTTTTTTTCCTTATTCGTAAGAGGGAGTGGAAGAGGAAGATACGTTCGCCGATCCCAAATACGTATAATTGGAAACGGCAAGAGAAAGAAGAAGTGAGATATTACTACAACAAGCTTAATCCAGGTTAATAACGCAAGCAAAACGTTTGGCAGGTGATCCGAGATGCGAGCCGGTAATTGTCAGTTCCGGAATCGGTTAGATAGCTCCCGGGCCAGAAGGGATTCAATAATCAAAATGGATTCTCTTTTTATCAACTCGATAATCTGTTTGAAAGCATTGTTTTTTTTTTTCTCTTTTTGTAATGTCTTCCCAAGTATCAGTGAGAAAGGAAGATCAGGTCAAGCGTACCCGTAACCGAAGAGCATGCATGACAGTATTAATAAAGTATATTTGGATCGTAGCAAATGGACAGCAGTTGATCTCTGCCTTCCCCCTTGGGAAAGAGGCGCGAGTTTATTGTGCGATTCCGCTGCAAATAAATAATAATATAATAATAATATAATTCCTTCTTATTACAAAAACTTTCCAAGAACCAGGTTTAAACCGGAACTACTAAGTCTAGGCTTAATCGGTATTAAAGTTAAACCTCGGGCTAAATTGCATTCTTATTACAAATCTCGAACCAATGTTACAAAGTCATTAATTGGAGTCTTGCCTCAGACAATTTCAATGCTTTATACACATCAAAATAATAATTATCATAATATATATAATCAAGAACTATTTTGTACTAATAATCGTCCCTGGTTTAATCGTAATCATAGATAGAAACAGCCAAATATCATTACACCATTCAATCATTCATTCTTATTCTTATTTTATTCTAAGTATTTTTATACTACAAAAAAGAGCCGTTTGCGCTATATATAAATTAAAACCAAGTCAATCTACTGACTTATTTAAAGAAATTAGTATATTGACCTTAACTAGTCAATACAATTATAAAATTTTAATTCATGTTCATAAGATCCATAATAATTTTGAAAAGAAAAATCAAATTCGTGAATTAAATACGATAAATAAAAATAAGCTTGCCGTTCCAATTTACAGGCTGTAATGAACTAGAGGCTGATTTATGGGGAAAAAGTTCCACAAATAGATACTGATTTGCCTTTACACAAATTGAAATCTTTTGCCAAAAATAGTCTTATAAAGAGGGTTATTTTACTGTTAAAGATTAATTACATGATAATAATGCTTGGGTTTAATTTTGTTTTTTTTTGCGTTGCCAAATATTTTGCTTTTGTATATATGTTTGGATATAAGGTGGACTTGTTCAGACATATTTGGATTCAGACTATTTATCTGAGGCCAGCTTCTAATTGACATCTATGAAAATACATAATACCGCTCACTCTAACACTCAGGGGTACCACCATCCCCTGGTCTCAGTCGGTCACCTACCTGGGGGTGACCATTGATCGATCAATGACCATGGACCACCACGTAAACTCCGCTGTCAACAAGGCCAGAACGGCAAGGCATGCCTTAAAACCTCTGCTGCAATCGCAGCTACCTATGAAGACTAAATTATTATTATACAAAATGTATATACGCAGCCAGATAGCATACGCAGCCCCTTCTTGGTTCCACCTGCTTAAGGCCAAGAACTTGAGGAAAAAACTCGAAGCACAGCAAACAATAACACTACGCATGATCGCAAAGGCCCCGTGATTTGTGAGTAATGCTGTGCTGCGTAGAGATCTTCAATGCAGCAAACTAGAAGACCACTTCCGCGATCTCTCGCGACGGATGTTTCTACGGACTGAAAAATCCAAACACCCAATGATCAAAGATCTTGCCCCTCACCACGCGAGGCCACCAGAAGGCAGAAGACGGGCCCGCCTCGAGACTTAGCCCTATAATAAAAGCAAGATTTTTTAAAAAATACAAGAATACCTACATTCAAAACAAACCAGGATGTTGATACCCTCAGGCAATTTATATAATGCCTAACCCAATGACCCACCCGTTGTAACGGGTGGCGTTTGATTCTACCGAGGAGGACCCATACGTCCTGAACGGTTACCCCAGCCCTACTCCTAGGGTTGAGAAGAAAGTCTGCGAGTGAAAATACATAGGAGAAAAAATAGCCCTTGTTGGTTTTCTTGCTGGTTCTATCCAGTACAAGATCTGCAGCCGTAGACTTGTGAATCACTGACCTAGCATCTTTACGTGCAAAAGTGTTTGAATAAATCCTATGTAAATATATTTTTTTTAATTTTGTTTTGAGTTAATATATGTATGTCCGAATGGTATTGGCAATGCCAGAAGATCGAAAGTCCTAAGAAAGGTTGTAGTAAACGTTCCTTATAAATCTCAATTGCTAAATTTATTTTAAACTGAGACAATGTTAGTTGTATGTATAAAAATTAATCACTATTTGCTTTAATCGCATTTTTACGCGTGAGCAGATGGACCAATTTAACTATGTTTTGTTTTATTTTGTTTGATAATACTCGTATTAGAAGAAAGTTCTTGTATGAGAAAAAACATAATTTTAAGTCCAATATATTGTTCTGCTTGTGTTGTATGGCTTATTGGTAAACGAAGCTCCAATTTAATTGAAGCTGTTATCGAAACGCGACTTAAGCTACATACTGAGCAATTGATAACATATGTAATGTAGTAAATATGTAATGTAATAAGTTACTAATATTTCTTTTAAATTGTTGTTTCGTTATACTTTCACGTTTTACTTCTCTTGGTAAATCGTGATATGGTTATAGAATTTAGTACTTTCTATACTTTCGACCATAACAATTTGTAAAGCTAGGGGCTATTAACTTATAAAAATTTGTATTTGTCACTGATCCGATATGTAACGTCAAGATTGGCGCAGTGATCGAGTGATCCTTTGATACTTTGCCGCAGGTCTCAGGTTTTATTCCCTCACGGGATCCTACTCCATTTAAAAACAATAGAAAAATTACATAAGTACATTGCGCGAAACTCATCATTTAACGGTATAAACTTTACCAATGAAACTTTAAACTTTGACAGAACTGTTAGCAATTTGACAACTGACGCGATTGAATAAATAAAAATAATTCATTTATTACTTCTTACTTCATATTTCAGTTTAATATTTAATATTCATGGTTAAGATAGGATAACGTCTGATGGGAAAGCCGTATTAATATAATGTATTAATACGTCAATGCGATTTATTTAAATATAAACGTTTATTAAAAACAGACAGCACTAGTAATACAATTCATGTTGTTTTCACTTGCTTAGCACAAATTCGAATACCGAATTCATCACTTCTTATGTGAAGCCCGCATGTGTGATGTTACCTCATGGAAATATGACTTTTTGTTAAATTTGTGCTTCACATATATTAATTTGTTATTATTCACATACTTATAATATTTTGTTCGGTCCATTCTATTATTATTTTTTCATAGGATAGGGAAGCAAACGAGTAAACGGATCACCTGATGGTAAGCGATAACCATTGCCCATGGACACCCGCAACACCAGAGGAGTCACAGCCACTTTCTATCATCGCACCGCTCGCCATCGACAAGGAGTTCATGCCCACACACTGGAGCCTAAATGGTCCCGCACAGTGCGGTTCCAAAGGAATTTCCTCCCGCGTACACTTCGTTTGTGGAATGAGATCCCTGCCGAGGTTTTCCCGCAGGGCTACAGTATGGGGTTCTTCAAAAGGGGAGTAAATAGGTTTCTGAAGGGTCGGCAACGCGCAAGTGACACCCCTAGTGTTGCAAGTGTCCATAGGCTACGGTAACCGCTCACAATCAGGCGTGCCGTAGGCCTGATTGCCACCATCGTGGTATAAAAAAAAAGATGCGTTGCCGGCCTTTTAAAAGGGAATAAGGGGGGTTGGGCCTCCGGTACCCTCACTTACTCGTCGAACGCGTTTTACGCCGGTTTTCTGTAAGGCCGTGGTATCACTCCGGTCGATCCAACCCAATTTGTGCCGAAGCATGGCTCTCACACGTTAAATGCACTCCCTCAAGAACTGAGGAACTTCCCAAGCAATCTCAGCTTAAAAATAAATTGCGCAAACTTTTCTTCGAGGTAAGTCTCAGGCTATAAAATGAGATAATAAGCTATTATACAGTGGTTTATTTACTGAAGTTTTTAAGATCTTACAATAATTGAATTTCCGTGTACAATCTACCAATTAATAATTATATGCAAACATGGAATTTTAGGCTACGTTATGTGGTGTAGATATAATAAAACGCGTATCCAGAACGTCTATGCCAGATATAATTCGATTTTATATTTGTAATCATGGCACTTTGTTCATCGTTAACGAAACAATCAAAATATATGACAAGGTTTCGTGTCTTATCACCAGACATATAAAAATTTCTTGCCTTAATTACATCTTTATTCTCTGTAAACATTACTATATGTCCCTTTTTTGTTATTAAGTCTACTGATAATAAATTATGGCATAAATTATCCACAATTATCACTTCAAATCCAATATTTTCCCTTTTGAATTTCCGATGAGTGTGCCTTTCTCATAAACGTACAATTTATCACCGCTTACAATATTTATAATTATTGGTCGAGATAATGTTTTAATATTTTTACAGAATTTTTCGAGCTCAGGTTTGACCATATACATTGTAGCACCAGAATCTAATATAAAATAATTATCATTCATAGTATTATATTTCCTGTCATTGCAATAAACGTAGATTTTCCTCTCTTATCTGTATAGTCTCTACTAGTAGGTCTTCTATAACTCCCCCCTTCTACCGCTTCTACCGCTACGACTTCTACCTCTTTGATAATTATTAAATGACCTAT
This sequence comes from Scirpophaga incertulas, assembly GCA_036419045.1. Taxonomy (NCBI): domain Eukaryota; kingdom Metazoa; phylum Arthropoda; class Insecta; order Lepidoptera; family Crambidae; genus Scirpophaga; species Scirpophaga incertulas. The sequence continues at coordinate 21,360,724 of CM071642.1, forward strand.
AATTATTTTGGTTGTGATTATGATTTGTAGATGCCTTAAATAGTGTATTATTATGCTTATCTTTGATTTTTAATTCTTTATCTAATAGTCTACTTTTAATAAAATCAAATGTCATTTCCGAATTCATCGTCTCAATAGCAATAACAACATTATCATAATCTTCATTTAGTGTTAGAAGCAAATGGCAAATTTTATCACTTTCATCCATTTCTTTATCGATAAATTCTAGTTCCGAAATAATTTGATAAAATCTTGAAAATGATCTTCTAATTTATCAGTGCTATTCAGTTTTAATTTCAATAATTTCTTGTAAATCGTTAACTTGCTGACTATTCTTTTTCGTGGAAATGCATTTTCAAATTTTTCTATCATTAATTTAGAAGTAGTCGCACCTTGAATTATACTCATGTGTTTAGATATACACTGAATAATTGTAGATTTTGCTTTTGCATCATTTATCTTCAAAGTCTTATCATTATTTATTTCCAAATCATTTTTATCTAAAATTTCTAATAATTGTTTTTCTTCTAATAATGCTTTTACTCTATACTTCCATGTAATAAAATTATCATTTCGCAATTGCGGAAAAATTAACATTTGCTTGCATTTTTGCAATATAATATAATAATTTTATACTTACAGATTTATTCCAATTTTTAAACTTTATACGCCCATAACCTTTGTTAGTTATAAAGATCGGTCCATCTTGTAAGTGAAATAATGTTTGATAAATTATTCATTTATTGAATTAATATAAATACGTATTACAAATCAAATCACTTTTATTTGCAAATATAGGTTTGTAGGTAAATACAAAGGTGTCATACAGTCTTAATTAAATTTAGTGCTATTCCATATTTGGCCTTACGGCATGCAAATTCTTTGTTATGTCAATAAATCTATATAAAATTGTCAAATAAAACTATAAATACTATATAATAAAACTATATAATAAAACTAAATAAAATATTTCGTTTTAAATAAAATAAAGTTTTATTATATACTATATAATAAAACTAAATAAAACTATATAATAAATACGTATTACATGGATACATTATATTTTAGCATATTACATTGACATAGTAAAGTCATTTCAATATTATAAATGCCATAAACATTAGTACTGTCCGCGGGTTTAATACTCCAACAATGTTTACCTAAATAAAATAGATCAAAGGTTACCAATTGAACACCTAGAGTTCGCTGAAATGGAAATCAATCGAGAATATTGGCTTAAATTATATAATTTTAAATTTGTTCCGTTTATAAATAGAATTCCGAACACTTAGCTAAGACATCATAAAGCTTCTAAGAAACATAATTTTTCCAATTTATTAATAAACTTTTCTTACGAGAGTGGTAGCCGCTCATAATATATATTCGACAGCGACTGCGAGTTCGTCTGAGCAAAATGAGTATTTCGAGTAGCTTATATTAACGTGGCGTATATCTTTATAAATTGTAACCCACGTGTTATTTTGATGTATAAGCTATATTATTGTAGTTACATTAAAATCAATTTAGTAGTTTTTATACAAACTTTACTTTTTTAAAATTAGTAGGTATAAATATACCTATAACATGAAATAACAAAAGGGATTTAATATTAACTGTTCAGTATCAGAAACTTTGTAAAAAACCTAACAAAACTTTTTGAATTTTGTTATGAATTAAATGTAATACCGATTTAACTGTAAAGCACCTTCTTGTAGAATTTCCATTGTTTAATCAAGATAGAATTGAAGTAAATCTTGCTAAAAATTTAAATCAATGTCTTAACGAACTGCAACATATTTTAAAGCTCTGAAATCAATTAGTTATTACAAAAGAAAATATGATCAAAACTGATAATAGCAATATTGAAGACTCAGTAGTCCAGTGGTTACTAGACTGGTTTCAAAGTGTTGCCATCTCTGAGGTCCCGGGTTCAAGTCCCGGTGGGGGCAGATGTTTGTGTGATGAATGCGAGTATTTATGCCTTAGTCGTGGTTGTTAATATGTGTTTCTGTAAAAAATATGTATATATGCATTATATATGTATGTCTATAAGTTAACGTTTTATTATTTAAATTATCGCTTTCTCTGGGTAAATCTGTGGTATCTGTGGATACACGTCTAAGTCAAGACATTTTCAAGTCTAAGGATAGGCACCAAGTGGAAAACTATCGACCCATTTCTTAGCTGTGCACTGTTGCAAAGACTTATGGAAAGATTGTTTATGACAATCTGTATCCACACTTTAATTCAATGTTAATAGGAGCATGGTTTTCGAGCAAAGAGAGGCACGAAAACTATTGCGAGTTTTACCCACAATGTTGTTTAAGTGATCCTGTTACTCGTATATGCCAGATTCAGCCATTTTATTAAATCATATGAATTTTAATATGTCTTTGACTTAGCTCTCTTTGTAGAGATATTTTTTCTATATCCATCTAATACCAAATATGCCAAAAATATATTTTTGTACCGCACATGCACATTATATAATAAGAAGTTTCTCGATGGCTATATACTTAATTTCAACTTAAGTATATCTAAGTTAAAAAATGTAATTAAATTGCACAATGTTAATTTGGTTGAGATTACTCATAATCTAATGTGAGATATCTATATGTGTGGACACTTTGTCGGTTTATATTCTTTTACGTTTGTTTAGTTTTTATATTTTATTGTAACTGTTTTGAGTCCCTAACTAGAAAATAAATACCCTAGATCCCATAACACACTTTATAGAGCTTTATTTAGGCTAGACTAATTTGTATAAGTGTAAGAATTATTTTTATATTTAATTAACACAACTGTGGTTGCTTTAATTGATTTTTCGCATTAAATATAAAAGGTATTTATTGGATCAACAAAAAGTGGGTTTGTAATTTTCTTATCCGCCTGATTTACTGAGCTCGCCATGTCGTCATGTGGTCAACTGTCAAATATTTGTACTGTGTGTGTGTTTGTTCATATTTATGTGTCTGCCTGTGTGTGTATATGTAAAAGCTTTGTGTCAGTATTATATAAATTAATAAAATTTAATTATCTATTAGGATAAATTGTTAGCGCCATAGTTTGTAAGTCTTTTTTTTTTTGTATAATGTAGTTCTATATATAGTATTTAGTTTTATGTTTAATATAAGTAGAATAAGTAATTGCTGTGCCATAGCAGTTCCTCCGGAGGGATATCTACGGAAGACCAGCGTCAGGGGGTCTATGCGACGCCCTGACATCATGCTGAGTAGATATCCTTTTCCGTGTCACATTTAATTTAATTTAACTTGTTTTTTTTTCTGTGTTGTTCATGATATAATGTGTCACAGCGAAAAAATAAATAAATAAATAAATAAATGATTTAATAAATTTTGTTGCAAATGTTCAAGCGACCTCAAATAAATAATAAAAAAAAAGTCATATGTCACGATTTGCATTTGTCACAGAATTATATTTTTTGAAAGCTGCTCCGGTGCGAATTTAGATAAGCCAGCATTTGGCAGGTATGGGATTGTGCGAGTTGGCTGCCGAGCCAGAACTTCCTTCCAAGCAGTCCTTGTTTAGACATGCCATCTGAAAGGTTGTTTGTTACGTAACTTGATTTATTTACTTGCTTTCGCCAATTCAACTTACTTAAAATTCTGTATTTAATACCTACTCAATAAAGTCTTTTTTTTATATTCAACATTGCAAACAACAAACAAACATTTCAAAAGCTATATTTTTTAGACACATACATACACACCCTCCCATACATATTTCATTGTTTTTTCGTGAGGTCATTAAAAAAGTGAAAAATGAAGAACGCTTGCATCGCTTATTATTATTATGGTGCCGTCTAACCGAACGTGGTGAACAGCGACAATGCATTTTTTATCAAATAACTTACATTTTTCTTTTATCTCTCAATCTTCAAATCAAATCTTTTTAATAGAATGTCCAATTCAAAAGTTATATGACGTTATTGAAGCAGAAGTCATTTATTTTGATAAGGATTAATTCCAAAGTATAAATAAGAGAGCTTTTATAGCGGTGGCATTTATATATTATTTTTAATGACACTTGTTGTGACATAACTATAATAGTTGACATATACAGCATATGTATTTTTTGTAGATAATTAAATGTTCTGTAAAAACGTAGTAAATTATTTTGTTTTATAACTAATAGTTTTCGCAGCACATACGATGTAAGTTTTTTTGGTGATTTTTTCACACCATGGGGTTACAATATTGGAGTTTTTGCATAGATTCCTAACATTTTTGAAAATTTAATATAAAAAATTTTTTCATCGGTCATGTATAGAGATCGGATAATCGGATGCATATTTACCTAAACTTAATTTTTGGCTCACAAATTATAGAAGTGGCTTTTTAAAATACATTTTGTTAAATAAAAATCCCGGGAAAATACGGGACTGCAAATTTAACGTAGTGATATTGTTTGAAAATTACTATATTAGCACGTGGTATTTATTTTCAAAAGACCGAGACTCCGGGTTCATTTATACAACTATGCATACGTATTTACATGAAGTTTAGTTTCAGTTCCCCGTGCGATTTATGAATGTACGATTTATTACATGAAGAGTGTTATACGAAAGTAGTGAGCTAGTTTGACAAAAACAATAATCAATTAAATAATTGAATAAAAAAACAGAAATGGTGCCCGGGCGTAAGTATGGTCTAGTATCTCACTCTGAGTTAACTTCCGAATTAATGAGTCTTATAATATATGCAATGCAATAAAGTTTTGTATGTACTTGTTGTTTTATTTAACACTCGACTTTCTTCCTCTAAAACTCTATATACCTACTCACAAATCACACGGGAAACTGAAACTAACCTTCATGTAACGTCGTTTTTAAGCTCATATTACCGACTAGTTTTGCATCACCAAAATGTTCTACAGTACCGGAATTCCGGGATTTTTATTTATGGAAATAAAATAAAAAGACAGTTCCATACTTTGTCAAAAACTAAATTAGGTAAATAAATAAACATCCGGCTATCCAATTCCGCAATCCCGGGATTTTTATTTAACAAAACAATAAAAAGCCGTTTCCATACTTTGTCTTAAAGTAACTTTAGGTAAATATGCATCCGATCATCCGATCTCTAGTCATGCAGTTTCGGATCCTATTCAACGGAAACAAACTATCAAAATTTTCCTCTTTATTATATTAGTATAAACAAAGTAGAGTGGTATATATGGAAGTATTTTATCTTGCACTATAAATCCTCTTTAAGTTACAATATTACACACATAATCAAAAAAACAGGCGGCGTTATCGCCATAGCTCATTTCTATCAGACAAACTTATACATAAGGAAGGGTGGTTGTACACCAAAAGAATTATGAGTATGATTGTCGAAATAAAGAGAACGATTCCAGAATGGGAAAGATATATTTACATGCAAAGAATCTGTGTGCGGAGTATTATTTATTTGTTTATCTTCTTACACTTACCTTACAGCCGAAAATCTAATGCGACAGTGTATCATATTAGGACAATTTTCAAAATGGACTTATATTCTAATTTGAACAATTATATTAATTAAATATTTTATTTAATCCAATCTTTTTATAACTGTATAAATAAAATTGCTTCTTACCTATTTACTAATAATACTATACATAATACAGTAGAACTTCTATAAGTCAAACATCAAGGGAGACGCCAAAAAATTCGAGTTATAGAGTTTTCAACTTATGGAGGATTTCGACTTAGGCGGATTTTGATTCTATATAAAGAGTTTGAGGTTTATTCTTATAAATGTTGGGTTAGCGACGTAAAACTAAATAAAAATTCAACTTGCAGAGGCGAGAAACATATTTTTATTTATTATAAATCAACCTTATTTCAAATCATTTTAAAATAAAAAATATGGCATTAAAAAAAGTCAGTAATTTTTTTTTCGTGATGTCTGATTAATTTTTTATCATTGTTGAAAGAGTACTTATTGGCAGGCCAAAATGTTCAGCAACATCTTTCTTTTTTTTGACACCTCTTCACAGCTTCGAGCACTTCTAATTTTTCAGCAAGACTCGAGTTTTTAGTTTACGTTTCACAGCACTCATGTTAACTGTTGTACTAATTGATATGTATTGCAGTAGAACCAAACTACTTCTAACAGTATTTAAGTCCAAAACAAATGACTTGCTTAGCTAAATTTCAAAGGAAATCAAAATTGAACACCTGGCACAAAGCAAGCAAACACGTGTTCACGTGAGTCATACATTTATTATCGTATACTCCTAAAATGTTTTCAAAGAAACAATAGTGTACTCTCATTGTCGGCAAGTTCTTAAAGTCGGTAACTTGTTTTTGTTCGAACAATAGAGGTAATAAATTCCAAATGATCAAGTTGTAAAGATTGTAAAATAAAACGTTGCAATGTTCGAGATGCAGAGGTCAAATTTAATTTTTCGAGTTATAGAGTGAAAATATGTACCAAATCCATCCAAACCGGATGGACTCGGTGATTATTTCGACTAACAAAGGGTCAAAATTTCAAGTAATGGCGGTTTTGGTGTTTTAAGGGAAGGGAGCAAAACATTTTTTCGAGATTTGAAGGTTTTTGACTTATCGAGGTTCGACTTAACGAGGTTCTACGTATATTATGAACATACATTTAAAAGAGAGGAACGGATATGAAATATATTGCGTTGACCCCAGCTAAGGGGGTAATATCTTCAATATCTTCAAATGTCAACATTATAAAAATAATTATAATTAATTTATGTAACTTATTAGCTATTAACGTTATCTTAAATCTACTACGCTTTGTGGTAAATTTAATGAAACTTTTAGTTATAGTCAGTGTTAAGCTAACAACGAACAATCAACAAATTTTGACTTACTCATAATAATTATTATTATATATTATTATTTATTTATCCTTTAATATAATGCCCTTGGAATACCTGTCCGTTACAAATTCACTAAAATTGTTGAATCAAAGCTTAGGGAAGTTACTATATTTGATTCACATTATTAAAGACAATACTGTACAAGAGAAATAGGAGGCACATAAAGAAAACTAACAAAAATAATTAAAAATGCTCCGGTGTGCATTCACGTGCACCGGCATTTGGCATGTACTGGGATTGACAATTTGGCTCTCTCACTGCAGTTCATAGCCAAATTACAGCCCTTGTTTGGACATTTCATCAGAGTTAGTCGTGATTTCAATGTCTGAGTAGTATTAATACATTAATTAAATAAATAAAATTGAAAAAAAAACTACATTACATGAAAATTCGTCACTTTTTTTCAGTTCTAATTACATTCGGCTATTTTTATTCGTATTTATGAAAGAATCAAAATAAATTCTATAATGGTTGCAAGTCGTGAATATTGGTTCAAGTTTAATTAATTTTAATAATAAGATCTATCTATTATTTAAATAATAGATAATAAATTAATAATAGATAGTAAATATAGAATGCAAGTGAGCATTATAAAATTCATTATCAGTATTGAAGCTAAATCAAGACAAATTAATATTAATCAATAATAAATAATCTTTTTTGATAAATTAATAATAAAATTTGTTGTTTTAGACTTTATGAATTTTCATCCTTTTAAATTCAATTATTTAAGAGGTTTGATATTTGTAAAGGATTAAAGGATAAGTGTAAAAAATAAGTCAAGTTGAACTCGTGTATCGAGAGCTAGAGAGCTCTCTTGGTAGAGACCAACTTGTATGTTTTTTTTTTCTTATGATGGAACAACAAATTAACTTTAATCGATATTTTCCTATTACTTATGCTAACAAGGCTTTCTTTTTCACAAAATTTCGTGATTAAGTCTATGAAAAATAACCTACATGTTTGTTATTGATATAATAGAAAATAAGCCCAAAACTTCTTTTGCTTTATTATTGAAGCTTATAATTTTACGGCTTCGATATCGTAGCTATAAGCATTAGATATCAACTAAGTGTTTATTTTAACTTCATATCTCGATACGTTCCCGAGAAAAAGAGTCTTGATTTATTGATTTACCAGTGGACGGAGGTGCACCAAAATGATCCCGTAAGCATTCTGTTTCTTTTAAGATACAGGCCCTTAAAGAAAGTTAGCTTTGTTCAGCTGAATCAAGTAGTGAGAGCTATCTACTTATATAGTACCAAATATTTATTCATTATCATCATAGCTTACATACGTTCCCACCGAAGTTACTGTATGTATGTATTTAGGGTTGGCTAATAGGATCGTTAGGGCGATTAAGTCTTAATCAACTACGTTGAGCCAGTTGGTCGACCAGATTGGTCGACAAACCTTTGAATTTCGTCGCAGGTATATGGAGGTTGCCTCACGATATTTTCCTTCACCATAATAGCGTTACGTAGACGTATATTTGAAATAAAAAAAAAACTCACGGTCCACAAAACCACCGATGCTATTAATTAATATATAGTGGCTAGTGGACCCGACAGACTTCGTCCTGTCAAAAAGATTTGTAAAGTGGCAGTTTTTTGTTCCTACTTGAAATGACATATGATGACATTAAATTTGTTTGACAGAACTAACGTCACTTTTTTGTCTTGCCAAAGGTTCAAATTGGCTTTTAAGTATTAATACAAATTGTTTGTATAAAAATGTTGACTTTACACTTTTTCAAATTTCATTTTTTTATTTTCTCTACGCACAAACCTTCTCTGGACTTCTACGAATAATTCAAGACCAAAATTAGCCAAATCGGTAAAGGCATTGTTGAGTTATGCGCTTACCAACACATTTTGCGATTCATTTTTATATATATATAAGATTAATAAATGCTAATTCATTATTTGCATTAAAATAAGTTGTTATTTCACTACAAATTTATTTGTATGTAGATGTGTCGTCAAAAGTAATTTTACCCTTTACTGTAAGGAAAGCTCATCACTGTCCTTATCACACACAGGATGTTACGTTGAAACATAATTAAGGTTGAAATTAATCGTACACTTTGGATTGGGTATCACATCGCACAGCAAAGGCTCGAGTTGTTTAGGGTAGATTTAAATTATTGCGACCTTTTCACCCCAGATAACAATTAACCCTAGGCGGGGCAGTCACAAACAAAATTATTCACTTAATGAAGTTTTTGTCAAACTACGCCGTAGCATGATGCTACGGCGTATTTAAATGCATCTATTATTAAGATTTTTAAGAATATTGGGATTAAGGATAGCCAGTCAGAGAGCAAACAAAAACGGAAAATCCATAATTCGTTAAATAAGTCGTTTTATTATAATAAGTATTTAATCAATAATATTAGAATTAAATGAAATATATATATATATATATATATATATATATATATATATATATATATATACATTAACAATTAAAAACCAAAACCTAAAAATAAATTAATATTTAAAGTAAAGATTAAATGGAAATCTTAAATAAAATATTATAAAACTAAATTATAAATAAAAAATCTTACCCAAATCGCCGTCAATATGTATGTTAAATTCGTTTTATATTTTTATTGCTACAAACAATTCGCAGCAAATCTGCAAATCTCTTAAAAACTGTGACTGTTGCCAACTTGTGACATTATATGTAAATTCACGAAATCCAATTATTTCTAAATTCACTGCCTACCTTAAGTACTGGTACGAAGTAATTTCACAGCCTTTTTTGACGTTCACACAATAATACAGCGGTTTGCGCATTGCAGTGCATTTTGCGGCAGAAACTGGTAAGATGTCGCTAATCAAGCAAATGATCGGAGTAACAAAATCAAAATGTTATTCTTCAAATGGGATTTTTAACACTGAATTTTACACATCCTACGTTCTTATTTTACATGAAAATATATTGGACAGCCAGACACATGTACGAAAAATTAGAAAGTTAACTATAAAGTCGACCGATCTGTAGTAGGTCGCTGGCTGGCTTTAGAATACACAATGTCCCAAAGTTGACAACAAGAAATTCGCCTAGTTAGCTAGTTTAGTTTTGAATGAAAATAAATAAGTGTTTTAAAATTAAATGGTACGCATAAATAGATAACTGAAATTCTTAAAAAATTAAAGAAAAAGAACCTTTTTAAAAACAAGCTTTTATTATTTGTTTATAAAATGAACTAAAAAGTTTAAAATAAAATGAACTAAAAAGTTAAAAAAAAAGTCGGTTTTACGGGCGAAGATTTTACGTGACAACGTCTTTTTCTCGGTAGAATATTTATTGATATGAATATAATTAAATTGCACAATAGGAACAAGGAATTGAATGAAAAAACTCAGTTTCTCAACTTTTGTGTCAATCTAACAATTAATCAATCAATCATAGTTTACGATAATGAAATATCAGTGTACAATTATTTACCTTTATTGTTGTAGTTGTTGTAAATGACGAATCTAAGCACTCCACATTTTCACTACAGACACAGCTGACGATACTTTAACCACACGTGTGAACTTGTATTATGACGCTTTCTTGTTTTTCCAACGCCAAGAACGTTCGAGAAAGACAAAGACAGAGACACAAGCATGCGCCGATTCAATGCGCCTAATTCTCTAGTGCTGCGCGCGCGGCAGACCGATCATAGTTGAGTGGGAGAGAGACGCAAGGCATTCGGCGGGCCTCTCTCTCGTTCGGTGACTCATCGTAACGTTACCGAGCGTTACACTTTTTCATAAGTGACTCCCAGCCGCAACCTAATTTAAGACGTTGTCACGTCAAAATGAACTAAAAAGTTAAAAATAAATTATTATCACTACTTTTTCACCACACATAATTATTCAATCTCGTCCCCCCTCTTTATCATAGTCCCCATTTATAAATAAAAGCGTGTTACATTTAATACAACACAACATTTTCCTCAAGCTATCACAATTTAACACGCTTTTATTTATAAATGGGGACTATGATAAAGAGGGGGGACGAGATTGAATAATTATGTATGGTGAAAAGTTTTAGTGTTAATAATTTATTTTTAACTTTTTAGTTCATTTTATTTTTAACTTTTTAGTTCATTTTATAAACAAATAATAAAAGCTTGTTTTTAAAAAGGTTTTTTTTTCTTTAAGTAATTTTATTTTTAACTTTTTAGTACCTCTACAGGCTTGCTGAGAACAAGCCCTTTCATTTGATACCCATATTGTAGGAACGAATAAAAGAAAATTATCCGCCATTTTTGGTGTTCCGCCGTATTGTATTAAGAGTGACGTAACATTATTTTTTTCTAGTTATTCTTGGCAAGCCCTTTTATTTGATACCCATATTCTAGGAGTGCATTAAAAATAATTGGTCCGCCATATTGGATACGCCGCCATGTTGGATTTAGAATGACGTCACATTATTTTTTTCTAGTTATTCTTGGCAAGCCCTTTTATTTGATACCCATATTCTAGGAGTGCATTAAAAATAATTGGTCCGCCATATTGGATACGCCGCCATGTTGGATTTAGATTGACGTCACACAGTTAATCATGCATTGTCATCCGAACTAAACGTGTATACCAAATTTCAGCTCAATCGGAAACCGGGAAGTGGATCAAATTTAAGTTGCAAGATTTGATTACAGAACGACAGACAACGGGACAGGTGAAAGTAAATAAAAGCTTGTAATAGTGCAACTATTTTCCGATCTCAAACAATAAAATATAATCATTTATTATCCAATCATTACTACTAAGCACTTCAAACTTGTAATGGATACCCAAACTGCCCCAACAGTTCTTTGTTGTCCCTCATCCATCTTCTCGCATGATCGATCCATACATCCGCATTAACTGTAGCAATACTGAACGGAACATTTCACAGAAATATCCAATTTCATTAAACAAATACGCTCCTGAAACAACACTTTTCTGAACTATAATCTAGATCCTACATCACTTTCGGTCTCGAGCGAGGGTAAATATTGAATTCGGTATACGTACGAATTCAGAAATATAAATGGCTCCAGTGTAACAAAAGGGAATAAATGCTATAAAATTTTCAAGTGCTGGAGCATTGTCGATAAATATTACTCTATTTTGACGATTATTTTGCTTGGCGCACAGCTTCCTAGTACTGGTGTGGTCTGGTCTACTTTGTATTTATTCATATATTTTCAAAGGCCTTAGTTGCTTTATCTTTATATGTTGGGAAGTTATGCGTAGTTTAATCCATACTTCCTACTACTATTATAAAGGCGAAAGTTTGTAAGTATGGATGTATGGATGTTTGTTACTCTTTCACGTAAAAACTACTGAATGGATTTGAATGAAACTTTACCACAATATAGCTTATACATCAGAATAACACATAGGCTACAATTTTTGAGGTTTCTAATGTGAGGTCGTAAAAAAAACATCCACGCGAACGAAGTCGCGGGCAAAAGCTAGTATATTATAAATGGGAAAGTGTGTCTGTCTGTTTGTCTGTCTTTCACGGCAAAACAGAGCAACGAATTGATGTGATTTTTTACGTGGAGATAGTTGAAGGGATGGAGAGTAACATAGGTTACTTTTTATCCCGGAAAAATCGACAGATCCCACGGGATGCGCAATAAAAGCTTCGCTCAAAAACTATTGCATAGTTTTAAATGTGTTGTTCATCAATAGATGATGTGATTCTCGAGGAAAGTTTTAGGCTATTTTTATCCCAAAAAACCGACAGATCCCGTAGGATGCGCGATAAAGACTATTCAAAAACTGCTGTTCGGATCTTCCTGCAGTTTTCATCAATCAATCAATTCTTGAAGAAGGTTCTAGTCTATGATGTGTCCCGGAAAAACCGATATATCCCACGGGAAGCGCAATAAAGGCATCGCTCAAAAACTACTGCACAGATTTTCATGCGGTTTTCATCAATAGATAGAGTAATTCTTGAGCAAGGTTTTGCGGTATTTTTTATCTCGGAAAAACGGTTAGTCCCACGAGAAGCGCGATAAAACGTTCGCGCCATAAACCGACTTCCGCGCATATGTAGCCGTAAGCAAAAGCTATGACCCTTGACCCTCTACAGACCAAATCCCGAAATCCACCGGGCGAAGCCGCGGGCAGAAAGCTAGTAGTATGTGAGTGATTATAGTATCAAATAGCGATACCTCCTCTTGACATGAAACACGTGTGGAGCAGCGGTTGAGTGATCGGCTACTACGAAACGGGTAGCGGGTTCGATACCACACGGGACCTATATTTTTTATGACAAAAATTTATCGCGGTCTGGGTGTATGTGCCCGTGAGGTTTTATGTTTGTGACTGCACTCACGACACAGGATAAAAATTCTTATGTGGGACGACATTAAAAAAAACCAAAATAATATCAATTAGTATACATTATTAGCATTTATTTATATTTAAATATAACGCAGTATGACATCGCCCGAAAGTCATGTATCGTAAGCACATTGGAAAACGAAACTCATTCTGCCTACGAAGGTACCAAACAAACGTTCTCTACTTTGTTCCAGATCCATACGTAGCATCAAAGATCCAGTGCAACGAGACGGTGGTGCTATCGCACACGCGCCCCCATGCTACAATTACCAGCCCAGGGTTCCCGCGCGCGTACCCTGACGACGTGGACTGCGTGACGGAGGTGCAGGCGCCGACCAAGCATACATTGCGGATACACTTCGAGGAACTACTAATTGAACATGAACCACAGTGAGTACTGAATACGAGCTGCAATGACACATGACATGACCCACAGTAAATACTAAACACGAGCTGCAATGACACGGCACATGAACCACAGTGAATAATGAACACAAGCTGCAATGACACATGACATGAGCCACAGTAAGTACTAAACACGAGCTGTATTGACACATGACATGAGCCGCAGTAAGCACTAAACACAAGCTGCAATGACACGGGACATGAGCCACAGTGAGTACTGAACACGAGCTGCAATTACACATGACATGAACCACAGTCAATAATGAACACAAGCTGCAATGACACATGACATGAGCCACAGTAAGTACTAAACACGAGCTATATTGACACATGACATGAGCCGCAATAAGCACTAAACACAAGTTGCAATGACACGGGACATGAGCCACAGTAAGTACTAAACACGAGCTGCAATGAGACATAACATGAACCACAGTGAATAATGAACACAAGCTGCAATGACACATGACATGAGCCACAATAAGTACTAAACACGAACTGTATTGACACATGACATAAGCCGCAGTAAGCACTAAACACAAGCTGCAATGACACGGGACATGAGCCACAGTGAGTACTGAACACGAGCTGCAATAGCACATGACATGAGCCACAGTAAATACTAATTGTGAGTTGCAATGACTCGTGACATGAACTGCAGTGAGTTCTTAAGCTGACGTACTCTATTTGCAGTGAGTTTGCTCTGACTTATCGTGACTATAGTACATATACTTTTAAGTAGTGAGTTCGTTTGATCACATTTTTAATATATTTTTTGAACCTGGGGTTTTTATCACATTAAACGGTCATTAAGGTCAACGATTCAGGTTGAATGTAGTCGGCAGCTCATTCTCAGTCTCTCCTCTCCAGAAAGAAAAAAAGGCTTTAGCATACAATGTAATTATAAATCTAACTTCTTATAAGTTTCTTCTTATAATTATATAATTATTATAAGAAGATACGAAGATTAATATACAGTAATAATCTTATCTATAAAAATAGTATTTCCCAAATAATTTAATTAATGTCGTCATCATTTTTACTGAAGATATAGATAATAGTCGTTAGTACGAGTATAGTGAGGAGATACTTGTCAGAGTATTTACTCTCTCAAGCATCGCCTCACTATACTACATTTGCAAGCGCCAATGCCTGAACGCGTTCGGGATTGCCTCACTTTTGTGTGTCTGTGATCCGCTCTCTTTTTCTACTTGCTCTATGGTATGCCTAACCATCTTTAATAAATTCACCTCACAAAATATATGCATATATAAATATGCACTTATATACCTAGGCCATAAATGCAATAACAAGATAAAACATATACGAAAACAAAGCCTGTCATCCATAATATCCTGTAATATACACAGATATATTAAGAGACAGTAGACATGCTGCAAAAATAATCAAATCAAGGTAAATAAGGCTGTAGCAGACTGTCATACAGTTCATTTAGGTCAAAGATATATTAAAAAAAATATTTCTTACACTCACACCAATTAGACCAAAGTCAGCTTCGTAAAGCTTGGATTAAAGGATCTAGGGCAACGGATAGACATACATACGTATATCATACATATATAATTACTTTTCAAAGAGATATATATTAACAACCATGACAAAAGCACAAATGCATTCATCACACAAACGTTTGATCCCACTGGGAATCGAAACTTGATCCTCAGATATAGTGACACCTTGAAACCAGTCTGTATACATTCTGGCTTCTTATCACTAAGACAATGAGCCTTACATTACACCCTGTTTACTGGAATACCATAGCTTTGATGAAGTTCTCAATAAACATCAAAGCGAGCACCACGCGGAATATATTCGTATTGACATCCGGTACTTTGCGTTGATTATCAAACACTGAGTTCGTAACGCGGAAGTAGTAACGAGTACGTAAAGTTATTTTATCGCAGAGAATGCGCTAACAATTCGAAAATTCACATCCAATCCAGCCGTAGGGTTGTCAACATGTTTGAAAAATTCAAGAATCGGTTTCTGTGGAATTGTTCACACAGTTTGTGATACAAATTGACAACCCTGATTACTCCTCAATGTTTAAAGTTCTCTTGATACCATATTTTTCTTTCCGTTTTCCTCACTTTTCATTGCCATTTTGTCTGCCAATGTAACAAAAATTTAAAACGTGATGTTATAAATTTATTACCCTTATAATTCCTTAACCATGACTGTGTGAATGATAATATTAAAAAGGGAGTGAATGTTGAAATAGCGAGTGATGAAGGAGTGTGGAAAAAGAAGACGTATTGCCCCGTAAATAAAATTGAGAACAGGGCGAAAGAAGATAATTCCCAAATCAGGATAAAGCAACCTAACATTATAATTTATTGCAACATGAAATAAGCAAATAACTGTTTATATGTACTTTGTTGTCTGCAAGTTGTAACTGTTATAACTGATTATACATGCTTTGTTTTTAAATATTTATCCATAGGACATATATTAAGATTGTAATATATTCCTTTAGAACGACTATAATAAATGCTAAAAATAAATACATAATTTGCTTAACACTGACAACCCTGTCCGGGAACAATGTTAAATTTGCATGCAAATGTAGACCTTTATACTGTGGAGTAGAGGTTAATTTCGTCACATACACTGAAGAATGCGTTGTGTTGCATAACTAACAACTCGGCTGTATGCATATTAATGAATTCTTTTTGAAACAGTATTTAATTTAACGTTTTTATAAATAATGAAAGCGTTCAAAACTGTTTTTTTTAAATGGCCGGATGTGTGTTGTTTATTTATTTATTGAATCTTCTTTATACAACTTTTAAAACGTGTATAAATAGTGGACTTAACGCGAGGATATTCCCTGTCACGTAATTAAGCGTGCATAAAAATAATGCGTGTATATTTACATAATAAATAGAGCAGCAACAAATATATTTTTTTCTATTTTTATTTTAACAGAGTTGTCAATTAGTAGCTGGCCTATATATAATATTGGCAAGTGATTAATATGGGCAGTATTCATAATGCTCGGGCAGTATGAATAATGCCCATTAATTTTGTAGCCCTTTGTAAAGTGATCGAAGTAAAACCGAAGTCTGATTATTTAAAATTTTGAAATAAACACTAAACTATAAAACATGTTTTTATTATAACTCTAACCGATAATTGATTTCAATACTTGTGATACTCGGTCTGTCTAACTAAATATTCATATGAAAGTATTAAACATGCATCACTCTGCCTAATAAGCACTGGGCGTTATTCATAATGCCCGAGCAATGTGATGAATTGATTGGTTATAATCACATTGCCCGCTCTTATTTGGCATTATTCATATTGCCCGTGCATTATGAATAGTGCCCGATTAATCACTAAGCCCATAACATCAACACTTTCTAGAAATAACAATTTAATTGTTTATACCAATTGAATACTAGCGTGACTTTAATGACTTGCACTCTTCCCGACCTACTAAATGCTGATCCCAACCAAGGCATATCTAATTATTACACCTTTTAAATTTAAATGTGCAACTGTGTTCCGCCACGTGGCTCACTGTGCTGCCATATATTTTCAACAAAGTCATCTAATCATTACACCTTTTAAAATCAAATGTGCGACTCTTCCGCCACGTGGCTCACTGTGCTGCCATCTATTTTCAACAAAGTCATCTAATCATTACACCTTTTAAAATCAAATGTGCGACTCTTCCGCCACGTGGCTCACTGTGCTGCCATATATTTTCAACAAAGTCATCTAATCATTACACCTTTTAAAATCAAATGTGCGACTCTTCCGCCACGTGGCTCACTGTGCTGCCATATATTTTCAACAAAGTCATCTAATCATTACACTTTTAAAATCAAATGTGCGACTCTTCCGCCACGTGGCTCACTGTGCTGCCATCTATTTTCAACAAAGTCATCTAATCATTACACCTTTTAAAATCAAATGTGCGACTCTTCCGCCACGTGGCTCACTGTGCTGCCATCTATTTTCAACAAAGTCATCTAATCATTACACCTTTTAAAATCAAATGTGCGACTCTTCCGCCACGTGGCTCACTGTGCTGCCATCTATTGGATAATGTCACAAACAAAAAAAGAGAGTAGTCAAATCCGCAATCTATCATCATGGTATAACCTCAAGCATGTGAAGTAGAATTGCATATTTACATTACAATGACTGCGTACAATAATTAAGGTTTTAACGCAAGTTTAAACAAGTTCACATTATATCCATAAAAGCTATAGTTTCATTATGTTATTTATTATAATACAAATTCGACAACGAAACTATTGAGTTGTTAAAATTAAACGTAAGCATTGTAATAATCAGTGAAGATTAATATAAGTAGAACATGAATTCGTTGTTATTATCAGATATAGATAAAATCTTTATTTACAAAACATCTTCATCATACACAAACATAGGAACACAAAGAAACTAACAAGTCCCAAGTCCCAGTACAAACCAGAAGCTGTGTGTGCTGCAGAAGTGTGAAAGGGTCGTAGCTCAGTGATAGGAATTACTCACAAAAGGATGTTAGCAAAGCACTGGTATTCTGCTACAACCAGAAGGCCCTGTGCTCACCAACAACCTGCGAAGACTCTACATTAAACAAAACATAGCCAGACCACATAAATATAAATATGTGTGTGTGTAAATAAATATATATAGATATAAATGTAAACGCAAGCCCATAAATAAATACAAATTGAAAATTATCAGTGTATAAAATTCACTTTTGCTTAACAAAGGTGAATAATGCAGCTGAGATTTGATTGGTACGGGCAATACTCGGTATACAAATGTTATAGAATATTTGTATGCGTTTTCGTTTGTAACATTAACACTGTTTTCACTGACAAGATAGCACTAAATTTATCTTCCGATCAAGCGTTCCTAATACAAAGTACGATACCACGACAGCGCTACCAAATGTCAAGGCTACGATTCTATCTTGCATGACCGACGCTATCAAGTCGAAAATAATTATAATTGAAGCATTAACCTTGATACTCAGTTGTTTTACATCGTACCTCGCTCTGTAACTGTTACATAACGAGAATAGACATTTGTTAAAATACATCTATAAGTTATACCGGGAAAGTTGGATACAAAACTACAGAGTGGCGGATACAGTAATTATGGGAAAAACGTATCTTAATTGAGATTTGATCATTTGTGTCCGGATCAGTATAAAGATTCGAATCAGTAAAGTGTTCAGTATCAGTGACTCAGAATCGATTGAATCAGTTCAGAGTCACTGATACAAATACACTGATATAAATATTGATATTGATTCATTTGTATCAGTGACTCTGGGTCAATCGTGTAAGCGTCGCCTATCGAATGATACCGAGATGCAATTGAACGACGCGATCCGAAGCGCTGCGACTCTGTAGGCGTACTCTTAAAAACGATATTGGATATATCGTGGACTTCGTCGTGTCGTATCCTACTCTTAGTTACTATCGTTTAAAACATTTCAATGGACGATGGAACGAACGATATTAATTTTGACATAAGGAAGCCTTAAATGACAACGATGAATTGAATTTGACAGACGAACATTCGCAAAATAAACGTCAAATTTACGATGATTACAACGACACCTCAAACCGTATCGTATTACTTCTCGCAAATTTGACGTAAATTTTGCAAATGTTCATCTGTCAAATTCAATTCATCGATGTCATTTGAGACTTTCTTATGTCAAAATTTATATCGTTCGTTCGATCGTCCGTTGAAATGTTTTAAACGATAGTAACTAAGAGTAGGATACGACACGACGAAGTCCACGATATATCGAATATCGTTTTTAAGAGTACGCCCCCTGAACTATTTACTTATCTCAACCGTGCGAGCGCCACGTGCCGATTGAAACCGAGATGCAATTGAGCGAATGATTCATTTAAAGCGCTGTTAAAGATTTGAATCAGTGAATCACTTGGAAGAAACGACTCACTGAGCCTTTTCTTTAAAGATTGACACATCTCTACTGCAAATAAAACCCCCAACAAAATGGGTCCAGTCATCTCAGAGATTAGCCACAACAAACGGACAGACAGACATTCTAATTTTATTTAATTGTACAAATAAATTAAAATAGTTACTCAGGCAAGCTGCATAATACGTTCCTCTTTGAACCGCGCTCGAGGCAAATCTAAGCTAAAGCAGTAACCGCCTTAGTTATTTACAAGCCCCAAGGCGGGGAGTTTGCTTAGCAACTTAGCAAAGGTAAACTTGTTAATGTAATTACTTCAAGTTAACTATTGGGCTTATTAAGCAACTACTGACAAGTAATAATGGATTTAACATCCGTAGCTGCCTTTTAACAATATTATTGATCTGTATTTTAGTTGCCGCTGAATCTGTCAGAGCTTTGAGAGACAGTGGCTAGAGTGAGATTAAAAGTATCATAATTCAATATTTTATTTATATAGTACTAGCTTTCTGCCCGCGGCTTCGCCTGCGTGGATTTCGGGATTGGGTCTATAGAGGGTTAAGGGTCATAGCTTTTGCCCACGGCTACATTATATGCGCGGAAGTCGGTTTATGGCGCGAAGGTTTTATCGCGCTTCCCGTGGGACTATCCGATTTTCCGAGATAAAAAATTCCGCACTACCTTGCTCAAGAATTACTCTATCTATTTATGAAAACCGCATGAAAATCTGTGCAGTAGTTTTTAAGCGAAGCCTTTATTGCGCATCCCGTGACATCTGTCGATTATTCCGGGATAAAAAGTAGCCTATGTTACTCGGGGATAATGTAGCTTTCCAAAGGTGAAAGAATTTTTGAAATCGGTCCAGTAGTTTTGGAGCCTATTCATTACAAACAAACAAATCTTTCCTCTTTATAATATTAGTATAGATAGTATAGAAAAAGGCAAACTTCTCATGTCACAAACTAGATTACAAAAAGTTATTGCTTCATCTTACGGGTAAGGAAGGTCAATACTACAATAAATTGCAAAAGAGTATTTTTGAAATAATAGGTCGTACCCGCGAGCCTATGTGTTATATGTATTACTGTAGCCTATGTGTTATTCTTATGTATACATAAGACATAGGCTACCTTAAAGTTTCATGAAAATCTATTCAGTAATTTTTACATGAAAGAGTAACCAACATTAATTTTCATGTTATATTAGTAGAGACTAGGTCATTTAGTCTGTACATATATTCTCATATTTTAAACAATTAACAAATTATCTTAATGAATTATAGCTTATATGTTATTGTGATATACAAGCTATATTATTGTAAAGTTTCATTAAAATGTATTTGGTAGTTTTTAAGTTATGGAGTAACAAACTTACATCTATAATTATCACTTTTCGCGCTTATAGCATTAGTAGGGGTACTAATAAATAAGTTTCAAGACCCACTTTAAAATAATAAAAAACATACTAGCTCTACTCAAGTTACTTTTCAGGGTTCTGTAGTCGAATGGCAAAAAACAGCCACTTTTTTCCGTAACTAATATATACAAATAAATAATATAACAGCTTTTACTAAAGCAATTTAAAAAGAATTTCACTGGCCTGTAGTTTGAGTGTACACGTTAAAAATAAATATACATTCAATTTATATAATGACAGATGCAATAAAAAGAAACCATGATAAGTATAAATTGAAATAATATAACCAGATTAGGTAGAGATAAAAATTCGTACGACAGAAGACCCATTACATAATACGCGCCTGATTTATCTTCTAGATTTGTCTTCCAGCCCTAGTTATTCCTTGGCACACGTTAAGAGATTGCCAAAACTCTTTCGAGAGCCATGAATGTGTATCGAATACATTAGCTCGCCGCAACGGCGCATGTTTCACTCGTCACGGAGTACGTGCGAGGATCCAGGGATACGTGCCACGCGACTTGTGATCGAGGCTTCGTGTAGAATGTCTATCAACCTTTTTTTTACCACCCCGTAAACTAAGAAAGGGTTAGGTTTTTCCCGCGTATTTCTTATGGTTGTACTTTATTGGACGGACGCAAAATTATTAATTTACTAAAATCATACTTACTACTATTATAAAGGCGAAAGTTTGTAAGTGTGGATGTATGGATGTTTGTTACTCTTTCACGTAAAAACTACTGAATGGATTTGAATGAAACTTTACCACAATATAGCTTATACATCAGAATAACTGATAGGCTACAATTTTTGAGGTTTCTAATGTGAGTTCGTAAAAAAAACACATTTTTTGCGCTTACATTGCAAACGCTGACTGAATCCTACAAAATAGATCAAAACAATTTACTACAGTATTATACAACTTAAAAAGGTCTACAAAAAAGTCCGTGATGGTATATGTTTATCTCTTAGGAATAACCCACAAAAAGAAAAAGATCGTTAAATGTAGTTTATAGGAGCATACTGCAGTAGCTACCTATAGCCTATGATTAGGCTCTGCAGTGCTTAGTTACCGTATTTCTTACTTATTACTAGACTAGACGGACGAACCTGAAGTCACGCGAACGAAGTCGCGGGCAAAAGCTAGTTACATTATAAAATAGCGTTGGTGATAGAACTTAAAAATGTAGGGTTTACACGGAAAAAAAACTTTGCTGTGGTTACTAAAATTTAGGTATGGTAGCAAAATTCCTTCGAAAATATACGGACAGCCAAGTTTTTTGCAACCGTAGCAAAGTGTTTTTTGCTACCAAAACTTAGCTGTGATAGCAAATATTTTTTGCTGAAAATAACTCCACATCGTAGAAAAACTTAGGAGTGGCAACTAATTATATTAGCTAAATTTTGTTGACACTGCTAACTATTTAACCCATATTTAGCAGTGACAGCTAATTATTTTAGCAAAATTTAGGTGTGGCTACTAATTATATTAGTAGTATCAGCAAATTTTATTAGCTATATTTAATGATAGCTGCAAAAAAAATTTGCCGAAGCTGTTAGTTACTTTTGCTTCACGGCTAAAGTAATTTGAAACCATGTAAAATAGTATTAGCTGTAGAATCTAAGTCAGTTTGATACTCTTTAGAATTGCCTTAGAGATATTCGACAACGATTTTAGCTGCAACTGTGAATTGTGTTTGTTACTTTAACTAAGAGGTTTAGTTGCGCTGTGCAATCATTTTAGCTGCGACAGCTAAAATGATTCGTCGCCATAGAAGTAGTATTAGCTTTATCAACTAACTTAATTTGATGCACTATCAAATAACTTGAGCAGCGAGTGACAATGATCTTAACTGTCGCGGTGAATTAAGTTTGTTATTGTAGTTAAGAGTTTTAGTTACGGCAGCTAAAATAATTCGTAGCAATTAAAAACAGTATTAGTTATAGCAACTAAATCAGTCTGATACTCTATCGAATTACTTTATCGGAATTTGACAATGATCTTAGCTGTAGTTGTAAACTAGATTTGTTACTGCAACTAAGAGTTTTAGCTGTAAGTTGTAATCGCTTTAGCTGCGACAGCTAAAAGAATTCGTCGTCGTATAAAATAGAATTAGCTATATCAACTAAGTCAGTTTGATGCAATATCAAATTATCTTAGTGACGTTTGATAATAATCTTAGCTGCCGATGTGAATTAGAATTGTTTGTGCAACTAAACATTTTAGTTGCGATGTATAATCACTTTAGCTGCAACAGCTAATTAGATTTGTTACTTTAACTAACGGGTTTAGTTGCGTGATGCAATTTTTCTTGTTGAAATGACTAAAATGATTCGTCGCATTGAAGAAAATGTTAGCTGCAGTAACTAAGTAAATTTGATACTCTATCGAATAAACCTTAGCGGTAGTCGACATATGTTTAGCCGTAGCTGCAAATTAGGATTGTTACTTTAACCAAGGGGTTTAGTTGGGTGATGCAATTTTTCTTGTTGAAATGACTAAAATGATTCGTCGCATGAAGATAATGTTAGCTGTAGTAACTAAGTAAATTTGATACTCTATCGAATAAGCCTTAGCGGTAGTCGACATATGTTTAGTCGTAGCTGCTAATTAGGATTGTTACTTTAACTAAGGAGTTTACTTGCGTGATGCAATTTTTTTTGTTGAAATGACTAAAATGTTTAGTCGCATGGAAGATAATGTTAGCTGTAATGAGTAAGTAAATTTGATACGATATCAAATTTACTTAGTTACTGTAGCTAACACTATCTACTATCTTACACGTAACTATTTTAGTCATTTCAACTAAATAATTACAACACTCAACCAAACATTAAGTAATAAACCCAATTAGTAGCTACAGCTAAACATATATCGAATATTCTTTCTCGTTCAATTTCGCCTGCAACGAGCGGGATGGAAAATCTTAACAGTAAACTTAAAAAAACATAGTTACAAAGAATTTACATCACGCAACTTACAATTGATGATAAAAATTAAAATTCTGAAATTATTGTAATAACTTTATTGTGAAAAACGATAGTTGATTACATTTTTCTAATACAGAATGCGATTGAGTAACAGTGTTATTCATTGAAAAAGATAGTTGCAATGTGTTTTCCTTATTATGTAGGTTGGTAGACAGGACTTCAGCGGCAGACTGAAAAATTTAAAAACATTTGTAAGACATGCCTGATACAGACCGCAGAATAATTAGGTATTAATGAATTTATTGTATTAAACTACTTACTTTAACATATTGAATAAAGCTATCTTTAGTTTCCAATCTTGATGGCCTCCATTGTGTTTTTTTCTTCATTATAATATTTTTAATTGGAAATAACAATGGAAGGGCTCTCAGTTTTGATTTTTTTTCCATCTGCAAATAAAAAGAACAAAATCACTCTATGTATTTACTTCTTCCACTAGTGAGTTTTAAGCTTAAAAGGTCACAATTTATAACTAACCTGATGTACAGCAGTCGTTTATTGCATTCTTTTCTGTTATTGGAACTTTACTAATTATAAAAGACGACAACGTCGGCCATATAGTTCCATTCCTTCTCTGAATACAAATTACCAAAATCCATTTCTAGCTGTGGGAAATATAATAGACATCATTTAGTAAAACTACACTACTATGTTATAGTCAGGAACAAAAAAATTAATAGTAAAAACAAAACTTTTTTAAAAACAAGCTTTTCGCGAGAATTACTTTTAACGACAAGCTTTTATATGTAAAAGTTTATTTTGATCTTTTTAGCACATTTAAATAAAAGCTTGTTTTTAAAAAAGTTTTTTTTTACTTTTAATTTATTTTTCGACTAAAAAACTAAGCTTAGCAAACCCTTTCATTTGATACCCATATTGTAGGGGTGCATTAAAAATAATTGGTCCGCCATCTTATAAAAGTCCGCCATATTGAATTAAGAGTGACGTCACATTATTTTTCGAGACCAGGTATTCTGCTCAATTATTTTTAGAATTAACATTGCATGATAAAATAACCAACTAATTGAATTTTTATTACTGTCTATGTTTTACTGTCGCAATAATTAATCAACCGCCATTAAATTAAATAACTGCTCAATATGTTTTCCAACTGATCATAATAACATCTCAAATATTTAAATAACAGCTCAAAAAACTAGTTCCCATAGTTAAGTAACTAACACACAACATTGTGATGATACCTGTCTCGGTCTGTCATCGGTCAGTTTTTCAATTGAACCATCTTGAACTGTAATACTTTTTTTAGAGATTGCTCCTACTTTTATTAATTTTCTTCTGAGGTTATAGTATCTGTTTAAAAGTATTCCACGACCCGCCGCAGAGTCTCGATTTCTGCCTTTGGTACACTCTGCCCAAACCTCCTAAAATAAAAATTTCCTTCTCAAGTATTCATTTGAAAAATAACTTGGGTACTAAACTACAACTATTAAGTATTTTATTCTACACTGTTTATTGTTATACTCTACAACGCAATACTTTTCCGAATTTAAAAAACTTCATAAACTACAGAATAGGCTTAACTATTTACATTGTAAATTAGGCAAATGAATGATATGAACGAACTTGGATGATAAATTTAAATTTTCTTATTATATTTCCTAGATGTAAATAAATATATTAATTCCTGTAAATATTGTAAAATAGTAGATAGTGTTAGCTGCAGTAACGTAAATTTGATATCGTATCAAAATTTACTTAGCCATTACAGCTAACATTATCTTCCATGCGAGGAATCGTTTTAGCCATTTCAACTAAATAATTACAAACACGCAAACTAAACCCTTTACACTAACGTAACAAACCCAATTAGTAGCTCCAGCTAAACATATGTCGACCACCGCTAAGTTTTATTTGCTCGAGTATCAAATTTACTTAGTTACTGAGGCTAACATTAATACCAAAAATTGAAAAACATGTTGATATAAAATAATATTAGGTATGTATTAAGTAACACAAACTGTTTACATGTGTAACAAATAATTATATCTTTATCTTATCTTTATTGGCGCACCAAAAACGCACAATATCCATATTTCCTAACAGCCTCCCAGATTTATTTGGTTATTATTACATAACTACGATAAATAGACAATATTGTCAAAGATCTCTTTTTAGCGATATGGATACAGATCTAATCTACACAACTCTAATCTACACTACTACTACACTAATCTACACTGATAATAAAAGAGTTGAAGTGATTTCATTTGAAATTCTTTTAGCAATAAAACAAACCT